>JANAVB010026500.1:0-536368 GCA_029216955.1 Iris pallida
GGTAATATCACTAATTACCAAGTCCTTTGGATGATTAGCCAAGAATCTCATCTCTTTTGTGTAGTCTCGGATTGCTAGTTTCGACTTCTTTGCTTGAAGGTTCATCTGATGCTGATGTGATGGTCTGTATCTCTGTGTGAAGGTTTTACAGTAGGTATTGGGTGATTAGTCTTCATTGTATCATCGTCTAAGTGTTGATTTAGCTCATCAAACTTGACATTGATAGATTCTTCGATGTCATGGTTTTTGTTGAAGACTCTGTATCCTTTGCTCTTTCTGCATTAAAATAATACTTCATCGGCCTTTTCATCAAATTTACTCAAATTATCTTTAGTATTAAGAATAAACATTTACAACAAAGATCTTGAAATATGAAACATTTGGTATTCTATCAAACCTAGTTCATAGGGAGTCTTCTTCGATATAGGTCGAATTAGAACCCTATTGAGAATATAGCATGCTGTATTGACAGCTTCAGCCCATAAGTATCTAGGTAGACTAAACTAATTAAATTACTCTAGCCATTTCAGATAGAGTTCTGTTATTACGTTCCACAACTCCATTTTGTGCGGAGTCCTAGGGCAAGAGAATTCATACAGTTAACCGTGTGTGTCACAAATTGCTGAATTCTGCATTCTCAATTTGCTGCCATAATCACTACGAATACGAGTAATCATGAATCCTTTTTCATTCTGTACTTTCTTGCAAAGGTGACGAATTCTGATAATATATCATTCTTGTGTGCAAGAAAATAAACCCATGTATATCTAGAGAAATCATCTATAATGACAAATACATATAACTTACCCCTAGACTAGAATTTACGGGTCCAAATAAGTCCATATGTAACAGTTGTAAAGGTCGAGTGGTACTTACAGCGTTCTTGGATTTGAATGCGGATTTGGTAGCTTTGTTCTTTTCACATTCACTACATAAACCGTATCCTTCTTGAAAAATTATCCGGTAAGCCGCGTACCAAACTTCTTTGTAGATAGTCTTAAAATTGTATCCATGTTTGCATGGCCGAGTCTCATATGCCATAGTTGACTCTCGATGCTTTTGGCCATCAAACATCTACCTGCTTTGTTAGCATCTTCCAACAAATAGAAAACATATATGTTGTCTTCCCTAATACCTTCAATATAGTACTACCAGTTGAACTATCAACTATAGTACATTATCTTGACAAAGTTAATACCATAACTGTGATCAGCTAAATGCTTATGCTGAGCAGATATATTTTAACTCGGTAACTAGACAAACATCTTTAATCACTGGATAGGAACCTTACCAATGTCACCGATACCGATTATGTACCCTTTTAATTATTACCAAAGGAGACGTATCTTTTTATTCCTCTTCGATAGGTTACGAATAATGAAGCGTCACCGGTCATGTGCCGTGAGCAACCGCTGTCGAGGATCCATTTGCTCCTAGCATGTGAGACGTCCCACCTACAAAATAATTTACAGATAAAACTCTTGGTACCCATTTCTTGTAGGATCCTGACTGATTAGTTTTTGGTATCCATGCAAAACATTTAAATCTAACTTCTGATTCTACATACAGAAGATATATGACCAATGAGGCCACAATAATGATATTTAGCATGTTGAGTGTTGAAAGTAGAGTGAGGTGCATGATTGGTAGGTTTGGTTTCTAGTATAGAAGATGCATGCCTATTAGTCTTCTTGGGCATAGTTTTGGTGGTTTGGCCTGACAGTGTTGGGCGTGTTTCGATGATTCGGTAATTGACACGTGTTAGAATAGGAAGCAGCAACTTCAGGCCATTTTCTAAACTAATTTCCAACTTTTTGGAAGTGTCATATAATCTAGTATAGTCAGATGTGAGTGATTCTAATCTGACCTGTGCACACTGGAGACTCTTTCTCTCCTTAGATAGGTCTTTCTGTAACTGGATAATAGTTTAGTCTTTTCTTCGGATAGCTTAACAGTCCCGTGTAATAACAACTTAATAGAAGAAAGTTCACCAGACTCATTTGAAGAGTCATTATCTCTAACATGATCTAGTAGGTCGGTAAGTCTTCCTATTTCACCTTTGTACTCTTTGAGTACCTTCTTAGAGGTTTCATATTTACTACACAGTTTTCTGTAATCATTTAGCAGGTCACTGAAAGACTCCTAGTTGCTCAAAGATGAAATCATCATAAGGGTCACATAGAGGATTAGTGATTACCTGATCGCAAGCATCAAGCATACATTTGCAGCATCATCTGATTGTTCGTCTTCTGAGTCGCTGGCTTCACTTTCATGCCAATGCTTGTGTTGGCGTACTTCCTTGATGTAGATTCTTCAGGTAGCCCTTGTCATATTGCTGATTTTCTTTGATGATGATGTTGTTGGACAGCTTTCTTCATGTGTCCTTTCTTCTTGCATCCGTAGCAAATAGGATCTTCCTCGTTGTTGTTGTTGCTGTCTTTTGTTCTCCTATTAAATCTCATGAACTTCTTGAATTTTCTTACCAGAAGAGCTTGATCTTCAGAGTCGGAGTCGCTGTCATCAGAGTCGTATTTGACAGTTCTTTTATGTTGAGCTTTGAGAGCGATCGACTTTCTGACTTCTCCTTTGTGTAGCATCTTCAAAGTCTTCAATTTCTAACTCGTGAGTGAGTAGCTTACCCATGAGTGTTTCCGGAGACATTGTGAGAGGTCGTTCCCTTCAATGATTGCTGTAGCCTTTGGAATCCAGTCTTTGTAAGAGCTCGTAGAAGTTTGCGAATCTTCTCATGGTTACTGTAATCCTTGTCTAGTGAAGACAAAGGATTTATAATATCCAAGAATCTTGTAAACATCTAAGTGACTGATTCACTTGGCTTCATTTTGAACGCCTCGTACTCTGAGTAAGTCTGCTGATCTTTGACTCCTGACTTGTGTTGTTCCTTCGTGGGTTACTTTGAAAAGTTTCCACACTTCGTTTGAGTTGTGCAAGTAGACACCCTGTTGAATTCAGTTCTGTCTAAAGCACAAAATAAAGCGTTAATAGCACGTACGTCAAGACTGGCCTTTTTCTTTCCCTCCTCTGTATATTTGTCATGGGGTTTTCAACTAAAACACCATCAACATTAATACGAGAGGGCTTTTTATAACCATCAATAACTACAGACCATAAGTCAAAATCAAGAGATTTCAGAAAGAAACTCATACATGTTTTCCAATAAGTGTAATTTGTGCCGTCAAACAGTGGCGGTCTGTTTGTGGCTTGGCCTTCACTTGTGAATTTTACAGTTGCCATATGTAATGCTGATCTATATAACAATTGAATATAACTGCAATTTTACCTTGCTTTACCTGTAAACCTGCTCTGATACCAATTGTAGGAACAATGGATCAGAATATAATACCTCTAGATGGAGAACCTGCTCTGATACCATTGTAGGAACGAAATCGTAAAGCAGAATACTCTAGAGGGGGGTGAATAGAGTAGGCAACAGAATATTGCTAATTAAAAATCTCGTTAGCAGTTAGATCACAGATATAAAAATAATCACAAAGTAAATGACAGTAATGAAAAAGTGATCAGAAGGAAAATGCAAACACCGAGATTTATACTAGTTCTCTCTTGTGAGGACTAGTCCGTCGGAGAACTCTAACTTCCAGTTGAATCCACTATTGGAAAATTCTGCAAGTTTTCTTACGAAGTCCTTGCAACTTCTACAGATGCGAGCTTTGATACGAAGAACTCGACCAAATTCAATTGTGAATAGTTGTTTCTTCAATCAAGCCTCTGATTACAATCGCTCTGAAACTTCTAGACCGTACCGTACTGGCAAATCGACTAAAGGATTGTAACTGGTTGGAATTTGAAAATAAAAGCTTTTGAGAACTCCTTGGGGAAAATATAAGCTTTAGAAGAGAAGAGATTGAAAGTGAATTGGTGATTTGAAATGATCGAAATCCTTCTCTATTTATAGTTTTTCCAAAGACAGAACTCGGATAGAATTCGGGCAGAATTCGGACAGAACTCTTAGTAACAAACCACAACTGAAGGGTGACCAAGTTCAAAATCAAACGTTCAAAACGTTCAACTTGGCCGAACTCTGGCCGAACTCTGGCCGAGTTCTGCTAGGGTTCGTCAGTGATTTTGAGAAAATCATTTTGGCTTTTTGAAAAGTCCTTCAGAAGCTTTTTGTAAAATATGATATTTTTCAAAAACATAGGTCATTTTTAAAGGATAGGGTGATTTTGAAAAACGATTCCGGACAGCCTATTTGCCAGTACAACTTGGTGTACAATGTATTCCTAGACTCAATAAAATGAAAAATTATATTGCTTTGAAGGAAATACATTCTGAGTGGCAAACAGCTTCAGTCTTGAACATAGTAGATATCCATCGTTGAGTAGTGTCCAAAATGTCGTAGGTAAACATCTGAATTGCCTTGCATTTATATCGAGACAGAGTTTGATCAATTATTAAAATCATGTTTGATCATGACCAATGGGCCAACAAATGACACTCAAAAAAGTAATAGGCGCCCCTTTGAAAGTGGTGCACAGTGGCTTAGGCGCCTTTCCATATAGGGACGCCTGTCTTGAATAAACATGTTAGTTATTTTTTGGCTCTATAAAGAGAGTCATGTTCTCCAAACGTAGAGACGGAGAGGAGGGGTATAGGTAGAGCATTCATCTCATTTCCAGAATCTAAGTATTTCATCTGCAAAAAACTATTTAAAAGAGCGGGTTTTTTTATCGTTAATCGAAGCCGAAGTTCTGTCAATACTTTTACACGGCCGAGCCATAAAGAAGATTCCTCGTCAACAGAAGCTCCGAGACACGATGATAGCTTGCTTTCTTCCGCAATCGCCTCGTCAAAGGGACAAAGCAGTCGTCACTTAGACCGGACTCCTACAGTTGTACTTCTCCAGAATTTATTGTGCTCGTGTACGATTCTTTTAAAGTTGTAATAAAAAATTTTATTTTTGCAAACAACAGGCAAGCAGTACACATATTAAAATACGTATTTCGAGAACGGAAAGTGACAACAGTCGAGGATACCATAGTATATCAGTAGTATAATACCCAGTTTTCCAAATGAGGGTAATTTTGAAATTTTGTGATTTTAATCTTTAATAATGATATTTAACTCATGATATGATTTTTGGTAATTTTTAAATCATTTTAAAACTATTTTAAATCATGACTTATGATTTTGGTGTTTGATGGTATAACCTTGGAGACTGCTTAACCTAGAGCCTAGCCATGTGATTAGGGTATTTCATTTATCATTTCCAGTTCGAGGGTACTTTTGCCATTTTGAATTTAATTGAATTTAATATATATATTTGGAATTTAATGTATTATTAAGAATGATGTAATTTTAATATTATTTAATTGATTGCCATGTTTTGTGATTAGCCTAACTTGGTTTGGACCTAACCTAGATTAGTCATAGCTAGTCTTAGCTAACCATGGTTAGTAATAGTTAGTTAATTATACTTATTAGAATTTCAGGACTTTTAGTATATTTGTTTTGGTGCTATAGTTGACTTTGACTAGTGTTGACTAGGAGACTAACTTAGAGACTAACCTAGGTCATGACTACTTGGTTAGGTTAAGTAACCTTAGTTTGACCTCAGTTAGTGATGTTTAACTCATTAGAACTTATTTGGAGAGATTAGGAATTGATTATGCTAGAATGGCTTGTGACTTCATAAGTCATGACTAATGACTTAAGCCTTAAAGCCCATAGGCCCACACATGTAGCCAAACCCTAACCCTAATCAGCCCATGGCTGGTCACATTGATCCCCTCTCCCCTACTTAATCCCCTCCTAGAAATTGGGGCTAGCCTTCATTGGAATTATTGCAAGTTTGGAAAGAGGTGAGTCCCCATCTTCCTTAAATCATAAAAATTCCTATTTAACTCCTTTTCTACCCAAATCAATTGCAATGGGACCTAAATTAATTCTTGCTGTTGGTATTGAGTATTTTCAGGAAGGAAACAATTTGGAAAGTTTTGGTGGATTGAGGAAATACTTCCATTTGGAGCTTTTGAGCCTTTGCTCATCAATAGGTATATTTCAATCCCCTCCATGAAATTACAGTTTATTTGCATTTCTAGGATGCCCTAGGTCTAGCCTAGCTTTAGGACTAGCTAACCCAAAGTTTTGGGTCCTATACGTGTCCGTATCGGACACGTGTCAGTTCGTATAGGCATGTGTCGACGAAATGCCCCAAAGGGCATTTCGATCCTTTTATGTAATCTATTTGAATAAAAATTAGGGTTTTGACCGCCTATGGTTTCTATTACACTGAGCATGTATTAGTGTCGGGTCGAGTCGACACAGACACGTGGACACGCGGTTGCACTCTCGCGCGCGCAGGCTTCCTTGCCTTGCTGCTCGGGTGGGATTGCTCTGTGCACACGCCACTTGGCTCATGAAATTCGACACACATGTCGTACTCATGAATGACACGGGGTCCCCCAAGTGGCACGACCCTCGTGTCGTGTCGGACACGGAATCACATGTGCACGAGTGTGCACTGTGTGCGTGCACAGTGCTGAGTTGGTTCCTGTTTTAATTCGATTTTAAATGCCTTTAATTGTCTTTTTATTTGCTATTAGATCCTAATTATAATTTATAAACTATGTTATATTAGGTTTACATATTAGATTAGGTTTCAATGTGATTTTGGATTCGAACATGGGTTAAATGGTGTTCTTCACTGATACATCTCTGATACATTGGTTCCAGTATTTCCTAAACACCTTAAATCCTATTTTGGATATGTTTCCCACTGTTAAATGTTACCTACATGTTGTTAGTATATATTATTGAAGTATTCCATTTGAATTGGGTTTTTGGTTGAGAATGGGATTTTAGATATATATGTGATGGTTTTTATTGAACTAATAGCTAGGAACTAAATTCCATAACCTGAGTAGCTGTTACATTCTAACTGAGTTCCTGTGAAATGATAATGGAATTGGGTTCTTTTCCCCTCTGCAACTGAGGGAATGAATGCATTGTTTCATTTCCTATTTAACCTGTAATAATCAGTCCTATTCCTGTGTGTTCCAGGTTTTAAATATGAATTTTTGGCAACTGTTTAATCTAACTTGGTACTGTTAGTTACATGTTTTAGATTCTAATATTGTTCACCTATATGTAATCCGCATGATGTCGAATTTAGGCTGTATTGATGGTCTATTGGGTTTGATAATTAGATTCGAAGGTGGACTGAAAAACTGGGATTGGGTTTCTGTTGTGAACTGAGAATGGTTTTGTAACCTGAGAATTGTTCTCTAATTATCCTGAACTGATTCTTAACATGAGATGACTTCCTCTTAAACTGATTTGTTCATTGGCTGTATTGAAATGATATTTTCCCAAAACTGAACATGGTTCCTCCCTATTTAACCAGAGATTCAATGAATGTTATTCATGTTAAACTGTTTCCAGATTTCATTTGGTTAAGTCATTCACTGTTTCTCCAGGTTATGCATTGCCTAATATACACATTCCATTGACCTTCACTGATTTTTACCTCACTTCACTCTTGTATTCTCACACACATGCCATAGTACACACACAAGTTTGCCATTCACAGATTTCACATTTGCTAATATGCCACTGTTTCCAGGATTTGAATAGAGGAACATGTTCACTGTTTTTCAGGGTGTTATTTCCCAATGCCATGCCACATTGTTGATTAGCTCACTGTCTTAATAATTACAGTTCACCATTACTCTCTCATGTTTTCATTCACTACACAATTCTCATGCCTATCACACTCTGACATCATTACACCCTCACACCTCAAGAGTCACACACACACTTGTACATTTGAGTCCCTCTCTCTATACATACGTATAATATGTATCTATATATATATATATATATATATATAATATATATATATATATATATATATATATATATATATATATATATATATAGATATATATATATTATATAATATACATATTATACGTATGTATAGAGAGAGGGACTCAAAATGTACAAGTGTGTGTGACTCTTGGGGTGTGAGGGTGTAACATGAGAGTGTCAAGAGTGTGATAGGCATGAGAATGTGTGTAGTGAATGAAAACATGAGAGAGTGAATGGTGAACTGTAATTATTAAAGAACAGTGAGCTAATCAAACAATGTGGCATGGCATTGGGAAATAACACCCTGAAAAACAGTGAACAATGTTCCTCTATTCAAATCCTGGAAACAGTGGCATATTAGCAAATGTGAAATCTGTGAATGGCAAACTTGTGTGTGTACTATGGCATGTGTGTGTGAGAATACAAGAGTGAAGTGAGGTAAAAATCAGTGAAGGTCATATGGAATGTGTAGTATTAGGCAATGCATAACCTGGAGAAACAGTGAATGACTTAACCAAATGAAATCTGGAAACAGTTTAACATGAATAACATTCATTGAATCTCTGGTTAAAATAGGGAGGAACCATGTTCAGTTTTGGGAAAATATCATTTCAATACAGCCAATGAACAAATCAGTTTAAGAAGGAAGTCATCTCATGTTAAGAATCAGTTCAGGATAATTAGAGAACAATTCTCAGGTTACAAAACCATTCTCAGTTCACAACAGAAACCCAATCCCAGTTTTTCAGTCCACCTTCGAATCTAATTATCAAACCCAATAGACCATCAATACAGCCTAAATTCGACATACATGCGGATTACATATAGGTGAACAATATTAGAATCTAAAACATGTAACTAACAGTACCAAGTTAGATTAAACAGTTGCCAAAAATTCATATTTAAAACCTGGAACACACAGGAATAGGACTGATTATTACAGGTTAAATAGGAAATGAAACAATGCATTCATTCCCTCAGTTGCAGAGGGGAAAAGAACCCAATTCCAGTTATCATTTCACAGGGAACAATCTCAGGTTAGAATGTAACAGCTACTCAGGTTATGGAATTTAGTTCCTAGCTATTAGTTCAATAAAAACCATCACATATATCTAAAATCCCATTCTCAACCAAAAACCCAAATTCAAATGGAAATACTTCAATAATATATACTAACAAACATGTAGGTAACATTTAACAGTGGGAAACATATCCAAAAATAGGATTTAAGGTGTTTAGGAAATACTGGAACCAATGTATCAGAGATGTATCAGTGAAGAACACCATTTAACCCATGTTCGAATCCAAAATCACATTGAAACCTAATCTAATATGTAAACCTAATATAACATAGTTTATAAATTATAATTAGGATCTAAATAGCAAATAAAAAGACAATTAAAGGCATTTAAAATCGAATTAAAACAGGGAACCAACTCAGCACTGTGCACGCACACAGTGCACACTCGTGCACATGTGATTCCGTGTCCGACACGACACGAGGGGTCGTGCCACTTGGGGGACCCCGTGTCATTCATGAGTACGACATGTGTGTCGAATTTCATGAGCCAAAGTGGCGTGTGCACAGAGCAATCCCACCCGAGCAGCAAGGCAAGGAAGCCTGCGCTGCGCGCGAGAGTGCAACCGCGTGTCCACGTGTCTGTGTCGACTCGACCCGACACTAATACATGCTCAGTGTAATAGAAAACCATAGGCGAGGTCAAAACCCTAATTTTATTCAAATAGATTACATAAAAAGGATCGAAATGCCCTTTGGGGCATTTCGTCGAACACATGCCTATACGAACTGACACGTGTCCGATACGGACACGTATAGGACCCAAAACTTTGGGTTAGCTAGTCCTAAAGCTAGGCTAGACCTAGGGCATCCTAGAAATGCAAATAAACTGTAATTTCATGGAGGGGATTGAAATATACCTATTGATGAGCAAAGGCTCAAAAGCTCCAAATGGAAGTATTTCCTCAATCCACCAAAACTTTTCCAAATTGTTTCCTTCCTGAAAATACTCAATACCAACAGCAAGAATAGTAAATTTAGGTCCCATTGCAATTGATTTGGGTAGAAAAGGAGTTAAATAGGAATTTTTATGATTTAAGGAAGATGGGGACTCACCTCTTTCCAAACTTGCAATAATTCCAATGAAGGCTAGCCCCAATTTCTAGGAGGGGATTAAGTAGGGGAGAGGGGATCAATGTGACCAGCCATGGGCTGATTAGGGTTAGGGTTTGGCTACATGGTGTGGGCCTATGGGCTTTAAGGCTTAAGTCATTAGTCATGACTTATGAAGTCACAAGCCATTCTAGCATAATCAATTCCTAATCTCTCCAAATAAGTTCTAATGAGTTAAACATCACTAACTGAGGTCAAACTAAGGTTACTTAACCTAACCAAGTAGTCATGACCTAGGTTAGTCTCTAAGTTAGTCTCCTAGTCAACACTAGTCAAAGTCAACTATAGCACCAAAACAAATATACTAAAAGTCACTGAAAATTCTAATAAGTATAATTAATACTAACTATTACTAACCATGGTTAGCTAAGACTAGCTATGACTAATCTAGGTTAGGTCCAAACCAAGTTAGGCTAATCACAAAACATGGCAATCAATTAAATAATATTAAAATTACATCATTCTTAATAATACATTAAATTCCAAATAATATATATTAAATTCAATTAAATTCAAAATGGCAAAAGTACCCTCGAACTGGAAATGATAAATGAAATACCCTAATCACATGGCTAGGCTCTAGGTTAAGCAGTCTCCAAGGTTATACCATCAAAACACCAAAATCATAAGTCATGATTTAAAATAGTTTTAAAATGATTTAAAAATTACCAAAAATCATATCATGAGTTAAATATCATTATTAAAAGATTAAAATCACAAAATTTCAAAATTACCCTCATTTGGAAAACTGGGTATTATACTACTGATATACTATGGTATCCTCGACTGTTGTCACTTTCCGTTCTCGAAATACGTATTTTAATATGTGTACTGCTTGCCTGTTGTTTGCAAAAATAAAATTTTTTATTACAAACTTTAAAAGAATCGTACACGAGCACAATAAATTCTGGAGAAGTACAACTGTAGGAGTCCGGTCTAAGTGACGACTGCTTTGTCCCTTTGACGAGGCGATTGCGGAAGAAAGCAAGCTTATCATCGTGTCTCGGAGCTTCTGTTGACGAGGAATCTTCTTTATGGCTCGGCCGTGTAAAAGTATTGACAGAACTTCGGCTTCGATTAACGATAAAAAACCCGCTCTTTTAAATAGTTTTTTGCAGATGAGAATACTTAGATTCTGGAAATGAGATGAATGCTCTACCTATACCCCTCCTCTCCGTCTCTACGTTTGGAGAACATGACTCTCTTTATAGAGCCAAAAAATAACTAACATGTAGTTATTCAAGACAGGCGTCCCTATATGGAAAGGCGCCTAAGCCACTGTGCACCACTTTTCAAAAGGGGCGCCTATTACTTTTTTGAGTGTCATTTGTTGGCCCATTGGTCATGATCAAACATGATTTTAATAATTGATCAAACTCTGTCTCGATATAAATGCAAGGCAATTCAGATGTTTACCTACGACATTTTGGACACTACTCAACGATGGATATCTACTATGTTCAAGACTGAAGCTGTTTGCCACTCAGAATGTATTTCCTTCAAAGCAATATAATTTTTCATTTTATTGAGTCTAGGAATACATTGTACACCAAGTTGTACTGGCAAATAGGCTGTCCGGAATCGTTTTTCAAAATCACCCTATCCTTTTAAAAATGACCTATGTTTTTGAAAAATATCATATTTTACAAAAAAGCTTCTGAAGGACTTTTCAAAAAGCCAAAATGATTTTCTCAAAATCAACTGACAGAACCCTAGCAGAACTCGGCCAGAGTTCGGCCAGAGTTCGGCCAAGTTGAACGTTATGTGAACGTTTGATTTTGAACTTGGTCACCCTTCAGTTGTGGTTT
The DNA here is from genome assembly GCA_029216955.1 of Iris pallida. Taxonomy (NCBI): domain Eukaryota; kingdom Viridiplantae; phylum Streptophyta; class Magnoliopsida; order Asparagales; family Iridaceae; genus Iris; species Iris pallida. The sequence continues at coordinate 11,848 of JANAVB010026500.1, forward strand.
GTTACTAAGAGTTCTGTCCGAATTCTGCCCGAATTCTATCCGAGTTCTGTCTTTGGAAAAACTATAAATAGAGAAGGATTTCGATCATTTCAAATCACCAATTCACTTTCAATCTCTTCTCTTCTAAAGCTTATATTTTCCTCCAAGGAGTTCTCAAAAGCTTTTATTTTCAAATTCCAAGCCAGTTACAATCCTTTAGTCGATTTGCCAGTACGGTACGGTCTAGAAGTTTCAGAGCGATTGTAATCAGAGGCTTGATTGAAGAAACAACTATTCACAATTGAATTTGGTCGAGTTCTTCGTATCAAAGCTCGCATCTGTAGAAGTTGCAAGGACTTCGTAAGAAAACTTGCAGAATTTTCCAATAGTGGATTCAACTGGAAGTTAGAGTTCTTCCGACTGGACTAGTCCTCACAAGAGAGAAACTAGTATAAATCTCGGTGTTTGCATTTTCCTTCTGATCACTTTTTCATTACTGTCATTTACTTTGTGATTATTTTTATATCTGTGATCTAACTGCTAACGAGATTTTTAATTAGCAATATTCTGTTGCCTACTCTATTCACCCCCCTCTAGAGTATTCTGCTTTACGATTTCGTTCCTACAATTGGTATCAGAGCAGGTTCTCCATCTAGAGGTATTATATTCTGATCCAATTGTTCCTACAATTGGTATCAGAGCAGGTTATACAGGTAAAGCAAGGTAAAATTGCAGTTATATTCAATTGTTATATAGATCACAGCATTACATATGGCAACTGTAAAATTCACAAGTGAAGGCCAAGCCACAAACAGACCGCCACTGTTTGACGGCACAAATTACACTTATTGGAAAACATGTATGAGTTTCTTTCTGAAATCTCTTGATTTTGACTTATGGTCTGTAGTTATTGATGGTTATAAAAAGCCCTCTCGTATTAATGTTGATGGTGTTTTAGTTGAAAAACCCCATGACAAATATACAGAGGAGGGAAAGAAAAAGGCCAGTCTTGACGTACGTGCTATTAACGCTTTATTTTGTGCTTTAGACAGAACTGAATTCAACAGGGTGTCTACTTGCACAACATCAAACGAAGTGTGGAAACTTTTCAAAGTAACCCACGAAGGAACAACACAAGTCAAGGAGTCAAAGATCAGCAGACTTACTCAGGAGTACGAGGCGTTCAAAATGAAGCCAAGTGAATCAGTCACTTAGATGTTTACAAGATTCTTGGATATTATAAATCCTTTGTCTTCACTAGACAAGGATTACAGTAACCATGAGAAGATTCGCAAACTTCTACGAGCTCTTACAAAGAACTGGATTCCAAAGGCTACAGCAATCATTGAAGGGAACGACCTCTCAACAATGTCTCCGGAAACACTCATGGGTAAGCTACTCACTCACGAGTTAGAAATTGAAGACTTTGAAGATGCTACACAAAAGGAGAAGTCAGAAAAGTCGATCGCTCTCAAAGCTCAACATAAAAGAACTGTCAAATACGACTCTGATGACAGCGACTCCGACTCTGAAGATCAAGCTCTTCTGGTAAGAAAATTCAAGAAGTTCATGAGATTTAATAGGAGAACAAAAGACAGCAACAACAACAACGAGGAAGATCCTATTTGCTACGGATGCAAGAAGAAAGGACACATGAAGAAAGACTGTCCAACAACATCATCATCAAAGAAAATCAGCAAATATGACAAGGGCTACCTGAAGAAATCTACATCAAGGAAGTACGCCAACACAAGCATTGGCATGAAAGTGAAGCCAGCGACTCAGAAGACGAACAATCAGATGATGCTGCAAATGTATGCTTGATGGCTTGCGATCAGGTAATCACTAATCCTCTATGTGACCCTTATGATGATTTCATCTTTGAGCAACTAGGAGAGTCTTTCAGTGACCTGCTAAATGATTACAGAAAACTGTGTAGTAAATATGAAACCTCTAAGAAGGTACTCAAAGAGTACAAAGGTGAAATAGGAAGACTTACCGACCTACTAGATCATGTTAGAGATAATGACTCTTCAAATGAGTCTGGTGAACTTTCTTCTATTAAGTTGTTATTACACGGGACTGTTAAGCTATCCGAAGAAAAAGACTAAACTATTATCCAGTTACAGAAAGACCTATCTAAGGAGAGAAAGAGTCTCCAGTGTGCACAGGTCAGATTAGAATCACTCACATCTGACTATACTAGATTATATGACACTTCCAAAAAGTTGGAAATTAGTTTAGAAAAATGGCCTGAAGTTGCTGCTTCCTATTCTAACACGTGTCAATTACCGAATCATCGAAACACGCCCAACACTGTCAGGCCAAACCATACCAAAACTATGCCCAAGAAGACTAATAGGCATGCATTCTTCTATACTAGAAACCAAAACCTACCAATCATGCACCTCACTCTACTTTCAACACTCAACATGCTAAATATCATTATTGTGGCCTCATTGGTCATATATCTTCTGTATGTAGAATCAGAAAGTTAGTAGATTTAAATGTTTATGCATGGATACCAAAAACTAATCAGTCAGGATCCTACAAGAAATGGGTACCAAGAGTTTTATCTGTAAATTATTTTGTAGGTGGGACGTCCTTCACATGCTAGGAGCAAATGGATCCTCGACAGCGGTTGCTCACGGCACATGACCGGTGACGCTTCATTATTCGTAACACTATCGAAGAGGAATAAAGAAGGATACGTCTCCTTTGGTAATAATTTAAAAGGGTACATAATCGGTATCGGTGACATTGGTAAGGTTCCCTATCCAGTGATTAAAGATGTTTGTCTAGTTACCGAGTTAAAATATAATCTGCTCAGCATAAGCCATTTAGCTGATCACAGTTATGGTATTAACTTTGTCAAAGATAAATGTACTATAGTTGATAGTTCAACTGGTAGTACTATATTTGAAGGTATTAGGGAAGACAACATATATGTTTTCTATTTGTTGGAAGATGCTAACAAAGCAGGTAGATGTTTGATGGCCAAAAGCATCGAGAGTCAACTATGGCATATGAGACTCGGCCATGCAAACATGGATACAATTTTAAGACTATCTACAAAGAAGTTGGTACGCGGCTTACCGGATAATTTTTTCAAGAAGGATACGGTATGTAGTGAATGTGAAAAGAACAAAGCTACCAAATCCGCATTCAAATCCAAGAACGCTGTAAGTACCACTCGACCTTTACAACTGTTACATATGGACTTATTTGGACCCAGTAGAATTGCTAGTCTAGGTGGTAAGTTATATGTATTTGTCATTATAGATGATTTCTCTAGATATACATGGGTTTATTTTCTTGCACACAAGAATGATATATTATCAGAATTCGTCACCTTTTGCAAGAAAGTACAGAATGAAAAAGGATTCATGATTACTCGTATTCGTAGTGATTATGGCAGCAAATTTGAGAATGCAGAATTCAAGCAATTTTGTGACACACACGGTTAACTGTATGAATTCTCTTGCCCTAGGACTCCGCAACAAAATGGAGTTGTGGAACGTAATAACAGAACTCTATCTGAAATGGCTAGAGTAATGTTAAATTAGTTTAGTCTACCTAGATACTTATGGGCTGAAGCTGTCAATACAGCATGCTATATTCTCAATAGGGTTCTAATTCGACCTATATCGAAGAAGACTCCCTATGAACTATGGTTTGATAGAATACCAAATGTTTCATATTTCAAGATCTTTGGTTGTAAATGTTTTATTCTTAATACTAAAGATAATTTGAGTAAATTTGATGAAAAGGCCGATGAAGGTATATTTTTAGGCTATGCAGGAAAGAGCAAAGGATACAGAGTCTTCAACAAAAGAACCATGATCATCGAAGAATCTATCAATGTCAAGTTTGATGAGCTAAATCAACACTTAGACGATGATGACAATGAAGACTTAATCACACCAAGTACAGCTACTGTAAAACCTTCACACAGAGATACAGAACCATCACATCAAGCATCAGATGAACCTTCAAGCAAAGAAGTCGAAACTAGCAATCCGGAGACTACACCAAAAGAGATGAGATTCTTGGCTAATCATCCAAAGGACTTGGTAATTAGTGAGATTACCAAGGGTGTAAGTACTCGTTCCTCTAATAAAGATATAGCTTCTTGTGTTGCTTTTGTTTCGCAGTTTGAACACAAAAATATTGAAGAAACATGTAGTGATAATTTTTGGTTAGATGCTATGCAAGAGGAATTAAACCAATTCGAACGGAATCAAGTTTGGAAACTTGTTCCCAAGCCCATTGATCATCCGGTCATTGGCACCCGATGGGTATTCCGAAATAAACTGAACGAAAATGGTTTAGTGACTCGTAATAAGGCTCGACTCGTAGCTCAAGGATACAATCAAGAAGAAGGTATCGACTACGATGAGACTTATGCCCCAGTTGCGAGATTAGAATCCATTCGCATGTTATGTGCATTTGTATATTTTTATAATTTTAAATTATTTCAAATGGATGTCAAAAGCGCATTTTAAATGGTTTTATAAAAGAAGAAGTTTATGTAGCTCAACCTCCTGGTTTTACTGATTTCAAATTTCCTGAATATGTTTTCAAGTTGAAGAAAGCCTTATACGATTTGAAACAAGCCCCTCGTGCTTGGTACGATCGTCTAAGCTCTTTTCTACTTGATAACGATTTTTTAAAAGAAAATGTTGACACTACTTTGTTTATAAAATCTTTGAATAACAATATTCTTTTGATTCAAGTCTATGTAGATGATATTATTTTTGGATCTACTGATGAATCTCTTTGTCAAGAATTTTCAAAGTGTATGCAGAATGAGTTTGAGATGAGCATGATGGGAGAGCTAAAATTCTTTCTCGGACTGCAAATTAAACAAACCAACAATGGGACGTTCATAAATCAAGCAAAGTACATAAAGGATCTATTAAAGAAATTCGACATGGAAGCAGTCAAGCCACTTAGCACTCCAATGGCGACTTCAACCAAGCTTGATATTGATGAACAAGGCAAACCCGTCGACATACGTAAGTATCGAGGTATGATCAGTAGCTTGCTATATTTAACTGCTAGTCGACCAGACATTATGTTTAGTGTTTGCTTATGTGCACGCTTTCAAGCTAATCCTAAGGAATCACATTTGTACGCAGTTAAGCGTATCATTTGATACCTTAAAGACACTTCTTCTGTCGGCTTATGGTATCCCAAAACTACGTCGTTTGACCTGACCGGTTATTCTGATGCTGATTTTGCCGGATGCAAAGTAGATAAAAAAAGCAATAGCGGCACATATCATTTCCTAGGAAAAGCTCTAGTCTCTTGGTTCAGTAAGAAACGAAATTCTGTTGCATTATCAACAACCGAGGCTGAGTATATCGCCGCAGGACGTTGTTGTGCACAAATTTTGTGGATGAAACAAACTTTAGAAGACTATGGATTGCATTTTACACACATACCCATTTTCTGTGACAACACTAGTTCTATTAATTTGACTAAGAATCCAGTATGTCACTCTCATACTAAACATATTAAGATTAGACATCACTTTCTTAGAGATCATCAACAAAATGGAGATATAGACCTTGTATACATAGACACACAGAATCAATTAGCTGACATACTCACAAAATCTCTAGCGGAAGATCGTTTCAATTATTTATGTCGAGAATTAGAAATTTTAGATATCAATAATATTAATTAATTTTTTTTATTAATTAATTTATTCGATACTCAATAACTGTTTTCGAGACAAGCCTAAAAAGAGTCTGTCTGTCACCACGACTACGGTGGAAGCGAAGCGGTACTTAAGAGTTCCCCGGTGAACCTCTGTTAGCTGGGACAGTACTCCTACAGCTAATCTGAGACAGATGCTGATTAAAGAATATTAATTTCTAAAATAATATTAATTATATTATTTTGAGATTTAAAATTACTAAACTCTGAATTAAACATTTGAAACAAATTAATGAAAAATATGTGGCCTCATTATTTTCTTTTATATATATATAGCCAGGCAACCCTTGGCAAATTCGGTCCGAGTTCGGTCCGAATTCGGCCAGAGTTCGGCTGGGTATATATGTACCAGCCAGAATCCGAGGCCCCCATCTTCTTCATTCTTCCAAACTATATCAAACAACAGCAGCAGCGCCCCAAAAACTCTAGCTCTTCTCCACCTTTGTTCTTCCAATCCGCATGGAGATCTTCGTCCAAACTTTGGATTCATGCGGAGAATTTTGTCCTCTACAGCATATCCAACTATCGGAAGGTATAATTCCTTCTCTCCTCCACTTTCCAATTATTAGGGTTTCTAGATTTTGGGATAGAATGCCTAAGGGATTCAATCCTTTCAAGAGGAAGAAGACCAATGCCAGTGAAGAGGCATCGTCTTCGGATCCGCATACGGATTCCCTCTTTTCTCCGGTCCAATCGGATTGGACGGTGCATCGGACGATTTTTACTTCAAAACTCCCGACCAAGCCCTATTGTGGTATGCCGATTTCATTATGCGTACTATTTGTACCGGATCACCGATCAAGTGGACTGTCTTTCCTGACCACTGTTCTTAGTTTGAGGCACTAGGGTTACAACACTTTGTTTCTTTACAATTTCCTATAGCTACTAATGCCATTAGATTATTTTATTATAATTTCGTGTTAGACACTTTTATCGTGAGAACACGTGTCGGAGGGATAGATATCGAGTTTACTAATGAAATGTTAGCGGAAATCCTTGGTATTCCAAACGAAGGTGCCCCGCTCGATGACATCACTGATTTCGATTTCTCCGATGGTACGACTCTCATGAGTTTCAAGAATGAGCTTTGTGCGCCTGCACGTGCTCGTCCTGAAAAGTTCAAGGCCAATAACTTGAACTTTTTTAACTACGAATTACATCGCATCATCTATTCCACTTTACTTCCAAAATCCACTTCGAAAGATGATGTCACTGCACTTGAGCTTTCTGCTCTATATCACATTCTTAAGGGGATTCCTTTTTCTGTCCCTAAGACTATCATTCAGATGATGGATAGATGTCACGGAAGAGACCACAACCTTTCTTATGCGATGATCATCCTACGCATCTTTCAGAGATTTGACATTGACCTATCCACTTGTGCTCTTGACCCTGAGCCCAAGTTCCTCAAACTTTTTCGTCATAGCATTGCCACTGTTCCTCCACCTACTGCACCTGCTCCTCCTGTACCTACTCCCACAGCACTTGGTCCTCCTCAGTCCTACCCTATGACATTTGAGGGTATTCATCAGTACCTATCAGATCTGCAGTCATTCTATGTTGACACTTCCAGGGAACATGAGTTCCGTAACGTGACTCGGTTCCAGGCTATTGCCAACTCCTTCGCCGATCTGAGATTTGCGCAGACGGGTCACTCAGCTAGCTCTCTACCTCGAGACCCTTCTATTTCTGGCTACCGCATTGATGATGAGGCGGTCCACTCTCTGTTCCAGCCAGAAAACGCTTACGATTGGTATCGTACTTCTGGTGCCACTCCTCATACTTCTGGAGCTGGTACTTCTGGAGCTGGTCCATCTGGACATGCTGGCGCTGCAGCCGATGATGATGATGATTTTTGAGATGTTACATATTGAGACTGATATTTTGTCTTATGTTTACTTGGAAATGCTCCGATATTCCAAGATATTATCAGTACTCTTATTTTAGTTATGCTATCTGACTTACATAGACAGTTGTTTTTATGCCTCAGTTTGTTTTAGTTTATTATTCAGCACTTTATTTGTTTTAGCTTTCTTCTAGCATTATCTTTCTTTATGCTTCATATTAACTGCCTGTAACAAATACCATGCCTGTGTTATTTTATATCTGTCTACTTTATTCACTGTTTATACTATGCCTGTGATGAATGTTTTATATATATTTTTTTGTGTTTCTTCACTGTGTGTTACTTATGCATTTATTGCGGGGGAGCTTTCTCTTTTGTAATTATTTTGCTAAGTGACAACGGGGGAAAAATAGGATCTAACATCTTCATTAATACAGGTTATGAACAATTTTTGTTTTCTCTGGTATTACACATTTTTGAATTGATCTATACTTAGATGTTATATCGGCAAGGTTTGTCAATTATCAAAATGGGGGAGATTGTTGGCCCATTGGTCATGATCAAACCTGATTTTAATAATTGATCAAACTCTGTCTCGATATAAATGCAAGGCAATTCAGATGTTTATCTACGACATTTTAGACACTGCTCAACGATGGATATCTACTATGTTCAAGACTGAAGCTGTTTGCCACTCAGAATGTATTTTCTTCAAAGCAATGTAATTTTTCATTTTATTGAGTCTATGAAAACATTGTATACCAAGTCGTACTGGCAAATAGGCTGTCCGGAATCGTTTTTCAAAATCACCCTATCCATTTAAAAATAACCTATGTTTTTAAAAAATATCATATTTTACAAAAAGCTTCTGAAGGAGTTTTCAAAAAGCCAAAATGATTTTCTCAAAATCAACTGGCAGAACCCTAGCAGAACTCGGCCAGAGTTCGGCCAAGTTGAACGTTATGTAAACGTTTGATTTTGAACTTGGTCACCCTTCAGTTGCGGTTTGTTACTAAGAGTTCTGTTCGAATTCTGCCCGAATTCTGTCAGAGTTCTGTCTTTGGAAAAACTATAAATAGAGAAGAATTTCGATCATTTCAAATCACCAATTCACTTTCAATCTCTTCTCTTCTAAAGCTTACATTTTCTTGCAATAAGTTCTCAAAAGCTTTCATTTTCAAATCCCAAGCCATTTACAATCCTCTAGTCGATTTGTCAGTGCGGTATGGTCTAGAAGTTTCAGAGCGGTTGAAATCAGAGGCTTGATTGAAGAAACAACTCTTCACAATTGAAGTTGGTCGAGTTCTTCGTATCAAAGCTCGCGTCTGTAGAAGTTGCAAGGACTTCGTAAGAAAACTTGCAGAATTTTCCAATAGTGGATTCAACTGGAAGCTAGAGTTCTTCCGACTGGACTAGTCCTCACAAGAGGGAAACCAGTATAAATCTCGGTGTTTGCGTTTGCCTTCTGATCACTTTTTTATTACTGTCATTTACTTTGTGATTATTTTCATATCTGTGATCTAACTGCTAACGAGATTTTTAATTAGCAATATTCTACTGCCTACTCTATTCACCCCCCTCTAGAGTATTCTGCTTTACGATTTCGTTCCTACATCATTGACATGTGGCAACCCATGTTGAATAGGCGCATGATCATGGCCAAGTGATGTGCACATTTTTCGAGAAACTCGGAGTAGTGCACCAGGTTCAATATAGATGACAGCTTATCACGCCACGTAGATTTATGTGCATCGTTCTAGTATGGTGCTTCATCATTTAGGCACATTTAAGAAAACTGGACGCATTTTTGAAAGGGCGCCTATCTCAATCAGGGGTGTCTAAATCTGTACTGTCAAACTTCATGATGGCATAATTTGAGAAATTCTTGCCACGTGGCCATTCACTCTGAGGCGCCTAAGAGAATAGACGCCTAAATAGAAAGATAGCTGGGCGCCTTTAAGACAGAAATATTTGGGCGCCTACAAAACCCCTTCAAAGTTTCCAAACTTTAGGCGCCCAAACGTTTGAAATAGTTTGAATGACGACGCGTATTAAATGCAAAAAAATTTGTACAGAATTCGAATAGATTTTTGTCGTTTCAATTTTTGCGAGATTGGCTCGAAAACGGAAGTGGCGCCCTGTCATCCTAAGCGCCTATAAATAGGCCACTTTAGAAGAGAGGGGAGCTTTTTTCCTTTCCTTTTCTTCTTCAAACTTCTCCCAAGCAGAACTTCGAAGCTTTCAATGGCTCCACGAAAATCCATCATCGCGAAGGGGAAGGCCATCGCCGCTCCACCCGTCGCAGCTCAGCCACCGCGCCACCCTGGGATGCTGCGGATTACCGACTCTGATGCACCTCCACCACCGTGTGTGTCAGCGCCTCCTTCGCGTGCTACGCCGGCGCCTCCGCCGCGTGTTACATCGGCGCCTCCGCCGCACGCTGTGCCTTCGTCTCAAACAACACGACCCACACCAATGATCAACGGTGTGTGTCGAAAACAGGAACCCTAATCTATGCACCTTTATCATTTGTGCCCTCTTTTGGGCACAAATTGACTTAACTATGAAATGGCACCTCTCTCTGTTTTAGGCACTATCTGTAAAGGTGGCGTTCTTCTGAGCTAGGCGCCATTTTATGATTAACGCTGATGAGGTGCCTTCTTTGAGTTAGGCGCCACTCATTATGCTTTTGGGAGCTTCTTTTGGTTCAGGGGCCATTCTGCTTTTAGGCGCCCCTTTTAGTTTAGGCGCCACTCTAATTTTAGGTACGTTTTGTCTAAGCTTCCATTTTAATCTTTTTTTTTGCAGTTGATCTTCAAGAGGACCCGCATGCCGAGGAAGTAGCAAATGCATTCAATACTCCCTTATATCGCGAGGATCTTTCTCATGCGAGATTTCCTCAATCATCTGAAGAAGAACCTAAAGATAGACAAGATCTGATCAAAGTGCAGCACTATAATACTCTCCTGAGTATGATCAACGGACAACTCATGTCGTCCCCAAGTCACGTTTCTTTTCCGAAGCTGTTATTTCTCTTCGTCGATGCTGTCCACCCGCTTTCTCAACCGAAAAGCAAAAAGAAGATATCGCCTTTTTCTACGAGATGATGTGGTGACCTTCCTCCCATGCTTGCTTAGAGGTCTGTCACTGGAGTCGTATGCCCATGCCAGCCATCCTCGAAAAATGGAATGGCATCTAACTCCTGGTCAGACAGCTAAAGCTGGAAAGATACTTCATGATATGGTGCACAGAAAAAAGACATGTTCTACAGTTCATCTGCAGGTCAGCATAGTGTGCACATGCGAGGCCTACGACCCAGCTGTGTTCCATCTGAGAAATCTTCTTTAATAATGCCAGCTCAAGTATAAACTTTTGCAAACCTTTTCGATCGGAAGAGAGGGACATATCCCCACGATGCCTAGGATGACAGGCATGATGAATAACAACAACAATCGCTGGTGAGATATTTCTCAGTAGGCTTTATCACACTTTGCCCTCGTGCTTACAGCACTGGGTTTGTACCATACTATTCAGTCGACTGCTTATGGTGTAGCGGTGAACCAAAATCTCTTTCTCGCTTTGATGGAAAGATATATTAGGACAACAAACACCTTCGCCACACCTCATGGAGAAATAGGGTTTGCGTTTCATGAGATGCGACAAATCTTTTTTTTACCCACTGGAGGATATCCTTATGAAGAGTATGTCCCAACGGAAGAAGAAATGGAAGAGTTGAAGAAAACTAATCCAAAAAAGGTTGAAGTCTTCGAAGAGCTCCTCTGTCATTATTTTACTTGCTCTTTCTACATGAACAGCAAGGCAAAAGGGAAATGTTATACTTCCAAATGGACAGTGTATCTTTTCTTTGGTCATGACAAGAAGGATAAATGCAATGACACTTTACATTGCCAGCCTCGAGTTTTTCAACCATTGAGCCCTGAAGAATTAGAGGCTTTCATGACAGAATCAAAGATCAGTGACCAGAAGCTGACTGAAGAATGGAACAGTTTCCCAGCTAGGACTACCGCTGAAAGTTACGCCCGACAAAGTGGCAGACCTATGTCACGAGAAGCTCTTTTAGCTGGATTTTTATCCATCTAGCTAAGACGCTTTGTGGTTCCAGGCAATTGTGCAGTGGATAGGATCCGCCCAGGAACCCTTTTTGTGATCGTCCGTCTAGTTTTTGGGCGACCAACGAATTTGTTAGCAGCCATGACATGCAGGCTATGTACGTGAACTCTCCAATACACTGCTGGCAGAACCTCAAAGGAATGAATTTCCTCGTACAGAATTGCCTTTCACCTGCTTGTTTGGATGGTTGCTCTATCACCATCCTTCTTTGATGTATCCTGGATAGGCTCCTGATGAGAACTTGGAAGGACTTCTCCTCTGCAAATATAAGAAGTCAAAATGGAACGTGACCAAGATCGAAGATTGTTGCAGGGCCTTGAATCGGGGAAATAATTAGGTATTCTATTGCAAGATCCCTGACGCTCGAGCTAAATATGATGGAATCGGTTCCTTTTATGACATACCCAATGGATACAGAGCTTTTCCTATGGCTGGTGGCGATTAGGCCATCACATTTGGTCTACCGTGTTGACGACGAGTGTCACCTAGCACCATATCTGCCGAGTAGATTTGCTCGACAATTTGGATATGATCAACTGCATGTGGATAATGTAACCACTATGTTGGAGGGAGGTGGTGGTTTGATAGACAGAGCTTGCGCTTGGCGGTGTAGCTATAGGGGGACTAGATCTTAGTTCTATCTGCCCGAGATCAACCCGCCACTGCATATATTGAATACATATGCCCTCTTTTATATTACTGCAAATTCCTTCTTTGAAGGTAACGACCTGAAGATAAGTTTTACGAATCGTCTGAAGAATCCAAGGGGATTAGCAGCCGCCCAAATCAATTTGGCAGAGGCAGAGGATAATGCGCCTGCTGAAGCACCTTTGAAAACGGTTGCTCTAGCTAAAGATCTGACATTATCAGCCATATATATTCCCATTATGCCGCCACAGTAGGGGACTCAGGCTTCCTCTTCTCAAGATCTTCCCCTGAAAAAGAATAAAGCAGATACCCATCAAATGATGGTTACTACTTCTGATGCTAGGATGACGAGGTCACAAACTCATCTTCATTCGAGTAAAGAATTGTCATCCCAAAATGATCCTATGCCTTTTGTCACCAAGAAGAGGAAAGCTTCTACAGAAGAAACTAGTCATGGGGCAGCATCTCCAGCCAACTTGTTGCCTGTAGGATCTTTACCTCATGCTCCCTTAAAGAAGGTTGCTAGAACAGAGGGGTTGAGCTCAGCCAGAGTTGAGTCAGAGTTATTGCCTTCACCGACTCCACAGGAAAAAGCTTCAGTAGTAGATGATTCTCCCCATCAAGGTAACGTTGTTTGTTTTTGCCTCACCCCTTTTTATAATCAATTCTTTTAATAGAATATACTGACACTTTTTCTTCTTCTTTTTTAGCGATATCCTTTCCGCGTTCATTGCCGACAGGATTATCTATCAGCCCTCATGCCTCCGATCATGCCCCTTTTGGACATATCAAACCCGTTATGAAGAAGAAGACGACTACGACAGAACCTTTTGGTACTCATGTCACTTCTTCTCTGGCTACGCCGAAGTCTCCTCAGGATGACGAAGAGTTGGACGCCACCAAACGGTCGCTTGTCTTTGAAGGTGACCGTACACTAGATGATGTATTGGGTACCAATATTTTTGACACTGGAGAGGGCTTATCATCTGGATTTCAAAAGGAACCAGTATCTTCTACAGTACTGACTGAGACTGGGAACATTGATGACCCAAAACCAAAGCGGAGGGTGATCAAACCCTTGACATTGAAGCTGAGGGTGCAATAAACCCTGACAAACAACAAACAGGCGATGAGAATCTTGACCCCGAAGTCGAGGGTGAAGTCAACCCTGAGAGACAGATTGTGGAGTATCATCCACCCAGGATTGGAGATGCCAGAAATCTTGAGTCCGAGGCTGAGGAACTCGAAAGACCTATACTTTCTGAATATCCAGATCGTGATTCTCCTATGCTTGATAGTATTACCAGTCCTGTCCCTGAAGAGGACGAAGAAGTCCCTCTAGCACTTGAAGGTGAAGAAGTTGTAGATGGAGGATCTAAAGATCCTATGCCCGAGACCGAAGGATGTGATAAACCTGAGGTTGATGACGAGGAGAGTTCTAATGAAGACGATAAAGCCCCTGAGGAATCCAAGGAAAATGTCGACACCGATGTTTCTGACGAGGAAGAGGCTCATGTGATTAATAAACTTGTTCAAGAAACTGTCATCTCCGAACGTCAAAGTGGTCAAGCTGAAACTGGGGTCACTCTTGATCACGATGATTCGGAAGCTGGAGACATTCGCTTTACTTTCGGTGGCTCTGACGCGGGAAGCAGCAAAAGTAGGCCTACTTCAGCTACCTCCACTGATCTTGTTTCACCATCGATGAGAGTGCTTCCGCAACCTCCTATTCTACTTCCTTTGAAAAATCCTACAACCGTCGCTATCACAGCTCTGAGTGTTCCAGCTCCTGTAGGAGTCAGTTTTGAAGACATAGCTGTAACTCCAGATGGCTGTGACCTAGTATACGGGGTAGCAGGTGGGCTTGAAGCATCCTTCTATACTTGCCGGCAAAGCTTGGGGAGAGTAGCCCTAGCCACAGATTTATCTTTTAATGCTCTACGGAACACTAGCTTCAGCTTTGATAACCGCCATCCGAGAGACATGTGAAAATACCACTACTAAAATCTGCTCAATTAGCGACATAAATTTAGTGACGTTCGTAAAACGTCGCTAAATTGTGGACATTAGCGACGTATAATTGAAACGTCGCTAACAGTCGCTACTAGCGACGAAAATAGCAACATGACAACGACGTATATTCGTTACATGAGCTAGTCGTCGCGAAACATCGCTATGACGTCGCTAATAGTGACTAATTTAGCGACGTTAGGATGAACGTTGCTAAATTCTAATTAAATTCCCCCAACGATTCATTTCCCCCCATTTAATCTCTCACTCTCTCTCCGTCCCCCTCTGGCGCTCTCACTCTCTCCGACGACTCTCACTCTCTCCGACGACTCTCATCCCTCTCCGGTACGTGACTCTCCCCTCCCTCTCTCTCTATTTTGGTTGTTGGTGGTTGGTGGGGGGACGTGCGGGTGGCTCGGGGGGAGGGGCAGGGGGGATGCGGGTGGTTAGGGGGTGAGTGGGGGGTGGCTTAGGGGGTGGGGCAGGGGGGTAAGGGCGGCTGGGGGTGAGGAGGGCGGCTGGCTGGAGGGGAGCTAGGGTTAGGGTTCGGGTTAGGGGTGGGTGTGTGTAGGGGGGAGGGGCGGGGGGGGGGAGGTGAGGGCGGCTGGAGGAGGGTAGCAGGGGGGTGGGGGCGGGGGGGTGAGGGCGGTAGTGGGGGTGGGGGCGGCTGAGGGAGGGGAGCAGGGGGGAGGGGAGGGTTAGGGTTCGGGTTAAGGGTGGGGGTGAGGGGGGTTGTGGGGAGGGGAGGGTTAGGGTTAGGGTTCGGGTTAGGGTTAGGGGTGGTTGGTGGGGGAGTGAGGGCTAGGGAAGAGAGGGGGGGTTGGTGGGGGAGGGGTTAGGGATAATGTTCGGTTTAGGGTTAGGGGTGGTGTAGGGGGGGGAGGGGTAGGGAGGGCTTGGTCAGGGACACCGATAGTGTCGAAAAATCTGATAATTTAGTAATAATTATTTGTTTTCTGACACCAAAAAATATGATACTCCGATTCGAAAGCACCGATAGTGTCGATATTTGTAACAAGTAGTTTTGTTGGTTGGTTAATTGGTAACATGGTGATCAGGACATATAGTCCCTGCAGCCATTCGACTGGCGAGGCAGAAACTATGTAGCCGTAGATAAAGTTGACTGTCCTCTGACCCTCATCCCTCGGCAATGATGATACGACAACCTATCACTATATATTTTAGTTGTAGATGATGTCTTAGTATTACATTATGTGGGTTCATTTTGATTCTGTTATATCCTTCAGATACTAGATTCAATAAGAACATATACTACACCATATGTACAGAACATAGATGATTCACACTAATGTATGCTAGAATGAATTTTGGGTTATGTTCTGAGCCGTCCGTTCTCACACTTAAAACAGATATGAATTAGTACTGTGTGTCAATCTTTGTTTTTGTATTTTTGGCGAATCCAGGGATTGGATTCTGTATTTTGTATTTTGGATTCTGTATTTTGGCTCCAGCTCCAGCTCCATTTACATTTATCTACGGTACGACATTGTTTGCAAAAACAAAAGTGTGAAACTTTATTGATACAAACTTTGTAAAAGATTACAATTTGAATTCTGGGAATAGTACAACTATAGGAATCCAATCTAGATGACGACTCCAATCTATATGACGATTGCTTTATCCCTTGGACGATGTGAACTTTGAAGACGAAGCCTCTAAAGTTGAAGACAACTTTGGAAACTAAAGGCAAAAGCCTCGGAAGTTGAAGGCAAAAGCCTCGGAAGAATGCAGTAGCACTTGGGCAAGAACTCCTGGACTCTCTGATCTCTGATCTCTGATGCTTGATGCTTGATTCCTGATCCCCTTGAATGGAGACTTGAAACTCTATTTATAGAGTTCTGAGAAATAACTAACTTTTAGTTATTCTGGACTGCGCATGATGGTTTGCACAGCAATTGGATTGCGCAACAGTGGACTGCGCAGGCAGTTACTGAATTATGGGCCAACTGTCTTGGACACATGGCATCATTTGATTAAAATGTGCATGATCGTGCATAGACAGTTGCCACGTAATGAGCAATTGATGGCATGAATGCTACGTGTACTTTATCAGTTGTGTTGATAGGGCGCACAATCTGAATTGTGCTGGCTTTAGATTGCGCAGACTTGGACTGCGCAGACTTCAGTTTGCGCAGGATTAGACTGCGCAGGCAATGGATTGCGCTGCCAGCTGTCAGCCGTCCTCGAGCGTTGTGTGGCACAATAAACGAGCAGTCTCCTCGTTTTTCGTGCTGTCAGTTGTCAGGAAGATTTGATTTGTGTCAGGTAATGATGACTTTTGCCACGTCAGCCTACGCAGTTGGGAATGTGCGCAAACCAGTGTGCGCAATCTGAAGAGTGCGCAATATGATGTCTACGCAGTTCATTTGAAAGTTGTATTTCTTGATTTTTTGACTTTGTTGATAGGTGCAACTTGATTTTTTTAGGACCTACACGACCCCCTTCAAAGTTTTCGAAATGTGAATTTATTCAAAATTTTGAAATACTTTGAATTTTTGAAATTTGAATCAATTTGCGCAAGAAGTGAGCTGGCTGCGCAATCTGAGGGATTGTCCCCAATTTCAGGCGCAATCTGAGGCGGCCGTTTCGTTTTCAAAAAGCTATAAATAGCACTCTTCTTCATTTCATTTTTTTTTACTTTGCCTTCTTCGTGCTTTTGAGAGAAAATCCCCGAACTCTTTCTTCCTTCTCCGACGATCTCCATGGCTCCCAGACGATCCTCCGCCGCCGCTAAGGGGAAGGCCCCCGCCGAATCATCAACCAGGGCTGCACGACGAGCTTCTCGTCATGAATCCGTGCACCTTGCAATATCAGGTAAAGGATTTTAAATCAAAAACCCTTTTTAGGTTTTTGATCCCACTGTTCTTCAGAATCCATCTCTTTTTAGAGATGTGATCATACTGCGCCACCCTCTTTAGGGTTCTGGTTGCACAAATTAGTTAATTCTTTATTTTTATGAAGAATGACTTTCTGCACAATCGGTTGAACTGTGCTGGCTGATATCAGCGCAATTTACTGATTTGCGCGAGATTGTCAGCGCAAACTGATGACTGTTTGTTTGCGCAGTCTAACGTTTGCGCAAACTGATGTTGCGCAATCTGATGTTTGCGCAAACTGATGATAGAATCTTTGACTTGACTTATACTAAATTTTATTTTCTCTGTTTGATGTAGTTAATGTGAGAGAAGATCCAGAATACGAAATTTTTGTGGGAACTCTTTCAGAGTCAGAGTATAAAGAGGATCTCTCTCATGTACATTATCCCCAGTATGATCTGCCGACCTCCCGTCAGGCTATTCTGATATCTCTGGATAATGAAACTTTGCTGTGCTTGATGAATGGACAACCTCTGGAATCAGCAGACGCTGTCATTCACAAAAAAAACCATTATTCTTGTTCGGTGAGGCTTTTGAGAAAAGCTCTCAACCAAGACCAAGGATGGAAGAAAGAATTGTCTATCAGGAGGATAGGACACTCTTTATACCAGATATCTCCCGCTGCCTCCCTTTATCCCGGTATGCTCATGCGAGCTATCCAAGGAAGATGGAATGGAACCTCACTCTTTTCCAAGGCGCCCGCGCAGGAAAGATTTTCGTGAAAAAAGGGCAAAATAAGAAGGACATGTTCTACAGCTCCTCTGATCGATACAGTATTTTGTTGAGAGGCTTGAGACCTGGTTGTATCCTGCCAGAGAATTCTTCCTTGTTGATGCCTGTCAGAACACCAATATTCGCAAACGAATTTGCGAAAGCCGAAGGGAAGTATCCAGAACAGGACATCAGATTAACTGGATTGGTGAATCCAGATTATAAGAGATGGAACTGTATAGCAAATTAGATTCTGACCAAATTTGAAGACAGACTTCAACAAATCAATTTGTACCAAGCAGTGCATGCCACTGTCTATGGTTTTGCCCCCAACTCACACCTGTTCTTGGCTTTAGCTAAAAGATACAATTATAGAACAGGGACTTTCATGACCCCTGACGGAGAAATCGGATTTGCATTCCACGAGATGAAGTATATCTCGTACTTACCAATGGCAGACGCTCCATATGAAGAATTTGTTCCAACCAATGATGAGTTGGACAAACTTAGAAAAGAGAATGCAGCAATGGTAGCAGTCTTTGAAGAGCTGCTATGTCATTACAAGATCTGTTCTTTATATTACAAAAGTGCCACCTCCATTACTTGTTACTCGTCGAAATGGCTACCTTATCTGTTCTTTAATCATATAGAAGAGAAGAAGACTAAGGAACACGACAAATGCTATCCTGACTTTTTTAAGCCTTTGAGCAACACAGAAGTGATGAAGTTGATGGAAGGAAGTGGCGACTTTGATAAAGAAATGAAAGATGATTATCAATGTCCACCTTTAAAGAAAGGGGACACCCTTGAGAGTTACTTGAGAATGGGATATAGACCCATGTCAAAAGAAGCTCAACTGGCGGGGTTTCTGACATATTGGCTCCGTCGGTTTGTGGTCCCAGGATCTAGTGCAGTAGACCGCTTTCATCGCGGTGTTCTTTTTGCCGCCGTTAAGTTAGTCTTCGTCTACAAAGTGGACCTGTTATCAGCAATGACTTGCAAGTTGAATGCCAGTCTACGTCTATATGTTGATCTGATGTTAAAAGCCAGAGGAGAAAAAGAATTTCCTCGTCTAGAACTGCCGTATACATATCTATTTGGATGGTTGCTTCTCCACTATCCCACTTTAATGGACCCCGGCATGGGACCGGTTGATGGCAACTTTTTGCGGAGATACTCCCATAGTAAATGGAAGTACACTTCTTTGAGCGAATGTAGATATGCTCTGAATCTGAACAGAGGATGGAACTTTTGTTATGCACCTCTCCCTGCTGGATATGATCAAATGCCAACAAATATGGTTGACTCAAAGATGCAACCTCTAAACCGTGCAGCCTTTGAAAGGTTGAAGACAATTCGACCATCTCATTTGGTGTACCGGTTTGAAGAGGAGTGTTATTTAAAGCCATATCTCCCTAGTCGATTTGCTCGGCAGTTCGGGTACGATCAATTCTACGTGGGAAATGCCATCACCTGCCTTCAAGGCAAGAGTTTTTTGATAGACGGGGCCCGAGCTTGGGCTTATTATAATGCTCGAGATACGAAAGCCATAATCTCGATGCCAGCACATAGTATCCATGGTCCTCGGATGTTTTTTACATATTCAGTATTTTATACCTCCGCGAACACTTTTGCTGAGAATTTTAATCTCGCAGACAGCTTCGCTTCTTCGACAAGATTGAGGAAAGGGAGAGTTGCTTTGTCACTCCCTGGAAATGATGAGGTGCATGAACCGGCAGATGCACCCTTGGAAGCCTCAAGGGATATTATGTTCCCTCAAGAGGTAAACGCAGCAATGCGTATTTCTTTGAAAGTGGGTAGATCTCCAGCCAAAAAGAGGAGAAGAGAGGAGCCTCCCGCTCCGGCAGCCAAAAAGAAAATGATATTAGATCATTCTTCAGAGAAGATCACCACGAGGTCTCAATCTCGGCAATTGGCCGAGACAACTCAACCAGAAGCTATTACACCGACTTCCGCGCAAAGACAAGTCGAGCCAATAAATGTAGAGAGTCCTGATATACCTCTACAAAGAAAGAAAACATTGGTCCGTAGAGGTCAAACTTTGCCTTCAATCGTATCAGATGCTGTAGCGGGCATCACAATGTCATCTCCCACTCCCATCCCTGAGTCTGGTCAAAGGGAAGAATTTGAGCCAATGGAAGAGAGGAATGAGGCCGACGAGCCCAGAGAAGAAGAAGGTAATACAACCCGATCTCCTTTGCCTGCTACGGAGACGACTCGACTTCCTCCAACTCCTAAAACCCTCCGCGAAGAGGAAGAACATGAAGTAATTGCAGCTCTGGAAGATTATGACTACGGCCTGGAAGATTATACTGACCAAGTTACAACTACCAGTGGGAATGCTCCGTAAGGAGATGAAGATGAGGAAAGCTCTTCATCTGAAAGTAAAGACATGCAAGATCCTGACAGGGATAATGAAGAACACATGTCTCCTGCTGCTGCCGATGATACTTCAGATCCTAAAAAGGATATTGAAGTAGAGGCGTCCTCAGAAAAAGAAGCAAACGAAGAAGTTCCAGAAGAAACTCCCGCTACTGATCCTCAAGGTATAGAATGGAATTAGCAATCTTCTTTAAAAATAGATTGATAGCTAATATCTTTATTTGTATTTCTTGCAGATCTTGAGACTCTTCCAGCACCTCCGACGTGCCAGGCCATCGTGCCCGTAACGACGGTGATTGTTAGTAGCAGTCATCATCTATCTTGTGGTTCTAAAGCGGGCAGTAGCCAAGTTGTTGCAGCTGAAGTGACTTCTGCTCAGCTGGAGTCTATTCCTGCAGGAAATAGGCCTATTGCTGGATCGAACCAAGGTAAGACTGTCTTCATTTAATCTTCTTGGTTATTGTCAAACGACTGGCAAAATGACAATTTTACTTTTACAGAGGAACAACCAGGAGGGGCGACTAGCTCCACTTTGGCTCCTTTATTCAAAGAGCCTGCCATCCAGACACAAAGGATCGAGCAACCTGCTGCCTCATCCTCAACAGGAGTAGCTGCGACTCCTGGGACTTTGGCAATTAATCAGCAAGTTGTCCAATCGTTCACCAGATGCTTCTTTGAATCCTTGGGACCTCTAGTTCATAAGATGATAGACAAAGAGGGAGCTGATTTTTTTATGGTTAGAAATTCGACTTCTCTCTTGGTGAGGGCTATAAGGGAGCAAGGAGACGAAGCTCAGGCCACTCTCCTTGACCATATATTAGATGAATTAGAAGTCTCCATAAAAAATTATAAGGAGTTCAAAAAAGAAGGAAATGGAATCTCTAGTGCAGGCCGAGTTCGAACGAATGGCCCAGGCAGCTGATATAGAAAGGGTGAATCTTCAAAATCTTTTGGAGGCTTATTCCACAAAATCTGCTGAATACAACTCCAAGCTAGAATCAATAACCTTGATGGCTGAAAGAAAAGGACAAAGAACTGCTGAACTGAGAGCAGAGATTGCTCGTCTCCAGAAAGAGTTAGAAGATGAAACTGCTGATCATCAAGTTGTAATTGAACAATTCAATGCTTTGATTCAGGAGAGGGATGAGTACGAGGCAACTCATGGTGCAGAGATTACCCGCCGGACGGTAGCCATGCCCGTTTTTAATGAAGAAACCGGGATGGAAGAGGCCAGAATGAGGGTGATATCCACTCATGAAGAACAGCTGCAGACTCTGAAGCAGCAGATTGACAATTTGATAATACCTCCTTCTTAACGGAACATTTTGTACTTTTATGTCTCTTTTTGTGGCTCATGTGCTTTTGTAATGCCTCATATTCTGGTTAATAAAAGACATTTTGCTGTGGTTCCATTATTTATCGCATATCTTGTTTAGATATAAATAATAGAGATAGAAAATATATTCAGAGGTACGAAACATGATATATTTCTTGATAATTTTGTAGAAAATAATTATATTCATTATATCTGCTCAGAGGTAATATGGACGTGGCAGAATATATTGAATATTATTATTTTAATTAACAACTTAATCGAAAATGACAAGTTGCTGATGTGGATGATGAACGATGATGAATCGTCAATGTATATAAAATGAACGAAAAAATCGTCAAATGATGGAATGAACGGGCAAACCGTCAAAATGGATGATAACGAACGGATGAACCATCAAGTAATGATGAATGAACGGGTGAACCGTTAGGTGAAATAAACGGTTGGACCGTCAAATGGTAATAAATGAACGGATGAACCGTCAAGTGGTAATAAATGAACGGATGAACCGTCAAGTGGTAATAAACGAACGGATGAACCGTCAAAATGGGAATAATGAACGGATGAACCGTCAGATGATAATGAATGAACGGATGAACCGTCGAATGAATGGTTGAACCATCAGATGAATGTGTCATTTTATTGTTTGAGGAACTTCTGCCTATAAATATAACAGAAATCTGACAGGAATGAGCACTTCCACTTTTCAACATAAAAATGTCGTCTGGAGAAGCATCCAAGAAGGCTAAAATTGCCTCGAAGGTTCAGAAGGGCACTGAAGAACACCCTACCGACCCAATTCAACCAAAGGAGGCAGAAGCAGGCGAAGGTTCGTCTGCACCCAAGCCACCATGAGACATTCTGGAGTTTCTACTTGAACCAGGAAGGACTGAAGAAGAGGAAGTCATGAGGATGGCTGCTTGCAAGTTCCTCGTGGGTTCCAGCAAGGAGGTCCTCAGCTCTTTTGCTGATCATGTTTTCGAGAAGGACGGCAGTGGTCCGCGTCCAAATGTAGAGAAGGATGATAGTGACCTTCCTTAGTATCATGTACTATCATATGATGAAATAAAATTTGAATTTTATTTATGAACTTGAACTTGTCTGATGATTTACAAGTATTTACACTCATACATAATACTTCTTAAGGAACTTGCCATTGATAGGCATCATAGCAATTCGACCATCGAGCTCTGAGAGTTGATAGGCTCCATTTGAGAAGACTTTGCTTACAACATAGGGACCTTCTCACTTCGCATCGAATTTGCCTTTGCTCATATGAGTCATAGTCATATGACGTCTGACCGTTAGAACAAGTTCTCCTTGCTGAAAGGTTCTGACCTTAACTTTACGATTAAAAGTCTTCGAGATGCGAGCTTGGTATAACTCAATATGCTGCTGAGCCATTAATCGCTTCTCATCAAGTGCTTCTAACTCTTGAAGTCGAAAAAGATCATTATTTTCTGTAGTGAGCTCATTAGCAATGGTAATCCTTAAAGAAGGAATTTGCAGTTCCAGAGGAAGAACAGCTTCACAGCCATACACCAGAGAAAAGGGTGTAAAGCCCGTAGGATTACGAACTGTAGTTCGGTAGGCCCAAAGACATTCACCAAGCTTTTCGCTCCAGTTCCGTTTGTTAGTGGATACAAACTTCTTGAGGAGCTTGATAATGGTTTTATTGAAGGCTTCAGCTAATCCATTAGCAGCAGGATTGTAGGCTGTCGAAGCGACGTTGTCAATCCGGTGATCATCGCAGAATCTGGTGAATTTCTGGCTGATGAATTGAGGTCCATTGTCATGGATGATTCTTCGGGGTACACCAAATCTGTATATGACGTGGTGTTTAACAAAGCTGATGACGCTACTGGTTTTGACTTCAGCCAGAGGTATAGCTTCAGCCCACTTGGAGAAGTAGTCCGTTATTGCCAGTATGAACCGATGTCCTCTAGAAGAAGGAGGATTGATAGGACCTATGACATCCATGCCCTAAGCTTCAAAAGGCCAGGAAGCAGCAGTCGGATGAAGGAATTCTGATGGTTGATGAATGAAGTCTGCATGGATTTGACAAGCACGACATTTTCTTGCATATTCAATGGCATCTGATACCATAGAGGGCCAATAGTAACCCATGCGTCGGATGCGATCCTGCAATTTAGGACCAGGTTGATGTGTACCACAGACACCATCATGAGCTTCGTACAACACTTACCGTACTTTATCACCAGCGAGACAGCGTAGGAGAAGACCGTCATAAGTTCGCCGATAAAGTGTCTTGGTGGTTTGATTGTAGTAGAATCTGAGAGATCGTCGACGAACGCTCGTAGCCTCCTTAGGATATTCGAGGAGTATGTCATGAACCACAGAGTCGATAAAAGGAGTTCTCCAGTCTTCGTTGATAACATTGACTTCAACAAAATTGCTGAATTCAATATTACGATTGTTTTCAATGTAGAACAATTCTCGGTTGGAGATAATCACCACCTGTTGTCTTTTGATAGGGATGGCTAAGACAGCTGCAAGATTGGCCAGGGCATCCGCTTCGGTATTGCAAGCTCGCCGAACATAATCGATAAAGAAAGCTTTGAATGATATAGCTATGTTGATTGCTGCTTCATGATAAGGCACCAGATCTTGATGACAGACTTCATAGATTCCTCTAACCTGGTTAACAACCAGCTTAGAATCACCGTAGACTTCGAGATATTCGACATCCAATTGTTTGGCTAACTGAAGGCCGATGAGTAGGGCATTGTACTCCGCTACATTGTTGGAGCAAGGTTCATCTAGAGAGTAGGCTCTTTGGATGGTTGATCCATCTGGAGAAACAAGAACAACTCCAATACCTGCTACAATGGCACCATTTGGTCCGATTCCAGATGCACCATCGAAGAATAAATGCCAGGTTGAAAATTCTTCAGAGATCATGTTGACTTCCAATGTCTCGTCTGGAATTTCATCATATAGCTTGGATGTTTCTGGTACAGGATGAGCCGCCAAGAAATCCGCCAGCGCTTGACCTTTGACAGACTTTTGTGGAACATATACCATGTCATATTGAGCTAGCAGGATTGCCCATATAGCCAGTCGAGAATTAAGTGTGCTGGGCTTCTTCACGAGTACCCGAAGAGGGTTAACTCGGGATATGACATGAATAGTTTGCCCAATGATGTAATGCCTTATCTTCTGCACAGCGAACATAAGAGTAGGCATTCTTTCTCGACCGGACTATAACGGTGCTCAACACCAATCATAGTACGACTGAGATAATAGATGGCCTGTTCATGACCTTCTTTGTTCTTTTGGGCAAGTAAAGCACCCAATGAATGATCCATAGCATGGACATACATCAAGAATGGAATGCCAGAGATTGGTGGCACTAAAACTGGCGGGTTCATAAGATACCGCTTGATGTCTTCGAATGCTCGTTGACATTCTTCAGTCCAAATAAAAGATACACCCTTCTTCATTAGTTGAGTGAATGGTCTACTGCGTCCAGACAAGTTTGAAATGAATCTTCTGATGTACGCAAGTCGACCTTAGAATCCTCGTAGCTCTTTTAGGTTGCGTGGAGGATGCAACTCTTGAATGGCTTTGATCTTCTCGGGATCCACGTGTATACCCTTAGAGGTAATGACGAAGCCGAGAAACTTACCACTAGAGACATCCAAAAATGACTTGGTGGAATTCATCTTGAGTTGATGTTGGCGCATGAGATTGAAGATTATTCTCAAATCTTGGATGTGATCTTCTTTTAGACGACTTTTGACGGAGATATCGTCAACATAACATTCGACAGTTTTGCGGAGATGATCTTTGAAGATGGTGCTCATAGCCCGTTGGTAGGTTGCACCAGCATTCTTGAGACCAAATAGCATCACAGTATAGCAATAGATACCACGGGGAGTGCGGAAAGAAGTATGTTTTTCATCTTCGGGATTCATCTTGATCTGATTATATCCAGAGAATCCATCCATGAAAAATATTCGCTCGAACCCACAAGTATTGTCAATCATTACATCCGTGATAGGGAGAGGAAATTCATCTTTTGGACATGCTTCATTAAGATCCCGAAAGTCGATGCAGACTCGAACTTTGCCGGTTTTCTTTAGAACTGGAACAACGTTGGCCACCCAGTCAGGATGTTGCTCTTGTCGAATAAAGCCACAAGCAATGAGCTTCTTGACTTCATCATCAATCGCGTCCATCATTTCTGGTTTGAAACGCCGTTGTTGCTGCTTAACAGGTTTTGTATTGGGCAAAATATTCAGTTTGTGAGTAGCAATCTTGGGATCTAAACCTGGCATATCTTCGTAACTCCAAGCAAAGACGTCAATATACTCTTTAATGAGAAGAATCAACTCTTACTTATCTGCTTCTGGAAGATTCTTACTGATGAAGATTGGACGAGGTGATCCGCTTTCTCCTACGTTAACTTGAACTAATTGATCTTCAGTAGGAGGTTCTCGTTGTTCAAAGCGAAGTACCCATTGATTATCCATCTGTTGAGCCCAAGGATCTGTTTTAGAACTTTCTTCAATGTCTCCGTCATAACCTTCTGGAAGTTCAGCAGAGACCATATTGGAAGATACGATTATACGATGGACTTCACCGATGCTAGTGTCAGAATCCCATAATCAGGAATCGAAAGAATTAGAACGTTCTTCGCATTCAGAATCGGAAACTGCTGGGGATAACATTAGAGGGGAAGTATATCCGAGATCTCTTTTGGTCCTGCTGTAATACATTTCTGACTTTTCTTGTGGAACAGCGGTACGGAGAGGAGTCTTTCTTCCCTTACCGTAGTTGAGGCCACTTTTGAAGTCGTAACCCATCTTTCGGACGATGTCTTTTGATTGTTGACTGTAACGACGAAATTGAAGATGTCCCGTGTCGTTAACTTTGCTATCATCCGTATAGCTAAATTTTTGTTCCGATCTTTTACTAAAAAGTATTGGACGTTCACCTTTCTTGCGAGCAGGAACAATACGATATGAATCTTTTGGATGCTCACATGAAACTTCTGTTTGAAGAGATTGTATAACTCCCATTGTAAATAACTGAAAGCTATCTAACATATCCAAATAGCATTTAGTATGATAAATAACATCAGTATACTGGAAAGTAGATGCTTTTTCATTGATATGTACATCTGTATTTACAGCAAGACCTTTAGCCTTAGCAGGCTTGGTCAGATTAATTACAAGAGGGGGAGAAGAAGAACGTGGAGGTGGCTTGTTACGGCGGAGGTCGATAACAAGTGGCTCAGAGGAGGTGAGCTCCCTTTTTTTCTTGTTCTGAGTTAGATCAACAACAAGTGGCTCGGAAGGAGTGAGCTGCTTTTTGTCCTTGTTATGACGTAAGTCGACAACAAGTGGCTCAGAAGAGGTGAGCTCCCTTTTATATTGATCGTCATTAGTAGATTGCCTCTGGACTGGCAAGTGAATAGCCTGTGGTTTAGAAGACTGAGGGTGAGAAACACGCCCTTTGACAGGTATAATAAGAGTGTCTTTGGGCACTGCTTCTTGTTCTTCTTTAGTGTCTAAGGCTAGCACAACCTTCATGAATTCATCCTTGTACATGCGAGCGTCGTTGTAGTATGCTTCAACGCCTTTGAAGGGATAGAGATCAGCAACCTCTTTTTGGACCTCTCCTTTGTCATCAACATATTTGAAACATTGATGAAGAGTTGATGGAACAATATTATGCTCGTGTAGGAATGGCCTCCCCAATAAAGCATTGTAAGAACAACCGTGATTGTCAATGATATAGAAAGTTGCCTTTGTGCGAAGATTGCCTATTTGGAGTTTTAAGCGAATCTTGCCCAAAGGTTCACTCCTTCTCTGATTGAATCCAAGGATGGTGGTGATTGTACTGGAGAGACTATGTACAGGGATTTTTAGAGCATCGAGCATTGTCTTTGGCATAATGCTGAGAGCAGATCCTGGATCTATCAAGATACGATCGACTTTCATCGAGTCGACATACCCTGTATAGTAGAGAGGACGATCATGCCTATTGTCTTCAAGTAGCATATCTTCTTGTGTGAAAGTGATGTTAGGAATTAACTCCAGAACACTATGACAATGGAGACAAGAGACAGGCTCTACTTCCGGCTTCTTGAGAAATGCTAGACAAGTCTCAGCTTGCATGAGAGCTTCACTTAGAGTTTCTCGTGTTTCTCTGAAAAGACGCAAGAGCTCAAAGATAGATAGCCTTGCTGGTGTATTGGCTAGTTGAGCCAATATATCAAAATTATAAGGCTTCTCAAGCCCAGTAGGGGATGATTTCTTCAAGGGCTTATCAAAACGGACTTGTTGCTTGCCTTTATCAGCAGCCACTGGCTTGGGGGGAATAGGTACTACAACCGGTGAGGCTGTAGAAGGGATTTCTTCAATAGAAACAGGTTGTGTTGGAGCAGGCTCAGAAGAAGAGGCAGGATTCTCTTGAGCTTCAGGGTAATCTTTCAGATAAGCTTTCCCTGATCTGGTGCCCAATAGTATTTCTTCATCCACTATGGGGTCAAAAGATACCATATTGCAAATCTTTGTCTTGCCTTTGGAGCGATCTTTCTTCTTAGAAGAAGAGGGAACCTCGAACTCTGAAGCAAGATCGGGATGGATCCATATAACCTCGCCATTGTCATGAGACAAAGGAACGAGACCTTCATTTGGTGGAGAAAGGAGATTTTCAATCTCAAGAGTAGCTTTCGGAATGGGAATAACACCATGCTGTATCATCTGCGGAGGAAAGTTACCGAACTGGACCGAGACCATGTTGGCGGTAACAGTCTTCTCATCTTGCTGAAGAGTGACAACGCCAGCATTGACAAGCTCTTGAATTTTACCTTTGAGCACGTAGCATGCTCGAGTAGGGTGTC
Organism: Iris pallida; assembly: GCA_029216955.1. Classification (NCBI taxonomy): domain Eukaryota; kingdom Viridiplantae; phylum Streptophyta; class Magnoliopsida; order Asparagales; family Iridaceae; genus Iris; species Iris pallida. Next base: position 40,404 of record JANAVB010026500.1, read on the forward strand.
CAATGAACCTGTGGTAGACACAGTACTTAGGATGATCTATTTTACCGACTTCATCAGGTTTCTTTGGATCTGGGAGTTGAATCTTATTGCTTTTGAGTAAACATTCAGAGATGCTTGCAGTGTCATTTTCGTCAAAGGAATATTCTACTTTCGGACGAGGTTCCTTCGGTGGAGGTGCAGAAGGAGTAGGAGTGGATGTAGGCGGAGCCACATTGACAGCCAAAGATTCTTTATTCTTGTTCAAATTGATGTTTAAAGTCTCTTTTGCTTTACGGTTGTTCTGGCGGTTGCCACCACCTGACGTCTGGTGTTCATCTCGATCGGGGTTAGACATCTGTACCCCCAATTGTTTGAACTTCTCGGCACTTACTTCCGCAGCTTTGGCGTTGACAATGAATGAAGGCCAATCTTGGAACTGGGTAGATCCTGTCCACATACTGATAATAGGCAAAAGATTTACCTTACAAGTATCAATAGTGACAGCAGCTGGAGTTCCGGGAGGCATCTTTAAAGCTTCACGGCGGAATCGTTCGATGAAACTCTCAGCAGTTTTATTGTGTTTCTGTTTGATTCTGTTGAGAGCCGACATAGTCATGTCGTTAAATCCTTCATAGAATCGTTCTAGGAAGATTTGCTTGAGACCTGAGAAGGAAGTAATACAACCATCGGGCAAACTTTTGTACCAGTCGTATGCTACGCCGGCTAAACAACCGACGAACACTCTGGTAAGAAGAGCGTCATTTGGCTGGAGTTGAACGGTCATTACCTCAAAATGATTGATGAATTGACTAGAAAAAATACTGCCATCGAACAAAGAGATTGTTAGGATCTTGTATTTAGGAGGAAATGGAACTTTTTTCCATTCGACTGGGTAAGGCTGCTTGATTCCCAACCTTTGCAAATTGTCCTTTTCTTTGAAGGCTTCGAACTGAGTTCGCAAGAGTTTGACAGCTTCATTGGCGTCTTCAGATGATGAAGAAGGAGCCGGCTGAGTCAGAGTGGCAGGGGGAGGAACAGCATTATAAGCACTACCCCCAGCCCCTGACTGACTGGGTATAGTTTGAACTTGCACTTGTACAGGAGGCATTTGAGGAGATACTACCCCCAGCCCTGCATTGACAGGTACCGATGATGCTATGATTTCGGAACTTGCAGCCGGTACAGTCGGTGGTGTGGCATGTTGTGCCACAATGATGGAATGCATACTGGCGACCATTTCAGCCATGGTCTTTAGTTTGTCTTCTAGAGCATCAATTCGCTGTTCTTGATTTGCAGAAGTTGAAGCATCTGGATCTTCATTGACAACATAAGCTGTCACTTCTCTTGGTACAGTGGATGACACTGTCTGTTCAGAACTTTTGCTGTATGCATCATAGTCGGAGAAAGAGTCATCTCCTGACTGAGAAAGAGGGAAATGACCAGAAGGATCTTGAGGAAGATTCCTTTGACCGATTGTATCTCGGCTTCGGGAACAGGTATGTTGGAATACTCCCTCGAAAGATTCTTAGAGAAGATCCAAATACCGCTAGCTTAGTTTGCGAGATTTGCCATGTTTAGAGCACTTTCTACCCCTTGTGTTTCGAGAAGTCATGTTGACAGAAGCGTACAACACTTCTTCTTCCTCTTCTGACATCGGTTCGGTTTTAGCAAAAGTTAAACGATCGAAGACAGATCGTTTTGTTGTTTGACAACAACATTGGATGATGACTTTATGGTTACAATGATGATCAGATGATTGAACTGAAGGTGTCGAGATATTATCCCGTTTTTGCCTGAGATGTTCTCGGAGGTCAGAAACCATACCGGGATGGGAAAAGGTTCGAGGAATATGTTCTTTAACAACATTCGGAACATGGTTCCGATTTTTCAAATATTTTGTCCCCTGTGTGTACAAGGAAGTGCTCACCTCATTGGCATAAGTGTTTGGATCTTTGACCTTGGAAGTTTGTCTTTGAGTTTTGACCTTCGGCATAGGTTATTTACGTTTTGCCGAAGTTGGCCTGTTAAGATATATTCTTAGGTCTGCAAATTCACCCCCAGGGGTTTCTGTTTGAGACAATAACAGTTTTCCCTGTTTAGAACGGGATATCTTAAAAGTTGGAAGGTCTTGGAATTCTGCTATCGGGGTAGGCAGAATACCTCTTTGATCAGTGCAAGTTCCCTTGTCATAAAGGAAAGAAGAATCCTTGTTTGAAGGGATTCTTGTACTGACTGGTGCCGAAGCACGTTCAGATTGATCTTCTATGGTAAGGATCGAAGAAGATTGAGAAAAGACCAAAGGGCCTTTTCCTTTATTCTGTGAAGAAGGGATAGCTAAAGAGCGTTTCCCTCTGTTATCTTCCAAGTCGTGAGACAAGGAAGTTTGAGAAAAGACCAACGGGCCTTTTCTTTTGATCTGAGGAGATAGAGGAATAGCCAAAGGACTACCTCCAGTGAATTGTGCTGGAACAGCAGAGTGCTTAAGAGGAGGAGCAGAGGTTTTCCCTTTGTTATGAGAAGAAGAGGATTTAGCCAAAGGGCTATTATTCTTGAATTGCACAGAAATAGTTTGCGCATGGGTGGATGGCGCACTGGCCACTTGCGCATGAGAAACTCTGGTAGAGGGTGCACTGGTTCTAACCACAGAAGCTGTGGTTTGCGCATCAGGAGTTCTTGCCTCAGGGTGCTTGGGATGCACTCTAGTTGCTGGAGTATTGATTTGCACAGGAAACGTTACTGCCAACTGCGCCAGGGACATAGGAGTCTTGTATTTTGATAAGGCAGCATATGAAGTGGCCTGTGCCACAGTTGCAACAGACTGCGCAGCAGTGGTTGGGATAGACTGTGCAACAGTGGTTGAGACAGACTGTGCAACAGTTGGCACAACAGATTGTGCACTAGTCTGGCTAGCAGACTGCACAACAGAGTGCGCAGCAATCTTGGTGGCAACACTGCCAGATTGTGCAGCAGTCTTGGAGACCCATACTGAGCGCCCTTTTCTCTTGGTAGAAGTGGCTGCAGTACGGGGAGTGGTTTTGGAGTTGAGCATCGCCTCGTAGGCTGTCTGGTTGACTTTAACAACCAGCGTCTTCTGCGTCTTCCCGATAGACGCTACGTCACATTGCGTTGCTACTTCCTCATCGGAGGAGAAAGTCATCCCCAGCAGAGTCGCCATTTTGTTTGCAAAAACAAAAGTGTGAAACTTTATTGATACAAACTTTATAAAAGATTACAATTTGAATTCTGGGAATGGTACAACTGTAGGAATCCAATCTAGATGATGACTCCAATCTAGATGACGATTGCTTTATCCCTTGGACGATGTGAACTTTAAAGACGAAGCCTCTGAAGTTTAAGACAACTCTAGAAACTGAAGGCAAAAGCCTCGGAAGTTGAAGGCAAAAGCCTCGGAAGAATGCAGTAGCACTTGGGCAAGAACTCCTGGACTCTCTGACCTCTGATCTCTGATGCTTGATGCTTGATTCCTGATCCCCTTGAATGGAGACTTGAAACTCTATTTATAGAGTTCTGAGAAATAACTAACTTTTAGTTATCCTGGACTGCGCATGATGGTTTGCGCAGCAATTGGATTGTGCAACAGTGGACTGCGCAGGCAGTTACTGAATCATGGGCCAACTGTCTTAGACACATGGCATCATTTGATTGAAATGTGCATGATCGTGCATAGACAGTTGCCACGTAATGAGCAATTGATGGCATGAATGCCACGTGTACTTTCTCAGTTGTGTTGATAGGGCACACAATCTGAATTGCGCTGGCTTTAGATTGCACAGACTTGGACTGCGCAGACTTCAGTTTGCGCAGGATTAGACTGCGCAGGCAATGGATTGCGCTGCCAGCTGTCAGCCATCCTCGAGCGTTGTGTGGCGCAATAAATGAGCAGTCTCCTCGTTCTTCGTACTATCAGTTTGTGTCAGGTAATGATGACTTTTGCCACGTCAGCCTGCGCAGTTGGGAATGTGCGCAAACCAGTATGCGCAATCTGAAGAGTGCGCAATCTGATGTCTGCGCAGTTCATTTGAAAGTGTATTTCTTGATTTTCTGACTTTGTTGATAGGTGCAACTTGATTTTTTTAGGACCTACAGACATGGTGATCAGGACATAGTCCCTACAGCCATTGGACTGGCGAGGTAGAAATTATGTAGCCGTAGATAAAGTTGACTGTCCTTCGACCCCCATCCCTCGCAATGATGATATGACAACCTATCTGTAACGCTCCAGTCCCAAAATACGTAGGACTAGGAACGTAGACATGCCAGCTGTATACATACGAAGTACACTCCAATATATAGAAATCTTGTATGAATACATAAGCTGTAAAATGTAGTAGAACCATAACTAATCTCATCCACACAAAAATAAATGAATAAAAGACATCATATAAAGATAATGAATTGTCTTGATACAATATGTTGGGCGGAGACAAATCTACTACCAACAAAATAAGGAAAAACATATGGAAAATGAAATGAGTTTGGGGAGCGAAGCGAAGACGATCCAAGTGCAATCATCCTCGAAGAAATAGCGATAATGACGGCTAGAGCTAGAACACCTGCGAAAGACAAAAGCACACACCTGGAGAGATAACCAGGTCCTCAGAGGGACGTAACAAGACACATAATATCATGCCATAATAACTGTGATATATAATATAAAAAAAGAAATATGTATGGAATCAGGTGCCTAACCAGTCCACAGTGATAATGCAATAAGAACAAACCTTTGACGCATGGGCCGGATCAGGAATATCAAGAATCAGGACCGTATCTCCTACTGGAGATAACCGGCAATCAGGACCGTACCTCCCACTGGAGATAACCGGCTATCAGGATCGTACCTCCCATTTGAGATAACCGGCAATCAGGACAGTACATATATGACCCATACATTAAGGAACTGTTCTTCCCACCCAATACCTATTATGTTGTATCCATAACATAAATCCTCTATTAACCGCTAAGTTAAACTAAGCATGCAACCTCTATTAGCGGTTATTCCTATCGCACGGCTTATACGTACCGATGGCCAGCCAGTCACGCATGTCCGTGTTCTACATACGACACACAACTTCGTAGTACAACGTGTCAAGGCCAATGAATGCAACACACAAGGGTGGTCCCTTAAATCTAGGTTTAATGTGTAAGAAAACTAATACATAGCAAGAAAAATAACTGAACAGTAAATTCTAACAAGTTATGCTATGTATCACAGTTGATTTTGCATAAAAAAATAATGAATAATGCATGTAATATGAGCTAAAATAAATAAACAGCAAATGGTAAGGTGTCTTGCCTGGTAGGACGCCTGGTGTACTGCAATGATCAATATGGCACGAACTGTGACTTCGATGTAACAACTACACAAGGTGACCTCTGATGGTGGCACGGACAGTTCCATTGGGTCCAAAAGGGTTAGTTTAGTTAAGGTGGACATAAGGTGGTACGAATTTGGTGACAGAATGGGAATAAAAGGATCGGTTACGGACAGGAGAGAAATCAAATAATAATAGATAAATATTATATATACAAATTTTAGAAAATACTTGCAAATATATTTTTATTTGTAAAAAAAAAGTTCCTAGATAAATACTTGAAAAGTATTAAAATCGTTTTAGGCAAACACTTTATTTTTTTAAAATATGGTTTGGAAGAGTAAATAAAATCGTTTTTGGTAAAAATTATACCTTTATTAACTATTTAAAAATCGAGAAATTTCTATAAACATAATTAAAACTATATATTTTATTTCCTTCTACTAGTTAAGATAAAAGAAATATACAGAAAATAATTTAAGTCGAACATTCATTCATAATAAGCTAGGGATATATAATAATACTAATAATAATAATCTTAATAATAATTATATATATTTATTATCAATAAAAGAATACTTGGTAAAATAATATAAACACTAAAAATTTATAATCAATAATAATATTAAAACTATACAGTTGTTTATGTATATAGTATACTCAAAATATTATTAAATAATAAAAAATACTAGAAATATTAGGCTGCTGTATACAAACATTAAATAATAATAATAATAATAATAATAAAAAAAATAATATTATTAATAATAATAGTAAATATATATAATAATAATATCAATAATAAAAGAAACTAAATAACCCAACAGACTTAAGCAAACACAAAATAAACAAAATGATTAATAGTGATAATAATACTAGATAAAAATAAAATACTTAAAATTTTAATGTAGCTGTACCGATGGAGATTGATGCCATAGTTAAGAAATAGGGAAGAGAGAGAGGAAGTGAGGGAGAGGGAGCGGCGGAGAGAAGGGGATCGAGAGGCTGAGGAAGAAGGGAGCGACCGTCGGCTGGGGTCGGTAAGGTGGGGCGAAGTGCGGCGGAGCCGGAGGCACGGAGAGGAGGTTCGGGGCTGGGCGGCGCCGGACACTGGGACGATGGGTGCGATTGCCCGGGAGTCGACGGCGATCGCGGCACCAGAGGGAGGCGGCGGTAGGCGGAGGAAGGGCTAAGTATTCATCGGTGGACGGAGCGCACGGAGGGGCGCGATGGCTCTCAGGTTAAAGACGGTGCCAAATCCATACGATGCGGCCCTGGGTGCAAGGCGTTGACGGCTGCTGCGGGAATCTCCGCTCGCGGCTGCTCGATGGAGGTTTGCGACGGAGATCCGACCACTACGACGAAGGCTCAGCGAGAACTAGGTGAGTGTTGATGATTATGGGTGGCGGCTGCGGCCACAGGGATGGACGTAGCGGGGAGCTGGGTACGCACGTGTCGTCACGGCTGGAGGGGGCCGGATCTGGCGACTCAGCTCGCCGGAGGTCGGCGACGCAGGCACGGGGCAGTGGCGACAGACAGGTAAGGGTGGTGATGGTGGTGTTTGTTTATTGCTTTTGGGAGAAACTTTTCTTGGGTGACGGTGGTCGCGGTGTGCTGGTTGAACTCGGGATGGTGGTCGCGACGGGGTTGGGGAACGAGGGTCCAGTTTTGATTTGGTAGAGTCGGGCACGGTGGCGCCGGTTTGGTGGGGCTAGTATGGGATGCTGTTGGTAGTGGTTTGGACATGATGGTGGCGTGGTGGGTCTGTGTCGGCAGCGTGGCTGCGGGGATGGTCGAGCTAGGTTTAGGGTTTGGGTTAGAGATTGTGTCCAAGTGTCGGACACGAGGACGATGATGAGGTCTGGGATTGTCGGACACCAAGAAGAGGATGAATGTATATGTAAAAGAAATAACCTATTGGAAAGACACCCGGGGTCGGACCCGAGGCCGTCACGGTTGACACGAGGATATGGATGGAACACCGACACGAGGCACGCATATTTGTGGTAGAGATATTTGTGGAGAAAATAATGGATAAAAAATTTATGGAGGCTCCCCTATTTATAGGGTTGAGGTAATCCTTAGAAGATAAGGATCTGGATTATTTAAACCCAAAAATAGATAATTACTTTTAATTCAAATAATCCAAATCAAATCCAAATTCAATCTAATTTAAATATAGATAAATCTACCTTTACATTAGATACTAAATCCATAAATTTAAATTTGTAATTCATCGTAATTAATTTATAAAATTATAAACTTGAAAATTTTGGTACGATAGCTAAAAATAATTATTAAATATATTTTTTTGAAACGATAAAAGTAGAAAAAATGTTTTTCAAAAAAATATGTACGCTCGCACATATTTGCACTCGTCGAGCAATTTCGAAAACGAAGTTTCGCGCGTGACGTACAATACAACTACGCGACGTACAATACAAAATAAAAAAATCAGTACCAAATTTATAAAAAAATAAGTAGAAAGTTAGGGATTTTACATCCTACCCAACTTAAAAGAATTTTGTCCTCGAAATTAAGAATTAGTAGGGGGTGAGAAGGCACAAGGGGTATTGGTGAGGAACAATCATTCACAACGTTCAACAAAACATGCATTAGGAAATCACGATTTCAATAATGACGAGGATAATCATGGATTAACGCAAGAAGGAAAAATGGTTAAGATAACACACAATAAAGAATAGTTTGGGTTCAAGAAAATAAATAATTTAGAGACCTTAAGGATGTGGTTTCTTGAGAGTAGGTTGAGGGCACGATTAAGTGAATGAATTAGATTCACTCCCAATTAGGAGGTCGTGATAGTAAATATAGGGCCAAGGAAAAGAACGAGCAGTTTAGGATGAAGGTATAGCAACTTTGAGTGGTAATGGTCATAAGTGATAGGGCAGCTAGAAGAGTTCTAGTACAACGCCTTCGTCCTTCTAAAATAGGTGAAGGCGAAAGCAATAAGGAGTTCAAAGACGATGATATCGAATACGAATACGTGGTTCAAAGGCGACCGAATAATTCAAAAGGAGTTGCCAAGGCAGTCGTATATGGGACTCTAGAGGGCAAGTTCAGCTATGTCCCCATCCACGTAGAACGATAGATAAAAGCGAACCAAAGTGCACTAGGTTGATCAGACCATCATGCACCGGTTCTGAGTAGACAATACGTTAGTGGAGGCCTCCAATAACATATGTCTTGAACAAGCTCAATAAAAGAATAAGCTTACAAAAACTAGGCTACATTAGCATCATTAGTCTAGATAGTAAAAATATAGGCACGTGAGATTAAGATTGAAATAAAGAACCAATATGAATAGTCTAAGTGTCATAAAAATCTAAGTCTTGTTTATTCCTATACGATCAGTCTACGATTTATTGCCCAAGGCTTGGTTGACCAAATGGGTTAAATCCCTCTAGTCCCTATAGTTTAGATAATCCTATTTGTATTCTCCTTAATGGTCAAGGGTGTGTCAGGTCGTGGGGTTCTATCCAACTTAAAAAATTAAACTAAGGGTGTTTGGGACATCTAACTAGTAGAGTCAATCTCTAGCAAGCATGAAGGGAGGATAAGAATAATGATAGAAGGAATCAAGCAAGATGCAATCGATGAGTCGAACGGTAGTTCAAATATAGAATCGAGGAAAGAGGTCAAGTATGTGGATGAGATCCTAGACTTCTAATCCTAGTCGCAGGCTTGCTTGGTACGGTAAAATAACCAAACAATTTATCTTGACTTGCATGGGCCACCACAAAAATATGTAACGCTCCAGTCCCAAAATACGTAGGACTAGGAACGTAGACATGCCAGCTGTATACATATGAAGTACACTCTAATATATAGAAACCTCGTATGAATACATAAGCTGTAAAATGCAGTAGAACCATAACTAATCTCATCCACACAAAAATAAATGAATAAAAGACATCATATAAAGATAATGAATTGTCTTGATACAATATGTTGGGCGGAGACAAATTCACTACCAACAAAATAAGGAAAAACACATGGAAAATGAAATGAGTTTGGCGAGCGAAGCCAAGACGATCCAAGTGCAATCATCCTCGTAGAAATAGTGATGATCACGGCTAGAGCTAGAACACCTGCGAAAGATAAGAGCACACACCTGTAGAGATAACCAGTTCCTCAGAGGGACGTAACAAGACACATAATATTATGCTATAATAACTGTGATATATAATATAAAGAAAGAAATATGTATGAAATCAGGTGCCTAACCAGTCTACAGTGATAATGCAATAAGAACAAACCTTTAACGCATGGGCCGGATCAGGAATATCAGGAATCAGGACCGTATCTCCAACTGGAGATAACCGGCAATCAGGACCGTACCTCCTACTGGAGATAACCGGCTATCAGGACCGTACCTTCCATTGGAGATAACCGGCAATCAGGACAGTGCATATATGACCCATACATTAGGGAGCTGTTCTTCCCATCCAATGCCTATTATGTTGTATCCACAACATAAATCCTCGATTAACTGCTAAGTCAAACTAAGCATGCAACCACTATTTGCGGTTATTTCTATCGCACGGCTTATACGTATCGGCGGCCAGCCAGTCACGTATGTCCGTGTTCTACATGCGACACACAACTTCGTGGTACAACGTGTCAAGGCCAATGAATGTAACACACAAGGGTGTCCCTTAAATCTAGGTTTAATGTGTAAGAAAACTAATACATAGCAAGAAATATAACTGAACAGTAAATTCTAACAAGTTATGCTATGTATTACAGTTTATTTTGCATAAAGAAAATAATAAATAATGCATGTAATATGAGCTAAAATAAATAAACAGCAAATGGCAAGGTGTCTTGCCTGGTAGGACGCCTGGTGTACTGCAATGATCAATATGACACGAACTGCGACTTCGATGTAACAACTACACAAGGAGACCTTTGATGGTGGCACAGACAGTTCCATTGGGTCCAGAAGGGTCAGTTTAGTTAAGGTGGACATAAGGTGGTACGAATTTGGTGACAGAATGGGAATAAGAGGATCGGTTACGGACATGAGAGAAATTAAAGAATAATGGATAAATATTATATATACAAATTTTAGAAAATATTTGCAAATATATTTTTATTTGTAAAAAAAAAAGTTCCTAGATAAATACTTGAAAAGTATTAAAATCGTTTTAGGCAAACACTTTATTTTTTTAAAATATGGTTTTGAGAGAGTAAATAAAATCATTTTTGGTAAAAATTATACCTTTATTAACTATTTAAAAATCGAGAAATTTCTATAAAAATATTTTTTTTCCTTTTACTAGTTAAGATAAAAGAAATATACAGAAAATAATTTAAGTCGAACATTCATTCATAATAAGCTAGGGATATATAATAATACTAATAATAATAATCTTAATAATAATTATATATATTTACTTATCAATAAAAGAATACTTGGTAAAATAATATAAACACTAAAAATTTATAATCAATAATAATATTAAAACTATACAGTTATATATGTATATAGTATACTCAAAATATTATTAAATAATAAAAACACTAAAAATATTAGGCTGCTGTATACAAACATTAAATAATAATAATAATAATAATAATAATAATAATAATAATAATAATAATAAAAATAATACTAATAATAATAATAGTAAATATATATAATAATAATATCAATAATAAAAGAAACTAAATAACCCAACAGACTTAAGCAAACACAAAATAAACAAAATGATTAATAGTAATAATAATACTAGATAAAAATAAAATACTTAAAATATTAATGTAGCTGTACTGATGGAGATTGATGCCATAGTTAAGAAATAGGGAAGAGAGAGAGAGAGGAAGTGAGGGAGAGGGAGCGGCGGAGAGAAGGGGATCGGGAGGCTGAGGAAGAAGGGAGCGACCGTCGGCTGTGGTCAGCAAGGTGGGGCGGAGTGCGGCGGAGCCGGAGGCGCGGAGAGGAGGTTCGGGGTTGGGCGGTGCCGGACACTGGGACGACGGGTACGGTTGCCCGGGAGTCGACGGCAGTCGCGGCACCAAGGGGAGGCGGCGGTAGGCAGAGGAAGGGCCAAGTCTTCATCGGTGGACGGAGCGTGCGGAGGGGCGCGGTGGCTCTCGGGTTAAAGACGGCGCCAAATCAACACGGCGCGGCCCTGGGTGCAAGGTGTTGACGGCTGCTACGGGAATCTCCGCTCGCGGCTGCTCGACGAAGGTTTGCGGAGGAGATCCGACCACTACGACGAAGGCTCAGCGAGAACTAGGTGAGTGTTAATGATTTTGGGTGGCGGCTGCGGCCACAGGGATGGCCGTGGCGGGGAGATGGGTACGCACGTGTCGTCACGGCTGTAGGGGGCCAGATTTGGCGACTCGGCTCGCCGGAGGTCGGCGACGCAGGCACGGGGCAGTGGCGACATACAGGTAAGGGTGGTGATGGTGGTGTTTGTTTATTGCTTTTGAAAGAAAATTTTCTTGGGTGACGGTGGTCGCGGTTTGCTGGTTGAACTCGGGATGGTGGTCGCGACGGGGTTGGGGAACGAGGGTCCGGTTTCGATTTGGTAGAGTCGGGCGCGGTGGCGCCGGTTTGGTGGGGCTGGTATGGGATGCTGTTGGTGGTGGTTTGGACATGATGCTGGCGTGGTGGGTCTGTGCCGATAGTATGGCTGCGGGGATGGTCGAGCTAGGTTTAGGATTTGGGTTAGGGATTATGTCCAAGTGTCGGACACGAGGACGATGATGAGGTCCGGGATTGTCGGACACCAAGAAGAGGATGAATGTAAATGTAAAAGAAATAACCTATTGGAAAGACACCCGGGGTCGGACCCGAGGCCATCACGGCTGGCACGAGGATGGATGGATCACCGACACGAGGCACGCATATTTGGGGTAGAGATATTTGTAGACAAAATAATGGATGAAAAACTTATGGAGGCTCTCCTATTTATAGGGTTGAGGTAATCCTTAGAAGATAAGGATCTAGATTATTTAAACCCAAAAATAGATAATTACTTTTAATTCAAATAACTTTTAAAACAATCCAAATCAAATCCAAATTCAATCTAATTTAAATATAGATAAATCTACCTTTACATTAGATACTAAATCCATAAATTCAAATTTGTAATTCATCATAATTAATTTAAACAAATATCAACCGTTTTAAAATATATTTTTATGAACACTAAAATTTATAATAATAATTAATTTTGAAATTATATTATTATTTAAAAATAAATTAATAAAATATTTTTGATATATATATATATATATATATATATATATATATATATATATATATATATGTATGCACGAAAAATATTATTTATTATTAATAACTGTTATAAACCAAAGGCTTTTTATAAATAAAATTATAAACTTGAAAATTTTGGTACAATAGATAAAAATAATTATTACATACATTATTTTGAAACGATAAAAATAGAAAAAAGTGTTTTTTAAAAAAATATGTACGCTCGCACATATTTGTATTCGTCGAGCAATTTCGAAAACGAAGTTTCGCGCGTGATGTACAATACGACTACGCGATGTACAATACAAAATAAAAAAAACAGTACCAAATTTAGAAAAAAAACAAAATAAGTAGAAATCTAGGGGTTTTACACTATCACTATATCTTATATAGTAGTAGATGATGTCTTTGTATTACATTATGTGAGTTCATCTTGATTCTGTTATATTCTTCAGATACTAGATACGATAAGAACATATACTACACCATATGTACAGAACATAGACGATTCACACTAATGTATGCTAGAATGAATTTTGGGTTGTGTTCTGAGCCATTCGTCCCTACACTTGGCAATTAAGCATGTGAAATATATCGTTGAAGAACATAAAACTTGTGGTGTTACTGCAGAAAGTGCAGACTGACATAAACTGACGCACGAAAAGGAGGAGATCAAAGCTGTAACAAGTAAAGTTGTGTTTTGGATGTTCTACTCTTGTAAGCTCTTTGTTCACAAAGCAAGATATAATGAATACAGAACAAGTATCGAGTTTATAACTCTTGTAAGCTCTATACTTGAGTTACGAACTCGATACTTGTTCTGTATTCTTTAATTATAGCTTGCTTTGTGAACAAAGAGTTTACAAGAGTTCTTTTTCCAAAGCACAACTTTACTTATTCCAGCTTAGAGCCCTCATTTTCGTGTGTCAGTTCATTTCGGTCTTCACTTTCTGCAGTAACTTCCTCCAATTAATCTTCATCCCTTGGCAATGATGATACGATAACCTATCTTGATTCTGTTATTATAGTAGATGATGTCTTAGTATTACATTATATGGGTTCATTTTGATTCTGTTATATCCTTCAGATAGTAGATTCGATAAGAACATATACTACACCATATGTACAGAACATAGATGATTCACACTAATGTATGCTAGAACAAATTTTGGATTGTGTTCTGAGCCATCCGTTCTATCACTTAAAACAGATATGAACTAGTACTGTGTGTCAATCTTTGTTTTTGTATTTTCGACGAACCCAGGGATTGGATTCTGTATTTTGTATTTTAGATTCTGTATTTTGGCTCCACCTCTAGCTCTATTTGCATTTATCTATGGTACGGCATGGTGATCAGGACATAGTCCTTGCAGCCATTCGACTAGCGAGGCAGAAACTATGTAGCCGTAGACGAAGTTGACTATCCTCCGACCCTCATCCCTCGGCAATAATGATACGACAACCTATCACTATATCTTTTAGTAGTAGATGATGTCTTAGTATTACATTATGTGGGTTCATCTTGATTCTATTATATCCTTCAGATACTATATTCAATAAGAACATATACTACACCATATGTACATAACATAGATGATTCGCACTAATGTATGCTAGAATAAATTTTGGGTTGTGTTCTGAGCCATCCTTTCTCACACTTGGCAAAAAATTGAATATTCTGCATTTTATCTGCTTTCGAAAATGTACTCAAACGAGATGATGGTTCCTTTAGTTAGCTTGCTTATGTTACAATTATATTCTTTGTGAATATCGATCTTACCAGATGGCACCCATGACCCGAGCAGTGGCACGTCATTTGAGGGAAACACTAAATGCTGAGGTGGCTCCTCCTACTGTTAAGGAGGAAGTGGCACCGGTTGCTAGTGAGACCGGGAGTTCTATTCATCCAGCACCTGCAGTGGACTACATCTCTCCTAGCGCCGTCGATCCCACTTATTCGAAGTGGTTGCGTGATCGTATCACTGAGCATTTGCGTGAGCTGCGTGGTTATCATTAGCTATTAGTACTTATTTGTATTGGACTATTTGTATTGGGTTGTGTTTGTATTAGACTATTTGTATTGGACTACATATATGAATTAGTACTGTGTCAATCTCTGGATTGTATCTCCAGCTCCAACTCTATTTGCATTTTAGATTCTGTATTTTGTATTTTAGATTGTGTATTTTGGCTCCAGCTCCAGCTCCATTTGTATTAATCTACGGTACGGCATGGTGATCAGGACATATAGTCCCTGCAGCCATTCTACTGGCGAGGCAGAAACTATGTAGCCGTAGATAAAGTTGACTGTCCTCCGACCCTCATCCCTCGACAATGATGACACGACAACCTATCACTATATCTTTTAGTAGTAGATGATGTCTTAGTATTACAATATGTGGGTTCATCTTGATTCTGTTATATCCTTCAGATACTAGATTCGATAAGAACATATACTACACCATATATACAGAACATAGATGGTTCACACTATTGTATGCTAGAATGAATTTTGGGTTGTGTTCTGAGCCATCCGTTCTCACACTTGGCAAAAAATCAAATTTTTTGTATTTTATCGGCTTTCAAAAATGTACTCAAACGAGATGGCACCCGTTCTCACAGATGGCACCTAAGACCCGAGGATCTCGCTTGAGGGAGGCACAGATGGCTACTCCAGAGAGCAGTTCCACCGAGAGAGCTGCTCCAGAAGTAATTCCTAAAGCCGAGATAGCTGTGAAAGAGGAGGTGGCACCAAAGGGCAGTTCCACCGGGAGTTCCAGTCATCCATCTCCTCTGGATATTGATCTGGCTGCCGTGGATTCTACTTATACGTGCTGGTTGAGGGAGTTCTATCTGCCCCAGCATAGACGACAGTAGATACATATATTGACTGGATTTGTTTCCATAAGACTTATTTCTGACAACCGATATTTAATGGATATTTGTTTTGATGGATATATCTCCTCTGGATATTGTGATGGATATTTGTTTTGATGGATATATCTCCTTTGGATATTGTGATGGATATTTGTTTTGTGGTGTGTGATGTATATTGGTTTGTGTGATGTGTGATGCATATTGTGATGTATATTGGTTTGTGTGATGTGTGATGTGTGATGCATATTGTGATGTTCCGAGAGGCTTGAGGAGACGACCAATTATTTTTGGTCTATTCTGGATTGTATTGTGCGTGCCGGTGTTGAGTGTTCCACCGAAGGGGTCGGCGAACCCAGGGATTAGATTCTGTATTTTGGATTGGATTGGATTCTATATTTTGGATTGTACATTTGCATTCTGGAATCTTTTTTTATTTTTTTTTCAATTTAGCGACGTTTTTAGCGACGTTTATGTTTGTCGCTAACTGTTAGCGACGTATATAAACGTCGCTAGAAACGTCAGTAAATTGTTGACGTGGGAAACAATCTGATACCACCACATCGTCGCAAAAATGTTGCTAATATGTCGCTAATCGGCGACCACAAGAAAACGTCGCAAATAACGTCGCTATTTAGCGACGTTATTAGCGTCGCTAACTAACGTCGCCATAGCGACGTTTTGCGACGTTTTCTCGACTAGCGACACGCTTTTTTTGTCGTTTTCAAAACGTTGCTAAAAACGTCGCTAATTTAAGTTAGCGACGTTTTGGCCGAGATTAGCGATATTTTGGAACGTCACTAATCTGACATATTTTTGTAGTGTACAAGAGCGGATGCCCTAGATTAGCTGGTTGCTAGCTTGCAAGAACCTATCACTACTCTTTAGGCTTTGAAGAAGGGTGATTTTGACTCCCTTGTGGCAGCCGAATATCAGCGTTTGACCGACGAAGTCGTTCAAACCAATGCTTCTTTTCATCAAAAATGGATAAAATGGCAGAAGAAGAGAGCCAATTGACTCAGTTAAAGGAACAAACTGAGACAGCAATTATTCTTAATGATGATATAATGACTGCCCTAAAGAATGACGAGGATAGGCTTCGTGTCGAACTGGAGTCCCTTGTAGCAAAACGATCTAACATGTGTAGCTCCCCTTCCCGGATTTTTTTTGTTAAATATTCTATTATTATTTATTTTATTTAAATAATGATTTTTAGATTTTATAAATAATTAATTATTGGCTTATTGAATTTCGTTACTATTTTATGGAGGTTATAATATTATTATTGTGGTTATTAAATATAGACTATTTATTATTATTAGTTATTATTCAATTCTTCTCTACCAAAAGAATAATAAATGTGTGTATATATCTCCAATATATATATGTATATACATCTAATATATATATATATATGTATAAATGTGTAGTTGTATAAATAATGTATATATAGGCGTATATATATATATATATATATATATATATATATATATATATATATATATATATATATGAAATAGAAAAGAAATACGTACACAACAAACACTCGGCCTCAAAATATGACTTGTACCACTACCTAAAGCAACAAGTGCCAATGGTGGTGACCTCTGTTATTATTATGAGTATATAGTATAGTATTGAATTGAATTGAATTGAAATGAATTGAATGTGTGAACTGAATTGAGTTGGAACTCTATTCAATTCATTCCAATCTGGATCAGTTGCAAGTTTGCTGCAACATACGTGCATGCATACGATCCTACGTCAGCTTAGTCCATTGTAGTGGTTTGCCAGCAGTCCCAACCGACTAAAACCAAACCCAGCCCATTTGAGTTTCTGTAATCGAACTGATCCAACAATTAGAATTAGGGGAAGATAGAGAACCTCATTGGAGCTGGCCTAGTGAGCCCAGCGCAGCAAGCAAGACCGAGCACTGCCCTTAGCCCACAGGCCCACACGCCCTATACTAAAAACCCAGCACACCAGACTTAGGCTAGCGGCAGCAAACAATACCAAGCCAACCCGAGAACCCCAACCACGCGTTATACATACACGAAGTGTATATAAAGAGCTCGAGAGAAAATGAACTCAAAACCCTAGGTCGAGAGTGGCCGCCACCCTCCCTGATCCCTGGACGATGCCTCCACAACCCCGCACGCAACCCTGGACTGCCGCGCGCGGCGCGCGAGCCGCCAGAGGCCGGCCACGGCCGACCGACGCGCGCGTGCACAAGCACGGAGCACAGCAGCAGACGTGCAGGAAGGCCGACTTCGCGCGGCAACCACAAATTCCACGCTCATCCTCTTGACGAACCGATTCTTCGGGTATGTTCACAACCTATAGGGCTTCCATCCCCTTTAAATAGATTCATTTTTCATGCGCTAGATTTCCCGAAAGATCGACACAAAGTCGATCAATTAACTGTCCAAAACAGGACAGTACCTTGGTCCCAAACACCCAACTTCACATCGAAATTCCTACCAACCTATCCTTCGAATCAGGAAACTTTCTGAAAGGAAGTTAACCACAACATATAGGACTAGAAAAGTCCAGTAGGAAGGTTGTAAAGAATTGCTTTGTACAGAGAATTATTCACATGTAAACTTCAGGAAAAACCTGTTTTCAAAAACTAGAAATCGCTCCACGCGACGTCCGTTCCGCCATTCCGGGCGACGTGGCCGCGCACCTTAAGCATCGAAAGCTGCGTAACGGTTTTGTGGTCGTATGGGCTTTGACGGAATTCGAGTTGGTCGCGTGTGCGCGACGAATTCGACGCATATCCGTCGGAATTGCCCCGTATTCGTCCAATGCAAATTCAATCATAACTTTGTGCACGCTCGTCACACGGAGTAGTCGGGAGGGAAAATATCTTAGTACACATGTGAACTACCCAGAAATATCCCTAAAATGTCTATTATTGCATGATAGCAGCTGCACACGACACGTGCAGTGAGCCGGATTTACCCTCTAGCCGTTCACATGTCGAAACAGATATTTCACACCACCTAGATATATGTCTTTTATTAGTTTTTCCTTGTTTACTTCTCTATCGTGCTATGTCATCAGTTTTCTTACTAGCTTTCATATTCCATATGTTATTTTCATGTCTTGTTAATTCTATTGTGTTTTCGTATTGTCGTCGGTTTGTGTACTTGTTCCAATCCTGACTGGATAACCAACATTTTTCAGGTTTAGCCGCTATCACTCTTAGCACTGGAGAAGACCTGGGTATGCTGAGGCCGACCTAGAAATAGAAATCAATTGTATCAATTCTATTAAATGTAAAGTCTTGTATTTTCTTTAAATGTTGTAAATGTTGTAATAAATTTAGAATTGTGAATGAGCATCAAATGTTATTTCTTGAGCATTTATTCTTGCGGGCTTGACAGCGTTCTACCGTCGACTCTGCGGCGTAGGCTGGCTTGGACACGTCTCGTATCCGAAAAGCGGGTGCGGGTCGTGACAAGTTTTTGTGGTGGCCTATGCAGGTCAGCTTTCGTAAAAGATTGCGAACTCATGATGGTACGTTAGTCGTACCATTGCGAGCCTGTGCCCAGGAAATGCTCATTCACAATTAGGATTAAAATGATGACTAGGACTAGGAGTCCCTTGTTTAAATTGACCGGTTGGGTAGCTAAGGTTGTTAAATAGGCCATACAATTTAGAATTATTAAACGTAGATTGCTTGCTAGAACCCTGTAGGTACACTCTTACTTTGATATGACGATATGACCGCATATGGATATACAATTCGCTTGCTATGTTAGGCTTACCTAGAATTAAAGCTTTAACCTTGATGAACTGTTTAAACTTCTTTTGCCTTATTAGATATAAACCTCATTCCATTAGTTAGAATTGCCTGTTTAAATTCTCTTTTGCCGTAAGGAGTTAGTTTATAATTTCTGATTCTGTTATTTGTGTATAAATCTCGAGTTAGATTTTGATTCTCACAAAACTCGAACCACTTATTCCTTCTTTCAAAAATCTCGCGTACTTGTATTTTGACTATCTTGACCAACGTTGCTATTACAGCCTAGTTTTTGCAAGCTTACTCTTTTATCGAGCTTGATTCAAGACATGTGTTCATTGGGGACGTCCGCTAACATATTGTCTAATCAGAATCATTGTATTACGGTCTGATCAACCATGATGCATTTGGTTCGCTTTTCATTTAATTATCCTACGTGGATTGAGATGTAGATGTCTCTAGGATCTCATCCGCGACTGCTTTGATAATTCTTCTTGAATTATACATTCGCCTTTGAATCATGTAATTGTATTCAGTGACATCTCTCTTGGACTCTTTATTATTTTTGGCCTTTCACTGATTGGAAAGACGAAAACTCGTAATTGATAGATAGATACAGAGTATTCCTATGGCTATGCTAGTTGTATATGCAAGTGTAGCTACCATCGGCCAGCCCTGTGACAGGAACCTTGCCACCATATCCTAGCCTCTAAGGTGGGTAGAAGTCCTGGAGGCCATTTGGCTAGGAGAAGAATACAAACCATTTTTGGAGGAATTAAAAATGTGAGAAGATTATGGTAATAGTAGATTTATCCTTTTACTTTTTTTTTTTTGAATTTAGGCATGTCTATGAGTTAGAATTTCGAGCACGAAATTATTTTTAAGGTGGGTAGATTTGTAGCTCCCCTTCCCGAATTTTTTTTGTTAAATATTCTATTATTATTTATTTTATTTAAATGATGATTTTTAGATTTTATAAATAATTAATTATTGGCTTATTGAATTTTGTTACTATTTTATGGAGGTTATAATATTATTATTGTGGTTATTAAATATAGACTATTTATTATTATTAGTTATTATTCAATTCTTCTCTACCAAAAGAATAATAAATGTGTGTATATATCTCCAATATATATATGTATATACATCTAATATATATATATGTATAAATGTGTAGTTGTATAAATAATGTATATATAGGCGTATATATATATATATATATATATATATATATATATATATATATATATATATATATGTATATGAAATAGAAAAGAAATACGTACACAACAAACACTCGGCCTCAAAATATGACTTGTACCACTGCCTAAAGCAACAAGTGCCAATAGTGGTGACCTCTGTTATTATTATGAGTATATAGTATAGTATTGAATTGAATTGAAATGAATTGAATGTGTGAACTGAATTGAGTTGGAACTCTATTCAATTCATTCCAATCTGGATCAGTTGCAAGTTTGCTGCAACATACGTGCATGCATACGATCCCACGTCAGCTTAGTCCATTGTAGTGGTTTGCCAGCAGTCCCAACCGACTAAAACCAAACCCAGCCCATTTGAGTTTCTGTAATCGAACTGATCCAACAATTAGAATTAGGGGAAGATAGAGAACCCCATTGGAGCTGGCCTAGTGAGCCCAGCACAGCAAGCAAGACCGAGCACTGCCCTTAGCCCACAGGCCCACACGCCCTATACTAAAAACCCAGCACACCAGACTTAGGCTAGCAGCAGCAAACAATACCAAGCCAACCCGAGAACCCCAACCGCGCGTTATACATACACGAAGTGTATATAAAGAGCTCGAGAGAAAACGAACTCAAAACCCTAGGTCGAGAGTGGCCGCCACCCTCCCTGATCCCTGGACGATGCCTCCACAACCCCGCACGCAACCCTAGACTGCCGTACGCGGCGCGCGAGCCGCCAGAGGCCGGCCACGGCCGACCGACGCGCGCGTGCACAAGCACGGAGCACAGCAGCAGACGTGCTGGGAGGCCGACTTCGCGCGACAACCACAAATTCCACGCTCGTCCTCTTGACGAACCGATTCTTCGGGCATGTTCACAACCTATAGGGCTTCCATCCCCTTTAAATAGATTCATTTTTCATGCGCTAGATTTCCCGAAAGATCGACACAAAGTCGATCAATTAACTATCCAAAACAGGACAGTACCTTGGTCCCAAACACCCAACTTCACATCGAAATTCCCACCAACCTATCCTTCGAATCAGGAAACTTTCTGAAAAGAAGTTAACCACAACATATAGGACTAGAAAAGTCCAGTAGGAAGGTTGTAAAGAATTGCTTTGTATAGAGAATTATTCACATGTAAACTTCAGGAAAAACCTGTTTTCAAAAACTAGAAATCGCTCCACGCGACGTCCGCCCCGCCATTCTGGGCGACGTGGTCGCGCACCGTAAGCATCGAAAGCTGCGTAATGGTTTCGTGGTCGTGTGGGCTTTGACGGAATTCAAGTTGGTCGCGTGTGCGCGACGAATTCGACACGTATCCGTCGGAATTGCCCCGTATTCATTCAATGCAAATTCAGTCATAACTTTGTGCACGCTCGTCACACGGAGTAGTCGGGAAGGGAAATATCTTAGTACACATGTGAACTACCTAGAAATATCCCTAAAATGTCTATTATTGCATGATAGCAGCTGCACACGACACGTGCAGTGAGCCGAATTTACCTCCTAGCCGTTCACATGTTGAAACAGATATTTCACACCACCTAGATAGATGTCTTTTATTAGTTTTTCCTTGTTTACTTCTCTATCGTGCTATGTCATCAGTTTTCTTACTAGCTTTCATATTCCATATGTTATTTTCATGTCTTGTTAATTCTATTGTGTTTTCGCATTGTCGTCGGTTTGTGTACTTGTTCCAATCCTGACTGGATAACCAATATTTTTCAGGTTTAGCCGCTATCACTCTTAGCACTGGGGAAGACTTGGGTATGCTGAGGCCGACCTAGAAATAGAAATCAATTGTATCAATTCTATTAAATGTAAAGACTTGTATTTTTTTAAATGTTGTAAATGTTGTAATAAATTTAGAATTGTGAATGAGCATCAAATGTTATTTCTTGAGCATTTATTCTTGCGGGCTTGACAGCGTTCTACCGCCGACTCTGCGGCGTAGGCTGGCTTGGACACGTCTCGTATCCAAAAAGTGGGTGCGGGTCGTGACAACAAGAGAAGCAGTTGGATGAGAAACGCAGGGGCTGAGAGAACTGGATCAGCAATTACAAACTCTGAATGTATCTCGAGAAGCTGAAGTGAATCGCTATGCCCCTATTCTGAGACTCATGTCAGAGTAGGAAAGAAATACTGTGGCTGCGGGAAACATCCTTGCCGGTCAAGATGACCGAGAAAGACGTATTGCAGAACTACAGACACACATCATGGCCTTTAGCACCACACCATGACACTTTGTATCTTTCTTTTACTTTCCCATCTTCTTTTGTTTATCACATTTTGATGAATGTAATGAACTTTATGAATTTCTTGTATTTTGAATGAACATTGATTTTGTTTGGTTCTGAGAATGTATTCAGTAGTAATGTATACATAACACATTCTCTCAAAGAACAACATCAACTATCATATCTGTTCAGAGGTAATAGGAACATAATAGAAAATGATGATATTATTTTTGTTGTGGTCATTTTGTCAGAGGTATATGTAAACGTGACAGACGGGTATGAACGAATGATAGAATTCAGAGGTAATGAGGACATGATTCTTCATTCGTAGATTATTCTTGGTCGGTTGGAGTCCAAAAAGGAGCTATAGGAATATTTTCATAGGTAAGTGTACATAACATACTTCAGGAAATCGAGTCTGTTCAGAGGTGATGAGGACATGACAGACTCTGATTTTAAGAAATTATCTATAATTATATTTACAGAAGAGTAAATGAAAGATAATAACTCAAAGATTTGAATCATGTACAATATTGATATCTCATACATTTTTTCAAACATAATATTTCTTCAAAAATTTGCCATTGATAGGCATCATAGCCACTCGACCGTCTATCCGGTCAATTGTAAGCTCCGTTTGAGAAAACCTTGCTTACAACATAAGGACCTTCCCACTTTGCTTTGAATTTGCCCTTGCTCATATGTGTCATAGTCATAGGACGTCCGACAGTAAGGACTAATTTGCCCTTTTGGAATGCTCGTACTTTGACCTTACGGTTGAAAGCTTTTGAGATACGGGCCAGATATAGCTCAATATGCTATTGAGCTAGTAACCGTTTCTCGTAAAACGCTTCAAGCTCCTGAAGTTGAAGACGATCATTGTTCTCCGTCGTGAGTTTATTGGAAATTGTAATTCTCAGGGATGGAATTTGAATTTCCAATGGCAGAACAGCTTCTGTCATGACCCGTACCCGCTTTTCGGGATACGAGTGCGTGTCCAAGCTAGCCTATGCCGCCGTGTCGACGGTAGAACGCTGTCAAGGCCATGATGCTCGATATCACAAAATAATAAAATATATTATTTACTCATTCACAAAACTAAATGGATTACAATATTCAATATTTATATTTGATACAAAGTACAAGGTCTCACAAGGAATTATAAAATGCTAGTAACTGAATACTCAACCATCTAACTAGGCTTCCGCATATACCCATGTCTCTCCAAAGCTAAGATAAGTCGCGATTAACCTAAAAAATGTTGGGTTACCCAGTCAGGATGGAACGAGTAGAATTCACTGAATGTAGTCCAATATATGAAAATGACCACACAACAGAGGTTAGCCTTTAAACATATGATTTGAAAAAAATAAGCGAAGAAAGACAGGATAAAACTAAATACCGAAAGATAGTAAATAAAATACAAGAAAATACTCACCGACTGATTGATTGAAGTACCTTTGATATGTGACCAGTCTCGGGATAATTATGCGACACTGTCTACGATATTTATACTATATAATGTAACACTGTCTACACGGTATAATGCAATAATGAATCACTGTCCACACGGTATAAATAAATCACTGTCTACACGGTATAAATAAATCACTGTCGACATGGTATAAATAAATCACTGTCTACACGGTATACACTGTATAAGGTCAGATCACACATCCTTGGTACTTTACCTTTCCGACATGACAAAATATATCAAAAACATGAAAACGAAAATCACATATCTAATACTAACAATCATGCATAGTAAAGATCAATATCGAAAATAAACAATAAACTGTACTCGCCTGGGATCCTTAGCTGGTGAAACTGATAGTACCATTATTGTTCAGAATCATCCAATTTGCTAGGGCATGGTTGCAGAAGACCGAATTCGTCAAAGAAATGAAAAGTACGATTAGTCTGGTCATGATCAAGATTAATCTAAGAGAAATCATTTAAGAAACGTAACCCTTAATTAGGAATAATGTTTATTTATTTATTTGGAAAAAAATAGTTATAATTTTATTCAAAATTATCATTATTTTTTAGAAACTATTAATAATATTTTACGAAGCTAACTTCTAGAAGTATTTATAATTTATTAGAACCTTATGTGAAACAAACTATATAAAAGCTCAAAATAACTAAAACCCCTTAAGGCCCAATAATAAGAGTGTAAAATACTATTTATTAGTATCCAAAAAGACCACTTTGAAATTACTTTTAGTTTTATACAAATTTATAAAATACTTTATCAATGTCAATCGAAATACTTATATATTTTATATATATATTATATATATATATATATATATATATATATTATATATATATATATATATATATATATATATATATATATATATATATATATATATATATATATATTTTGAAGATAAGACTAAAATAATTTACTATATTCACATTTTTATAATATATACACAACATACAACCTAATGTAAACACAATTATTTACATGGCTAGTAATAAGCCCATAACCCAAAACATTTACTAATTATATATTTGTATGCCCAACATATAATCCCACTCACTATTAGCCCAATTGATATATTTATAATCCAACTTCAAATACTAGAATCCAAAATAGTTTAGGCCCAATAACAGGGCCCAATTCCCTTAATTAGGCTCAGCCCAGCAAAACAGTAAATGATAATTAATAATAACATCAATAGTAAGAATAATGATGATGCTAATAATAAAAATAACAATAATAATAACTAAAGGAAAAGAATCCAACCAACAAACATACTTAAAATAGTAATAAAAATTGAAATATCAGCAGCATAGGTTACTACGCTGACCCTTCTTCATTGTAACTAGTAAGCAAATAAGAATAGAGAGTTAGAGAGAGAGAGAAAGGAAGTAAGTACAATGAAACAAAGGTTTGAAGAAGAAGAAGAGGGGAGACATGAAAATGGGAGAGCGGGAGAGAAGAGAGGGGCTCACCATGGTTGAGCAGCACCATCGGTCCGCGGGCAAGCTGTGGGTGCGGATGCGGAGGACCCGACGCGTAGGAGCCAACGAGGCGCACCGACGGAGTCGAGCGCTACTCGCGGCGGTTGGCCACGGCTCTGCCGGAAGTCACAAGTGCGGCGCTGGTGGCAGGCACGATGCCCGACAGTTCCCGGGTGGTGCCGACGGAAGGGATGGCTTGGACGCGTCGTAGAGGTGCTGGAGACGGGGATGCGACACCGGAGACAAGGTACGGCGGCGGATGATAGGGTTTTATTTGCATGATTTTGGGGACATTAATGGCAAGGCGGTGATAGGGTGGTGTGTCGTGTCCTGTTGTTCCGACACGGAGGGAACGATTTTGTGGGTCGAATCCGTTGTGTCGGACCTGTGATATTTGTATACTGATGTAAGGAATATGTGGCGGACACAGACACGATGACACGTGGTCGTGGTGGTGTTGGTTGTGGTTATTGGTGGTTGGTATGTAGATGATGATGGCATGGTGGTGCACTTCTGTTGCTGTAAAACGATAATGAACGGGCACGTGGTCGTCGGAACAGTACGAGGTGGTAGAGAAATTACAGAAGGCTGGATGGTTGGACACACAGAAACAATAGCACAGGATTTGTATATTGGCTGCTGGTGGTGGTTGTAGGTTTTGCTGCTTGCAGGTGTCACGACCCGCACCCGCTTTACGGACGCGAGCTCGTGAGCAAGCCAACTACGTATCGAGCGGACTCCAGCCCATCTCGAATACGTAAACGCTGTCAAGGATATGGTATACTACTAAATCATGGCAATGTAATCTATATCTCAATCCGTAATAAGATTATAAAATATGAATGAACTATGGGTCGTGGTCTGCAGCCCACTAGCATAATGTCCGATAAGACTCCAAGGAATATAACAAGAGTCTACAAACTGAAACAATAAACAGGATATCTAATGATAATGAAAGAAAAGCACGAGCTGGATAATAACATACTATCAATACCTGAATCTCGCAAGCAATATCGTAATCATCTGAAACCCCCAAGTGTCCTAATCATCCGCCATCCAAAACTGCTAACTAACTCCACGCAATGACTAACCTGAAGAGATCATCAGGTCCTCAGGGGACATAGCAAGATACATAAAAACATGCATATCTAGCAGTTTAATCATGCATGATAATATCAACAGGATATAAACAAGGAACGACACTTAACATGACAAGAGACTACGACCAAACTGCTAATAAGTGACTATCGACAAGTTGCTACTGACAGGTGACTATGAACTGGATTACAAGAACAACTACACGTAACTGAACTGCTGGATGTACAAGTGAACACGAGATCAATAGAATACCAAACCTTCGCCCCGAGTGGACTCGCAGGTTTGAACTAATCACTAACCCTCGTCACGAGTGTGGACTCTCTTGTTAGTTCACGGTAAGGCACCCTCGTCCCGAGTGTTGACTCTCTGGTGCAAGTACAACATCCTCGTCCCGAGTGTGGACTCACGGATGTAATAAAATCAAGACAAACACCCTCGTCCTGAGTGTGGACTCTCTGGTGCCAAGGAACAAACACCCTCGTCCCGAATGTGGACTCTCTGGTGCAACTAGTCAACCCTCGTCCCGAGTGTGGACTCTCTGGTTGAGAAAAAACGATATAGGGAAATAGCAGTTCAACTACATGTACTCGTTCCACGACACGACTTAGTCAGAATACGAGTGAGACAAGGTATAACTCTGTCAAGACACAGGTAAGGACTACTCTAGCATGGACTATAATGTGTGCAAGCTGGTATACTACACTATCAAGTCAAGCAAGATAATGAACATGTGAACATGGTATGAATAAAATATATCAAGTCAATTTAACTAGAGAACTAAAGATAACATATAAATCCATATCAACTAGAGAAACTGAAAGATAACATGATAATAATAGGATATCTATAAGCATGATAATAGACTGTAGAGGGAGGCAAGGTATCTTGCCTGGTGGTTGCACGTAAATCCACAAAATGTCATCACTGATAAGCCACAAAATCCACATCATCATACTGTCTTCGAAAGCTGAAACTGACATTGCCAACATTCTCAGAATAGTCAAATTAGCTAGAATTACCTGTCCTTAAGTCCAATTCTGGACACAGGGATAAAACGGTAATTTTGGGCCAAAACGATGTCCGCCGTTGGACCCGCTTTGTACCGAAAAGCGTGTCAGAGTTATTGGTCTCTAAAGTCGTCAAACTATATGTCTACAGATACGGTTTGAAGATATGAACCCAACGGTATGTCTAATTTTGAATTTCGGTGGGCCGTGCACAAAATCGCCCGTTGAATCGGATCGTAGGGCCCACAAAACGGCGATCCGATCAACTGTCTCAAAATTGGACCAAACTTTGCATACAGGACCAGAAAAATGATATGGTCCTATTGACGTAAGTTTCGTCTCGATCTGACGAACATGTACAAAGTAATTAAGAAATTTGCACAGAGGCCGATACGGTGAATTTCGACGGATACGTATCAAATTCGTCGCGCACACGCAACCAATTTGAATTCCGTCAAAGTCCACATGTCCACGAAGATGATATGCACCTTTCGATGCTTTCGGTTCGTGACCATGTCGCCCGGAATGGCGGGACGCACGTCGTATCGAAGGTTTTCGTGATTTTTAAAACAGATTTTTCTTGATTTTTAACCATGAATAACTTCCAGTATATTACCTTAAAAACAATTCTACGAAAAGGAGTTCGATCTCGTATTGGTTGTCTACAGGTCTGTTTAAATAGATTTTCAAAAAGGTTATTGGGTTAACGAGGATTCATTCGTAAACAGGGGTGCTTCGACTACTTAATGTCCTATTTTGAACAGGATTTTGGCCAATCTTGGCGTCGAGTTTCAACTCGGTTCTGCTTCGATTTGAGTCAAAGTTATTCAATGGAATTGAAGACCTATGGGTTGTGTTTCCAACGCATATTTTGGGTTGGAAAATGACGAAGAGACGAGGAAGGAAACTCACCAGGAAGTTGTGCTTCCGGCACTCTTGTCAGCCGCTGTTTGTCGACTGTCGCGAGTGTGCTGCTGCATCCGTGCGGTCGTGGCCACGCGCAGCGGCGCCTAGGGTGGCGCAAAGATGACCAAGAAGGGTCGCCAGGTACAGGGGTCGGCGTGGCAGCATATATAGTTAGGGTTCTCTCTGTGTGTTATATTTATATAGGCGGGTTGCTGACTTCGGATAAGCCGAGCAGGGGAAAATCATGTCACAGGCTGTGCTTGGTAAGCTTGGGGGGAAAGGCTTAGGCCTGTGAGCCTGGGCTCGGGCTTGGTTTGTTGGTTGGCTGGGATTTCCTCTTTATTAGTTTTTTTATTCCTTTTCTTATATATATATATATATATATATATATATATATATATATATATATATATATATATATATATATATATATATATATATAATATAATATAAAAAAATATATATATATATATAATATATATACCTCGTATTTACATATCAGTAATACTTAGTTAACCAAAAATATAAATAATATTTATATATATATATATATATATATATAAAATATATATATATATATATATATATATATATATATATATATATATATATATATATATATATATATTTCGAGTGTAAGGCTTCAACATAAAATATGTACCTATAAATAGTATATATATACCCATAACAAAAAATAGCTCATAATAAATATATTTCCTATATATATATATATATATATTTTTTTTTTGGAAAGAACCCCTTCTTTTATTAATCAAGGCTCAAAATGCCGAAGCCTGAAGAGTGTACAAGGCAAAAAGCCTGAAACCACCAAAAAACAGGAGGGGCGACCGCGCCCGACAAAACTAACCGGAGAGGGGTTGCCAGAATGCTGGCGAGGTGTGGGAGCACAAGGAACTCCTTTTGCGGCATTGTCGATAAGTTTCCCGAATAAGCTGCTCGGCGGAGTATTGGTGACCCTCGTATCTCGCTTTGTTGCGATTCTTCCAAATTACCCAGGTGGCAGCCGCTGCTACGATCTGATGGCCGTGGGACGCGGCTGCCCAGAGGGCCAGGAGATCGTTAAAGCGCCCGTCTCCCGAAGTGATGTTGTAAATGCTGTTGAGGGTGCTCCAGATTTGGTCGGGGAGGCTTCCTTCCCGGAAGATGTGTTCAATAGTCTCCGTCTGCCTATCGTCGCAGCATTTACAGGCTGACGCCAGGCTATAGCCGATGGAGTTAAGGATCTCATCGGTTGGCAATTTCTTTCTCGCGACTCTCCACAGGAGGAAAGACCATTTCTTAGGGATGCACGAATGCCAGTATCGCACAGTGAAGTGCTCTTGGCCGTTCTCGTGGATCGCGGATCTCGCCGAGCGCACTGAGAAAACCCCGGAAGCTTCCAGCGACCATCTCAGCACGTCCGCTTCGGAACCAATGCTAAGACCTAGCTGACGGATGCTGTCGACCGTACCTTGGCCCGCCCAATCGCGAATCCGGTCCCAGTTCCAATCGTTATTAGTGAGGTTCTACATGACTTTGATCTTGCAGTTGCTGAGAGATCCAGAGGTGTTCGGGATTAGGCTGTCACCGATCCATTTTTCCAGGAAGAAATTGGCCTTACCGTCGCCCAGAAGGAGTCGTATCGCCGGCTCGGCCAGTTCACAGCCCCGTAAAATGCGGCGCCAAGCCGCTGAGGATCTGCTATTGGCTCTGGCCATCGCTGGTTGGATGTGCTTGAAGTATCTGGCCTTCATGAACCTGGTCCATAGGTTTTCGCTCGTGCGTAATTTCCACCACAGTTTTATGGAGAAGGCTTTAACGATGTGATTAAGTTTGGTGAATCCAAGCCCGCCATTCGCAATCGGGGTTGCCATGGTATCCCAGCTGGCCCAGTGGTGTTTATTTTGGCCATCATTATGGCCCTAGAAGAACTTGCAAAAGGTCTGCTCGATCGACGCAAGGACCTTCTTGGTCGGGGAGCAAGCCGCCAAGGTGTGGATGGGGATGGAGTTGAGCACATGATTGATGAGGATTATTTTGCCGCCTGGGGATAGGGTGGCGTTGTGCCAACCTTCGATTTTGTTCCTAATTTTGGTGATGAGGCTCTCGAAGATGCTGGCGTTGGATCTCCCGTAGACCAGGGGGCAGTCGAGGTAGTTGAAGGGAGGGTGAACCATTGCGAAGGAGGTGAGGTTGGTAAGACTGGAAGCGTTCTCGATTTTGATGCTGTGGTGGGCGTAGATGACACTCTTGGAATGGTTAATTTTCTGGCCAGAGCATCTCGAGTACCGCGTCAGGGTGTTGTGAACGACCTCCATCGATCCGACGTCCCCCGAAGAGAAGATAAGTAAATCGTCGGCAAATGCCAGGTGGGTGATGGTGGGGCATCCGCTAGCGGTGTGATAATGCTGAAAGTTCGGGGTGTTGGTCATGTTGTTGAGGTTTCTGCTCAGGGCGTCGGCTGCGATGATGAAGACCGTGGAAGAAAGAGGATCGCCTTGTCTGACTCCGCGGCTAGATTTGAAGAAGCCCTCAGATTGGCCGTTGATGACGGTAGAGAACCATGAGTTGCTGACGGATCTCCACACAGTGTTGGTCCAATTCTCCGAGAAACCGAAGGCTCTGAAGACCCAGATCATGAACTGCCAGTCGAGTCTGTCGTAGGCTTTCTCCATGTCAATTTTGATGGCGATGTTGCCCCCTCGGGCAGGAAACTTCATTCAGGTGATAAGCTCTTGAGCCAGCATGATGTTGTCCTGGATGTTCCTACCTCGAACGAAACCACTTTGCTCCTCCGAGATGATTTTGGGGAGAATGTCTGTCATTCTAGTAGCAATGATCTTGGAAATAATTTTGTTGGTGAAGGTACAAAGACTGATAGGACGGAAATCGCGAAAGGAGTTGGGGTTATCTTTTTTCGGGATGAGGATGAGGTTGGCGCTGGAGATAGCTTTGGGGTAATGAGCTCCCTCTAGGAAGGCAATGGCCGCGTCGGTGATGTCCTGCTTGATGATCTCCCAACAGGAGCGAAAGAATACACCAGTAAATCCGTCTGGGCCGGGGGTGCTATGCTCATTCAATGCCCACACCGCGTCTTTCACTTCCTGTTCGGACAGGGGGCGTTCCAACAAAGCATTGTCGGAGCCGTCGATGATGGTGGGAATTTGGTTGAGGAATGAAGAGTCATTGTAGACCGTTTCCTTGGAGAATAACTTAGCATAGTAAACGGCGGCCGCCTCTTGGATACCCTTATGGTCGGTCCTAATGGTGCCGTGCTCGTCGGTAATATGATGAATCGATAGTTTGTTTCTTTTGTCGTTGACGCAGGTGTGGAAATATTTAGAGTTTTTGTCCCCGTCGCTGTCCTATTTCAGTCTGGTTTTCTGTTTCCAGAATTTGGTCTCGACTTTGAGTCTGAATTTGAGCATGGCCTTGGTAAGGTTCAGGGCTGTCCTGGCCGCAGGAGAGCGATCGGTAAGAAATATAGCTTCAGCTCGGGCGACGTCGTCCTCGGCGACGCGGATAGCTTGGAAAATGTCCCCAAAGGCTTGTTTGCTCCAATTGGAAAGGGCTTTCCTGGTGGCTTTGAGCTTGTTACTAACCCGAGTGAGAGGGTTGGGGGAGTCCTGGCTGTTCCAAGCGTCAGCAACGATGCTCGAGAACTGCGGGTGGTTGGTCCAAAAGTCGAGAAATTGGAAGTTCTTTTTGGGGAGGTGGTTGTTATTTTTGATTTCTACCAGAATAGGGGCGTGGTCTGATTCAGTGGAGTTGAGGTGGGACAAGGTGGAGTTGATCCTCATACCGTGCCAGCGTGCGTTAATGAGGGCTCTATCCAGACGGGAATATTGACGGTGATCGCCTTCCTGCATATTGCACCAGGTGAATTCGTTGCCTTTGAACTGGAGAGGAGTAAGGTGAGCATTAAATATGAAGTCGTTGAAGTCTTGCATGGCTGGTAGGGGAGTGGGACGACCTCCGATCTTCTCTTCTCTGCGGGTGATGGCGTTGAAGTCCCCCATGCAAAGCCAGGGGGTGTTGGTGTTGTGGAGATAGGTGTCGAGAAGATCGTTCCAGAGGGTTTTGC
The DNA here is from genome assembly GCA_029216955.1 of Iris pallida. Classification (NCBI taxonomy): domain Eukaryota; kingdom Viridiplantae; phylum Streptophyta; class Magnoliopsida; order Asparagales; family Iridaceae; genus Iris; species Iris pallida. The sequence continues at coordinate 73,105 of JANAVB010026500.1, forward strand.
GTTCGGCGATAACACAGCTACCATGAACTGCTGAAAGGATGATACGCTCAGGGAGGGTGGGATGAGTGACCCAGCAAGAGAGGGCTTATTGGGAGTCCTGGATGATGTCGAGATTAACATCCTTCGAGCCCAGAATCCAAATGTCGTGCCTGCCAGCAATCGTTGTTGGTAGGCCCAGAGCCAACTGGGTAGATTTAAGGCGTTTGGGGGGATTTTGGGTTCTATGATGATGAAGATGTCTATTTTGTGAATTTTTCGAAGGCTGGAAATCCTCCTATTTCCTATATATATATATATATATATATATATATATATATATATATATATATATATATATATATATATATATTAAAAAAAAAAAAAAAATATATATATATATATATATATATATATATATATATATCCATATATAATATCATATATACAATATCACTTAATTATACCCAAGGATTTAAACATATCCCTGGGCAACTATTGCATAACAAATAAAGCACTACTAATAATATCAATAAAATAATATATATTACTATACATAATACACATATGAGATAAATATATTTCACTAACTTTTCTAATAATAATGAAAACATATATACAATATTAAATAGGCACCATAAATCTATATATACACATTTATATAGTTAATACCCTAAAATGCACAAGGATAATTTAAAGGAAATAGTTATCATATTTCCAAGAATAAATATTCAATCAAAATAACTGAATATTGATATTATAAATATAACAATTATTCTAGGAAAATAATTATTAGACACTTAAAACAAGGTAGACGTATACACTCAAAGTATATCGTCAAGGACGTCTTAGGACTCACTGTAAGCCTACACGGGCTTGGGCTCGGTTCGGGCCCAGTCCGGACTAGTTTGGTATAACCGACTCTTTTACAAGTCAATAAATCTTAATAGTAAATAATTAAACTATTTATAATGTTCATGTCACAACTTGGCCTGGTTTTCCTAGTTAGAACAATCCTATGGCTTGGCCTTCCCTAACATAGCTAATACACTAGCCAAAGCACGCAACTACACTATCCGTGCTACTGTTTCTGGTCACCTTGCACTCCAATTCCTAACCATGACTAGAGTCATCTACCGTAATAATTAACTAATTAATTATTTATAAAAAAAACCATAAAATTACCATTTATATCAAATAAATAATAATAAAAATTTCATAATTTTACGGGAAGAGGATTTACAAATCTACCCACCTTAAAAATAATTTCATCCTCGAAATTCTAATTCATAACTATTCCCTAAAATTCAAAGTCCATTATTACCTTAATCTTCTCAATTTAATTCCTCAAAAAATAGTTTATAGCATCATCCTAATCATTTTGTAACTCCGAATACTTGGGGACTTCTACCCACCTTTGGCCACACTACTCCTCAAAATACGGTCACTAAAATCTTATAATCTTCTAACGAGTTGCTAACAATTCTACCAACAGATATCTACGATGTATGGCATCTACAATCCCTCATATCTATAAACAACCAAATATTCAATAGCCAAGCAATATTATACTATAATTTAAAAATTTCTAATGGATTCTAGACAGCACGATCGTTCGTCACTCCGAAATAGGAAGAGTCGAATATCAATGATTCAGAAGGCAAAGGAGAATAATCGAGATCAAATATGAAATTTCAAAAACGTAGCAAGATTTCTAGAAGAATTTTCAAGGCAGAGTAGATTGAGATTTCTAAGGGTTTAGTCAGATGCGCAGGCTCGTATCAGTCTTGTTACGTAACCGATACGATATGCTCTGACCTGCACGGGCTGCCAAAAAAACTTGTCACAATCCGTACCCGCTTTTCGGATGCGAGCTCGTGAGCAAGCTAGCTACGTATCGAGCGGACTCCAGCCCATCTTGAATACGTAAATGCAGTCAAGGCTATGGTATACTGCCAAATCATGGCAATGCAATATATATCTCAATCCACAATAAGATTATAAAGCATGAATGAACACTATGGATCGTGATCTGCAACCCACTAGCATAATGTCCGATAAGACTCCAAGGAATATAAAAAGAGTCTACAAACTGAAACAATGAGTAGGATATCTCATAATAATGAAAGGAAAGCACGAGCTGGATAATAACATAGTATCAATACCTGAATCTCGCAAGAAATATCATAATCATCTGAAACCTCCAAGTGTCTTAATCATCCACCATCCAGAACTGCTAACTAATTCCACGCAATGACTAACCTGAAGAGATCATCAGGTCCTCATGGGACATAGTATGATACATAAAAATATGCCTATCTGGCAGTTTAATCATGCATGATAATATCAACAGGATATAAACAAAGAACGACACTTAACATGGCAAAAGACTACGACCAAACTGCTAACAAGTGACTAACAACACGTGGCTACTGATAGGTGACTATGAACTGGAATACAAGAACAACTACACGTAACTGAACTACTGGATGTACAAGTGAACACGAGATCAATGGAATACCAAACCCTCGCCCCGAATGGACTCGCAGGTTTGAACTAATCACTAACCCTCATCCCGAGTGTGGATTCTCTGGTTAGTTCACGGCAAGGCACCCTCGTCCCGAGTGTGGACTCTCTAGTACAAGTACAACATCCTCGTCCCGAGTGTGGACTCACGGATGTAATCAAATCAAGACAAACACCCTCGTCTCGAGTGTGGACTCTCTGGTGCCAAGGAACAAACACCCTCGTCCCGAATGTTGACTCTCTGGTGCAACTTGTCAACCCTCGTCCCGAGTGTGGACTCTCTGATTGAGGAAAAACGATACAGGGAAATAGCAGTTCAACTGCATGTACTCGTTCCACGACACGACTTAGTCAGAATACGGGTGAGACAAGGTATAACTCGGTCAAGACACAGGTAAGGAATGCTCTAGCAAGGACTATAATAAGCTGGTATACTACACTATCAAGTCAAGCAAGATAATGAACAGGTGAACATGGTATGAATAAAACATATCAAGCCAATTTAACTAGAGAACTAAAGATAACATATAAATCCGTAGCAACTAAAGAAACTTAAAGATAACATGATAATAACAGGATATCTATAAGCTTGATAATAGACTGTAGAGGGAGGCAAGGTATCTTGCCTGGTAGTTGCACGTAAATCCATAAAATGTCATCACTAATAAGCCATAAAATCCACATCATCATACTGTCTCTGAAAGCTGAAACAGACATTTCCAACATTCTCAGAATAGTCAAATTAGCTAGGATTGCCTGTCCTTAAGTCCAATTCTGGACACAGGGACGAAACGGTAATTTCGGGCCAAAACGATGTCCGCCGTTGGACCCGCTTTGCACCAAAAAGTGTGCCAGAGTCAATGGTCTCTAAAGTCATCAAACTACATGTTTACGGATCCGGTTTGATTATACGAATCCAACGGTATGTCCAATTTTGGATTTCGGTAGACCGTGCACAAAATCGTCCGTTGAATCGGATCGTGGGGTCCGCAAAACGGCGATCCGATCAACTGTCTCAGAATTGGACCAAACTTTGCATACAGGACCAGAAAAATGATACGGTCCTATTGGCATAAGTTTCGTCTCGATCTGACGAACATGTACAAAGTAATTGAAAAATTTGCACAGAGGTCGATACGGTGAATTTCGACGGAGACGCATCAAATTCGTCTCGCACACACAACCAATTTGAATTCCGTCAAAGCCCACACGTCCACGAAGCCGATACGCACCTTTCGATGCTTTCGGTTTGTGACCACGTCACCCGGAATGGCGGGACGCACGTCGTATTGAAGGTTTTCATGATTTTTAAAACAGATTTTTCTTGATTTTTAACCATGAATAACTTCCAGTATATTACCTTAAAAACAATTTTACGAAAAAGGAGTTCGATCCCGTATAGGTTGTCTACAGGTCTGTTTAAATAGATTTTCAAAAAGGTTATTGGGTTAATGAGGATTCATTCGTAAACAGGGGTGCTTCGACTACTTAATGTCCTATTTTGAACAGGATTTTGGCCAATCTTGGCGTCGAGTTTCAACTCGGTTCTGCTTCGATTTGAGTAGAAGTTATTCAATGGGATTGAAGCCCTATGGGTTGTGTTTCCAATGCATATTTGGGTTGGAAAATGACGAAGAGACGAGGGAGGAAACTCACCAGGAAGTTGTGCTTCCAGCACTGTTGTCAGCTGTTGTTTCTCGACTGTCGCGCGTGCGCTGCTGCATTCGCGCTGTCGTTGCCGCACGCGGCGGCGCCCAGGGTGGCGCGTAGATGACCAGGAAGGGTCGCCAGGTACAGGGGCCGGCGTGGCTGCGTATAAAGTTAGGGTTCTCTCTCTCTCTGTTATATTTATATAGGCGGGTTGCTGACTTCGGGTTAGCCGAGCGGGGGAAAATCGTGTCACAGGCTGTGCTTGGTAAGCTTGAGGGGGAAAGGCTCAGGCCTGTGAGCCTGGGCTCGGGCTTGGTTTGTTGGTTAGCTGGGATTTTCTTTTCTTTATTGGTTTTTTTATTCCTTTTCTTATATATATATATATTTTATTCCTTTTCTTATATATATATATAATATATATATATATATATATATATATATATATATATATATATATATATATATATATAATATATATATATAGATATATATATATATATTTATATATATATATATATATATATTTTATATATATATATATATATATATATATATATATATATATATATATATATATATATATATATATACCTCGTATATATATCTCGTATTTACCTATCAGTAAATACTTAGTTAACCAAAAATATAAATAATATTTATATATATATATATATATATATATATATATATATATATATATATATATATATATATATATATATATAAAATATATATATATATATATATATATATATATATATATATATATATATATATATATATATATATATATATATATCGAGTGTAAGGCTTCAACTTAATATATGTACCTATAAATAATATATATATACCCATAAAAGAAAATAGCTCATAATAAATTTATTTCCTATATATATATATATATATATATATATATATATATATATATATATATATATATATATATATATAATATCATATATACAATATCACTTAATTATACCCAAGGATTTAAACATATCCCTGGGCAACTATTTCATAAAAAATAAAGCACTACTAATAATATCAATAAAATAATATATATTACTGTACATAATACATATATGAGATAAATATATTTCACTAACTTTTCTAATAATAATGAAAACATATATACAATATTAAATAGGCACCATAAATCTATATATACACATTTATATAGTTAATACCCTAAAATGCACAAGGATAATGTAAAGGAAATAGTTATCATATTTCCAAGAATAAATATTCAATCAAAATAACTAAATATTGATATTATATATATATATATATATATATATATATATATATATATATATATATATATATATATATATATATATATATATATATATATAATATATAACAATTATTCTAGGAAAATATTTATTAGACACTTAAAACAAGGTAGACGTATACACTGAAAGTATATCGTCATGGACGTCTTAGGACTCACTATAAGCCTACACGGGCTTGGGCTCGCTTCGGGCCCAGTCCAGACTAGTTTGGTATAACCGATTTTTCTACAAGTCAATAAATCTTAATAGTAAATAATTAAACTATTTATAATGGTCATGTCACAACTTGGCCTGGTTTTTCTAGTTAGAACTATCCGTGCTACTGTTTCTGGTTATCTTGCACTCCAATTCCTAACCATGACTAGAGTCATCTACCGTAATAATTAACTAATTAATTATTTATAAAAAACCATAAAATTACCATTTAAATCAAATAAATAATAAAAAATATTTCAAAATTTTACGGGAAGAGGAGTTACAGCAGGGCAGGCTTTGGAAGAGAACATAACAGATGAAAATACTATGGTTTCGTATGTGTTATATATACATGTATGGATAGAGGAGTGGCGTATAAAAGATAATGCCGGAAGATTATTCAGAATTTTGTTGGTATAAACATAATGGAAACGACTCTCTTAGATAGGAAAACAAATACTAAATAGATAAGGAATTAGACGCAATAATCAAATCTCCTCCATATATTTAAACTAAATAAAATTAAAACCAGATTGACAAAATCCAAATTAATAATAGATCACAAAAAGAATGTAGATAATATTCAATATGTTTCAAATAATTTGTAAAATATATTTTCATAATTACAAATCCTTATTTAAGATAACTCTGGCGATCCTTTACTGCTCAGAGATATCAATAGAAAATTTTAAAATTAATAAAATCTTATTAGTTACTATGGTTGTTGAGAATAACATTGATACCATCCAAATAGTTTTAAACAATCTTTCCAAAAATAAAATATGATAATAGAGTTTATTGGTCAGAAGCTATAATTGATAATCTAAAAACTAAATCCATTAAATTATCATACTCGATAACTCAACAACAATAATTTGATAACTATCCCTCTAATATTTTAAAAGTAGATTCAAATAATAAGAAGATAATTGATCAAAAGTATATATATATATATATATATATATATATATATATATATATATATATATATATATATATATATTTTATATATATGTATTTTTTATATAAATTTTATTTAAAAGAATTTGATAAGTTCTTATGTCCTTAAAAATAGAATTTCAAACAAGACAAATATTTTTTTTCAACACAAAATATTTAAAAATAATTAAAAAATTAAAAGTTCGGAAACAGAGGTTACAAATCTACCCACCTTAGAATAAATTTATTCTCGAATTTTAGGAGTCGCTATGATGGATAGGCTCGATAGTTCGGAAAGAAATATAGTAGAAGAAAATTTTTAGCAAGAAAGGTATTGATCGATAAAATAGAAATTGATCAAGGTTAGCAAGAGTTTACTTAATAAGAAGTATTGATCAAGCATTAACCTAGGAAAAGATGGAAATGAAACATCAATAGGTATGGCTTGACGTTAGAGTCTTAAGCTATGGTCTTGAGTCCTAAAAAATGACCTAAAATGTTCATTAAATGTAGACACAAAACTAACGGTAACTTCAAGGACAATTCATCAATCGAGATTCTACCCACCTTAGAAAATTTCTTCCCCGAAATTTTGAAAGACACAAATAGTCATGATTAAGAATAGAATCAAGGAATGATATGATTAACGATCAAAAATGAGTTAGATCGTGGATAAGGTCGAACCCCAAGAAAAGATGTTACGTGGCAGGATTAAAGTATAATCAAAAGGACTAAACAAGAAAGTCATCAGGTACGACTAACTGTTGTTGGAATTATATAGGCGCGGTCACTATCAAAATTTAGTCATGGTCAAAACATGGTTAAATCATTTAGATTCAAGTAAGATACTGTCACGATCACAGTTAATCATGCGAGTCATTCTAGCATGATCGAAATTCGAAATATTTAGCACGAGTATGAACATGTTGAATATAGTCATGATCATAGTGGAAATTTAGATATTAGCGATAATTGAGTCGTAGTATAGGCATGATTAACTGGTTAAGCAAAATTTATTTAGGCATGATTATAGAATCAAAATTTAGGAAAACTTGTGAATTGGCACGATCGAAGTATAAAAGTAGTCTAGTCGTGATCAAAATTATTTAAGGATGATAAAAAAAAATCGGTTCGATACGCTTATATATTTATCCATAATCATTTAGGCACGAGTTTTAGAACCCAAAATCTAGCTACATTTTAGGAATCTAGGGGAAGGAAATCAAAATAGGTTTACAAATGGCGATTCAAAAAATATATATATAAAAGGAGAAGGGAGGAGGAAGAACAACCTATTTATTGAGAAGATGGTAACTAGGAATAAGGTACAAGTCAATTTGACAACTTAATATTTATATGCCAATAAGACGTAGTCTCTATGGTATTCGAAACTCGTAAACATAATCGAAGTCATTTTACCGAGGATTTATGCCTCGCTAGTGTACAGCTAGCTACATTAAACCCTTGGTTCCACAACTCAAGCTATGTTGTGGTAACGAATACTCTATCATCTCTATCTAATCTTGACATAACAACTCAAGGATAAAATAAGACGACCAAGACATAATTTTAATAATGTTCGATCACCCACGCTTACTTAAAAATATTTCAACTTAGGGGTCATGCCACGCCAGTGCGCTGCTGGCTGCAGTGAACCCACAGTCTCGATAATTCAAATAAGTGACGACAGTACGCTGCTATCTTGTCATCGCAAGTCATCAAATTATTCCAACTATATCCTCAAGAATATCAAAGGAATTTAAGATATCATTTAAGTTGATAAAGATAGAAAAAGTGCAAGTATTTGTTCTTCAAGTATAAGATCAGCTTCTTGAAAAGAAAAACAATTGATTAGGAAGGATAATGATCGAAGTCAAAATAAGTAAAATCTTATAATCCTTATTTTACGGATATTCAATATTCAATAATTGAGAGGAAACTTTTGAATCCAAAAACTTAACTCGAGATTAATAGACAATTGAGTGAGAAGTTATTTTAAAAATAATTCCTTAGGTCCAAGGAAAAGAATATAAGTGATACGAACTTATGATATGGCGATGATTAGAAAAGACATAAGATAAAGTTGTAAAAATGATCATGATTAGGGAGAAAATGACCGAAGGCAAAAGAAATATAAACTTAAATTTATATTTCTCTAATATTCAAGATCGAGGGAAAATATGTATAAAGCACTATGTCTACCTATTATGAATATATTCATACACAAGTATATATGTATAGCCTAAGTAAATTCCAAAAATCCCAAATTATCATTCTAAGAGAAGGTTATCCTATTTTCCAGTAAAATATAAATTTAAATAGCAATAATACACATATTATATTCTATATATAATTTATAGAAATTATTCACAATACTAGAAATGGACTACCAATCTATATACACATCTATACATCTATATGGACGACGTTAGTCGCACTACATGACCACCAGGACTTGGGTTGGGTTCGGGCTACTTTGGAACAACCAGGTCTTCTAAAAGCCAATAATCTTGATAATAAGTAATTAAATGATTCCTAAGGTTATGTCACGATTTGGCCTAGTTTTCCTAGTTAGTGCACACCTACGACTCGGCCTTCTCTACCATGGCTAGAACACTAGTCAAAGCACTCGACCACACTCTCAGTGCCAAAATTCTTGGTTATCTTGCACTCCAAACTTAACCGTGACTAAGGCCTTCTATAATAAATATTTATAAAATTCTAAAAATCATATTTTAATTCAAACAAATAAATAAAAGGATACTTTCCAAACTTTCGGAAAGAGGGGTTACGAATCTACCCACTTTAGAAATACTATCGAATTAGAATATAATAGTGCATCATTCTATGAATATCATCTAATAGGATTTAGAATTCGATGAGGCCTATGTAGCAACCTTAACTACCCAACTTGTCAAATTAAACTAGGGACTCCTACTCCTAACCATTCTCATAAAATTGACTTACTCCTAGTTATGAATGAGTATTTTCTAGTCGCAGCCTCGCAGTAGTACGACTAATATGGTACTACCACGAGTTCGCACAATTTGCAAAACTGAACTGCATGGGCCACCAACAAAACTTGTCACGACCCGTACCCGCTTTTCGGAATACGAGTGCGTGTCCAAGCCAGCCTACGCCGCAGTGTCGGCGGTAGAACGCTGTCAAGGCCATGATGCTCGATATCACAAAATAATAAATATATTATTTACTCATTCACAAAACTAAATGGATTACAATATTCAATATTTACATTGATATAAAGTACAAGGTCTCACAAGGAATTATAAAATGTTAGTAACTGAATACTCAACCATCTAACTAGGCTTCCGCATATACCCATGTCTCCCCAAAGCTAAGATAAGTCGCGATTAACCTAAAAAATGTTGGGTTACCCAGTCAGGATGGAATGAGTACAATTCACTGAATGCAGTCCAATATATGAAAATGACCACACAACAGAGGTTAGCCTTTAAACATATGATTTGAAAAAAATAAGCGAAGAAAGACATGATAAAACTAAATACCGAAAGATAGTAAATGAAATATAAAAAAATACTCACCGACTGACTGACTGAAGTACCTTTGATATGTGACCGGTCTCGAAACAATTACGCGACGTTGTCTACGATATTTATACTGTATAATGTAACACTGTCTACACGGTGTAATGCAATAATGAATTATTGTCCACACGGTATAAATAAATCACTGTCTACACGGTATAAATAAATCACTGTCTACACGGTATAAATAAATTACTGTCTACACGGTATACACTGTATAAAGTCAGATCACACGTCCTTGGTACTTTACCTCCCCGACACAACAAAATATATCAAAAACATGAAAACGGAAATCACATATCTAATACTAACAATGATGCATAGTAAAGATCAATATCGAAAATAAACAATAAACTATACTCGTTTGGGATCCTTAGCTGGTGAAACCGATAGTACCATTGTTGTTCAGAATCATCCAATTTGCTAGGGCATGGTTGCAGAAGTCCGAATTCGTCAAAAAATGAAAAGTACGAGTAGGCTGGTCATGATCAAGATTAATCTAAGAGAAATCATTTAAGAAACGTAACCCTTAACTAGGAATAATATTTATTTATTTATTTAGAAAAAAATAGTTATAATTTTATTTAAAATTATCATTCTTTTTTAGAAACTATTAATAATACTTTACCAAGCTAACTTCTAGAAGTATTTATAATTTATTAGAACCTATGTGAAGCAAACTATATAAAAGCTCAAAATAACTAAAATCCCTTAAGCCCCAATAATAAGAGTGTAAAATACTATTTATTAGTATCCAAAAAGACCACTTTTAAATTACTTCTAGTTTTATACAAATTTATAAAATACTTTATCAATGTCAATCGAAATACTTATATATATATATATATTATATATTATATATTATATTATAATATATATTATATATTATATATATATATATATATATATATATATATATATATATTTATATATTTATATATTTATATATTATATATATATATATATAATATATATATATATATATATATATATATTATATATATATATATATATATATAAATATATATATATATATATATATATATATATATATATATATATATATATATATTGAAGATAAGCCTAAAATAATTTACTATATTCACATTTTTATAATATATACACAACATACAACCTAATGTAAACACAATTATTTACATGGCTAGTAATAAGCCCATAACCCAAAACATTTACTAATTACATATTTGTATGCCCAATATATAAACCCACTCATTATTAGCCCAATCGATATATTTATAATCCAACTTCAAATACTAGAATCCAAAAATAGTTTAGGCCCAATAATAGGGCCCAATTCCCTTAATTAGGCTTAGCCCAGCAAAACAGTAAATGACAATTAATAATAACATCAATAGTATAATAATGATGATGCTAATAATAAAAATAACAATAATAACAACTAAAGGAAAAGAATCCAACCAACAAACATACTTAAAATAGTAATAAAAATTGAAATATCAGCAGCATAGGTTACTGCGCTGATCCTTCTTCATTGTAACTAGTAAGCAAATAAGAATAGAGAGTTAGAGAGAGAGAGAGAAAGGAAGTAAGTACAATGAAACAGAGGTTTGAAGAAGAAGAGGGGAGACGTGAAAAGGGGAGAGCGGGAGAGAAGAGAGGGGCTCACCATGGTTGAGCAGCACCATCGGTCCGCGGGCAGGCTGTTGGTACGGATGAGAAGGACCCGGCGCATAGGAGCCGGCGAGGCGCACCGGCGGAGTCGAGCGCTACTCGCGACGGTTGGCCACGGCTCCCCCAGAAGTCACAAGTGCGGCGCTGGTGGCAGGCGCGATGCCCGGCCGTTCTTGGGTGGTGCCGACGAAAGGGATGGCTTGGACGCATCGCGAAGGTGCTGGGGACGGAGATGCGACGCCGGAGACAAGGTACGGTGGCGGATAACAGGGTTTTATTTGCTGTTTGATTTTGGGGACATTGATGGCAAGGTGGTGACAGGGTGGTGTGTCGTGTCCTGTTGTTTCGACATGGAGGGAACGGTTTTGTGGGTCAAATTCGGTGTGTCGGACCCGTGATATTTGTATACTAATGTATAGAATGTGTGTGGCGGACACAGACACGATGACACGTGGTCGTGGTGGTGTTGGTTGTGGTTATTGGTGGTTGTTTTGTGGATGATGATGGCATGGTGGTGCACTGGTGTTGCTGCAGAATGACAACGAACGGGCACGTGGTCGCCGGAGCAGTACGAGGTGGTAGAGAAATTACAGGAGGCTGGATGGTTGGCACAGGATTTGTATATTGGCTGCTGGTGGTGGTTGTAGGTTTTGCTGCTTGCAGGGCAGGCTTTGGAAGAGAACATGACAGATGAAAATACTATGGTTTCGTATGTGTTATATATACATGTATGGATAGAGGAGTGGCGTATAAACGATAATGCTGGAAGATTATTCAGAACTTTGTTGGTATAAACATAATGGAAACGACTCTTCTTAGATAGGAAAACAAATACTAAATAGATAAGGAATTAGACCCAATAATCAAATCTCCTCCATATATTTAAACTAAATAAAATTAAAACCAGATTGACAAAATCCAAATTAATAATAGATCATAATAAGAATGTAGATAATATTCAATATGTTTCAAATAATTTGTAAAATATATTTTCATAAATACAAATCCTTATTTAAGATAACTCTGGTGAGTGATCCTTTACTGCTCAGAGATATCAATAGAAAATTTTAAAATTAATAAAATCTTATTAGTTACTACGGTTGTTGAGAATAACATTGATACCATCCAAATAGTTTTAAACAATCTTTCCAAAAATAAAATATGATAATAGAGTTTATTGGTCAGAAGATATAATTGATATCTAAAAACTAAATCAATTAAATTATCATACTCGATATCTCAACAACAATATTGATAACTATCCCTCTAATATTTTAAAAGTAGATTCAAATAATAAGAAGATAATTGATCAAGTGTGTGTATATATATATATATATATATATATATATATATATATATATATATATATATCTTCCTTGAGAGAGCGCCGCGCCTAGAACCCTAATCCACCGATTCCGGCTTGGCCTCTGGCCGGGCCGACGTCTATCCCACGACCGGATCATTTGACCGTCATGTCTCTGCCTTGACGGTTCATGGCGTCGAAATCCTTTACGGAGGTGGTTGGGACTCCTCAGGCAGCCCCATCGATCTCTATTAGAACTCCTTCCTTCTCGAAGGGGGTCCCTGTTGTCTCCTTTTTCGAAGAAGACGAACAGATCCTGATCCAGCCTTTTAGATTCGCGCTGATTGGGAAGTTCTCCCATGCCCGACCACCCATCGATGTGATTCGAAAGTCCTTTATGGGCTTCCAGTTCGCCGGTGAGGTGCAGGTTGGGGTGATCGACCTAAACATATTATTATTCGGCCGTCTCTTGAGATCGACTTTTTACGCCTTAGGGCGAGAGAGATCTGGTATGTTGCTAAGGCTCCAATTCGTGTTTTTCGTTGGTCTAAAGACTTCAGTGCTGCTCAAGAATCCCCTTTGGCTCCCACGTGGGTATCTCTACCTGGCCTCCCTCATCAGCTTTTTGCGAAGAATGCTCTCTTTTCTATAGTAATGGGTATTGGTACCCCTCTCAAACTGGATAGAGCGACGGAAGAGTTTTCACGACCTAGTACAGCTCGTGTCTTTGTGGAGGTGGACACGAGTAAACCTCTCCCTCCATTGGTTCGTATTAATTTGCCTAATGGCCAAACCTTTATGCAGAAGATTGAATATGAAACCATTCCTAAATTCTGCTCACTGTGCAAGCATCAAGGCCATACTAGAGATCAATGCAAAGTTAGTGCAACCAATGCGGTACATCCTCCTCAACACAAGCACAAAGAAATAATCATTGACCCTGCTCCCAATACCACTTCGATGGGGACCACGAATTTCGAACAAGGGGAACCATCCAATCATGAACTGCCATTGATTGACCCTGCCATTAATGTCCACCACCTCCGACAGATCAGCTTGTCATCTCTGTTCAGGGCGAGCCTACCATTGAGGAACCGCCAACCGAAAATACTAACACTCCCGCAGCCATTTCTCTACCTGTCAACCCACTGCAACCGTCATCTTCTCATACTTCAAATCCTTCATCCCCACGCCTGAACCCTGATAATCCCCCCTCCCCAACTGTCGATCACCTTGAAGAAGAAGAAGAAGGAGAAATTTGGTCCTGGGCGGATGAAGTCGACATTGCGGATGTGGCACTGGCAGACGTCCAACCCCCAGTAGAAGCAGGGGATCCTACTGCCAATTCGTCAGGTGATTCTGGCGCTGCCCCACCTGTTGACTCGGCCACTCGTGTGGCAACCGATGGCGACAGATCAAATCTCCCCCCAGTCATCCCAGGGACCCAGAAGAAAAAGAAAGCTCCACCACTTCCCGCCACTCGTCTCCTCTGCTCAGCAGCTAAGCTCGCACAAACTCCTCCCCCGTCCTCCTCTAATGCTTAAATTCCTGTGTTGGAACATTAGGGGCATTGCTAATCCTATGGCTCTTAAAAGACTTAAGTCTCTGTGTAGGACGAATAAAGTTCCTCTTTTGATTATCATTGAACCAAAAGTGCATATTGATAAGCTGCTCACTTATCAACTTAAACTAGGGTTTCAGTGTTCCTACTCTAATCAACGTGGGAATATATGGATTATGGCCAGATATGATATGGAGTTATCGGTGATCGACTCCTTTGATCAATGCCTTACTGTTTCACTTACTTCTCCTTTTCTGCCTTCAGCTGCTATCTTATCTGTTGTTTATGGTAATAATACTAAGGAAGGCAGACGTTTCCTTTGGGATCATCTACTTATGATTCGATCCAGATGGCATCTTCCCTGGTTGGCTGTGGGTGATTTTAATGCTATAACTAATGGAGGAGAAATTTGGTGGTCTCCCTCCTTGCTTTGTCTCAATGAAGGAGTTTTCAGATTTTCAAACTACGGCAGGTCTTTCTGAAGTTCCTTACTCGGACAGTTGCTTTACTTGGGTGGATAGACAATATGGGTCTCCCAAGCAAGGATCTCGTTTGGATAGAGTATTGATGGATTCCAAATGGCTTGAATGGGTTCCATGCTCGGTAGCTTCTCACCTGAACAGATCGGAGTCAGATCATGCTCCTGTTTTTCTTTCGTTAGAGAGCGAAAGACCCAACTCTCCTCGTCCATTCCGTTTTCTTCATTTTTGGAAGGACCATGATACTTTCCTACCCGTTGTAGACGTGGCATGGCACTCGGTTGATCATGTCAACAGTTTGGTTAGGGTTGGCCTTCGGCTTGCGGCTACCAGGAAGGCATTATCTGCGTGGAGTAGATTGACATTTGGAGATATTTTCCAGGAAGTCAAGAAGGCCGAGGACACAGTTACTGCATTAGAGGCTGCTTGTGAGGCTGATCAGTCTCTTCACCCGCAATGGCTCCTTGCTCGGGCTCACTTGAAACAGCATCTGCGGATTGAGGATTCTTATTGGAAACAAAAATCCAGGATGAAATGGGACGAGGAGGGCGACAGGAACACAACGTTTTATCATTCATATGTTTCATCTAAGCGTAATTGGCTTCATATTCATCATCTTTAGGCTTCGGATGGTCGGGCTCTCTCTACTTTACTAGAGATTCAACAAGAGGCGAATGATTATTACTGTAAGATTTTCACTCCCCCTCATTTAGTACTGAATGATGCTTACTTTCAGCATATTCCTAATATTATTACTAAAGAGGACAATGATGGGTTGATTGCCAAACCATCCATGGATGAACTATTAGCTACCATTAAGAGCATGGATCATAACAGTACGTCGGGCCCAGATGGGTTTTCTGGTTTATTCTTTTTGGCATGCTGGCATATCATAGGGATGGATATTCTTGATGCGGTTAGCTTATTTATGGATGGATTTGCTTTGCCTAGATCATTCACCAGTACTTATTTATTACCCATCCCTAAGCAGAAGCAGCCCAAGTCTCTCACTGATTACCGACCTATTAGCCTATGCAATTTTGTAAACAAAATTATTTCTAAACTCTTGGCGAGAAGGCTTATAGAGATTTTGCCCCGTATTATTTCTCAAGAACAAAGTGGCTTCGTTAGGTGTCGGGAAATAGTGGATAATATTGTCTTGGCTCAGGAAATGATTGCAGTATTAGACCACAAGCATTGGGGAGGTAATATGGCAATCAAACTTGATATGAGCAAAGCTTATGATCGTGTTAGTTGGGCTTTTCTTCTTCAGGTTATGAAACAGTTCGGTTTTTGTAATGAGTGGTGCACTCTGATCCTTCATTTGGTGGATAACATTTGGTTTTCTACACTCATTAATGGTCGATCATCGGGTTTCTTTCATGGGCAGTGTGGGATTCGGTAAGGAGATCCAATCTCCCCAGCTCTATTTATCATTGCTGCTGAAGCACTGAGTCGAAATCTTACTCATTTGAATACTACTACTGGGTTTACAGGCTACTATTCTCCTAGAGGATGTCCCAGAATCTCTCATCTCGCTTATGCGGATGATCTTTTTATATTTTCTGGTGCGGACAAGCGTATTATTCGGCTTCTTATGGAGGTCATCCATGCCTATGAATCTAATTCGTGACAGCGAGTTAATGCTTCCAAGTCCTCTATGATATTATCCGAGAAAGTGCCTCCTGATCGAGCTGCGGAGATTTAATATATTACTGGATTTCAATTGAAGCATGGTGCATTAGTCTATCTGGGGTGTCCTATCTCGACGGGGCGCAGGAATGCTGGTATATATGAAGACTTAATCTACAAAATTCGTTCTCGGATTTCAGGTTGGAATAACAAAATCTTATCATATGGCGGACGACTTGTTCTTATCAAGTCGATTCTTACATCCATCCCCGTTCATTGCTTATCTGCTAGCAATCCTCTTATCTCTGTTTTAAACCGAATCGAAAGTATGTTTGATAGCTTTCTTTGGGGGTCCAAAGATGGATTGCCTAAGCGGTCATGGCTTCGATGGGATCGGGTGGCAAGGCCTATTCCTGAAGGGGGCCTTGGTGTGAGACGATTGGGTGACGTCTTGGATGCTATGACTGTCAAGCTTTGGTGGAAACTTAGATCGACCAACGCTCTATGGGCAACGTTTCTAAAAGCTAAGTATTGTTCTACCTCTCATCCTAGTACTGTTGAGATGACTTCAGCTGCTTCTCACGTCTGGAAATGCCTTCTTAGAGGTCGTCGTCTTGGGGACGAATTTATTATTGAGGATGCTCCGGGTCAGTTTATGTGGGCTCAAAACCCGTCAGGTAAATTCTCCCTCTCTTCGGCCTGGAATACTATTAGAGCTCAATTCCCTCAGCAAGATTTTCTTACCAATGCTTTGAACAAATGTATGCCGACCAAGTGGTCTATACTGATTTGGCGTATCATGTTTAACAAACTTCCAACTGATGATAACATAGTTAAACTGGGCTATTCGTTGGCCTCGGCTTGCCATTGTTGTGTGGATCGCAAATCAGAATCTATTCAACATATATTTAGTTCAGGGGAGTTATCTTCTTTAGTTTGGCAATATTTTCAAACAAAAATTGGAGTTTGGGTTAACCGAGTGGATGTTATGCAAAGGCTTCAGACTTGGTGGAGAAGAAGGCAGAAACACCTTAAGCAATTGGTGGTTGGCGCTATATGTTGGGTACTTTGGAAAAACTGTAACAAATGGAGATACGAAGCTTATACATTCTCTTCAGATCAGCTGATTGCAGAAGTTCGTCGTCAAGTGAAGAAGGCAATGATTGGATGTTCTCATGTGGATAATCTAGATATTTAATCTCTTTGTAATCCTTTTTTGGACCTTATGATATGAAAAAAGAGTTGTGTTTAAAAAAAAATCAAATAATATATATATATATATAAAATAATATATATATATATATATATATATATATATATATATATATATATATATATATATATATATATATATATGTATTTTATATAAATTTTATTTAAAAGAATTTGATAAGTTATTTTGTCCTTAAAAATAGAATTTCAAACAAGATAATTTTTTTTCAACACAAAATATTTAAAAATAATTAAAAAAATTGAAAGTTCGAAAAGAGAGGTTACAGCTTCACACCTGTATACCAAGAAAAAGGTGTACAACCGGTAGGATTGCGTACAGTAGTGCGATAAGCCCACAGACATTCTCCAAGATTTTCACTCCAGTTCTGTTTGTTGGTAGAAATAAATTTTTTGAGAAGCTTGATGATAGTTTTGTTGAATGCTTCAGTCAGACCGTTAGCTGCAGGATTGTAGGCCGTTGAAGCAACATTATTGATTCTGTTGTCATCAAAAAACCTAGTTAACTTTTGACTGATGAATCATGGTCCATTATCATGAATAATTTGTCGAGGAACGCCGAATCTATATATCACATGATATTGATGAACTTGATGATGCTGCTAGTCTTGACTTCAGATAAAGGTATAGCTTCCGCCCATTTCGAGAAGTAATCGGTTATAGCTAGTATAAACTGATGCCCTCTAGATGAGGTGGAATGATAGGACCAATGACATCCATGCCATAAGCTTCAAAGGGCCATGATGCGGCAGTCAGGTGAAGGAACTTCGATGGTTGATGGATAAAATCTGCATGGATTTGACAGGCTCAACATTTTCTTGCATATTCAATGGCATCTGATACCATAGTGGACCAGTAGTAGTCCATACGCCGGATACGATCCAGTAACTTAGGACCGGGATGATGTATACCACATATACTATCGTGACCTTCACGTAGTACTTTTTTTGCTTCATCTCCCGCAAGACAGCGTAAGAGTAGACCATCAAATGTTCGTCGATAGAGGGTCTTGGAGGTGTGATTATAATAAAATCGGAGTGATCGCCTACGGATTGTTGTAGCTTCCTTTGAATCTTCAGGTAAGATGTCATATACCACGAAGTCGATGAAAGGAGCTCTCCAGTCTTCACTAATGACGTTGATTTTAGTTGAATTGTTGGACTCAATATTTGAGTTATTCTCGATGCAAAATAACACTCTGTTAGTGATGACAATCATCTGTTGCCTTCTCACTGGGATTGCTAATACGGCTGCCAGATTAGCCAATGCATCAGCCTTCGTATTGCATGCCCGACGTACATGTTCAATAAAGAAGCCCTTGAACGATGTAGCCAGTCTAACTGTCGTTTCATGATATGGGATGAGATCCTGGTGTCGAACTTCATACGTGCCTCTAACCTGATTGACGATCAGTTTAGAGTCTCTATATACTTCAAGATATTCAATATCTAATTATTTAGCCAATTGGAGACCAATGAACAGAGCGTTGTATTCAGCCACATTGTTGGAACATGACTCGTCTAAAGAATAAGCTCTTTGAATAGCTAATCCTTCTGGCGATACGAGGACGATTCCAACTCCAGTGACAATGGCAACTTTTGGTCCTATTCTGGATGCACCGTCAAAGAATAAATGCCAGACAAGAATTTCTTCTGAAATTATGTTGGATTCCAAAGTTTCGTCAGGAATCTCGTCATAGAGTTTAGACGTCTCCAAAATTGGATGAGCCACGAGAAAGTCAGCTAATGCTTGACCCTTAACAGACTTTTGTGGGACATAGACCATATCATATTGTGCTAGTAATATAGCCCATGTAGCAAGTCTGGAATTGAGTGTACTGGGCTTCTTCAACAAGACCCGAAGAGGGTTAACTCTGGAGATAACATGAATAGTATGGCCTGTGATATAATGTCTAGTTTTCTGAGCAACAAACATCAAAGCTAGACACTCTTTTTCTATCGGGATGTATCTATGTTCAGCCCCGATCATTGTGCGGCTGAGATAATAGATAGCTTGCTCATGACTTTCTTTGTTCTTATGAGCTAGTAAGGCACCCAAAGAATGATCCACTGCTCAAACATATATCAGAAAGGGTGTTCCTAAGACCGAAGGCACTAGAACTGGAGGGTTCATCAAGTACCGCTTTATGTCTTCAAATGCTTGCTGGCATTCTTCAGTCCAAATGAAAGACACACCTTTCTTCATAAGTTGAGTGAACGGTCTATAGCGTCCAGAGAGATTTGAGATGAATCTCCTGATGT
Source organism: Iris pallida (assembly GCA_029216955.1). Classification (NCBI taxonomy): domain Eukaryota; kingdom Viridiplantae; phylum Streptophyta; class Magnoliopsida; order Asparagales; family Iridaceae; genus Iris; species Iris pallida. The sequence continues at coordinate 93,371 of JANAVB010026500.1, forward strand.
ACGTAAGCCATCCCTGGAATCCTCGTAGCTCTTTTAAGTTGCATGAAGGACGCATCTCTTGAGTGGCTTCGATTTTCTCAGGGTCAACGTGTATACCTTTAGAGGTAAAAATGAATCCGAGAAATTTGCCACTAGAGACTCCCAGGAATGACTTGGTGGGATTCATCTTGAGTTGATGTTGGCATATTAGATCGAAGATAGTTCTCAAGTCTTGGATGTGGTCTTCCTTTAGACGACTTTTGACAGCAATATCATCAACATAGGATTCAACTGTCTTTCATAAATGAACACAGAAGATAGTACTCATAGCCCGCTGATAAGTTACACCAGCATTTTTAAGACCAAATGGCATGACAGTGTAGCAATAGACTCCCAGAGGAGTATAAAAAGATGTATGTTTCTCATCTTCTGGATGTATCTTAATTTGATCGTATCATGAGAATCCATCCATAAAAGACATTCATTCGAATCCGCAAGTATTATCGATCATGACATCAGTGATCGAAAGAGGAAAATCATCCTTGGGACAAGTGTCGTTGAGGTCTTTAAAGTCAATGCAGACTCTGACCTTCCCTATTTGCTTCATATCTGGGACAACATTGGCGACCCAGTCGGGATGTTGTTCTTCTCTAACAAATCCATAAGAGATAAGTTTCCTAACTTCAGTATCTATGGCATTCATCATGTCAGGTTTGAATCGACGTTGTTGTTGTTTGACTGGCCTTGCATTAGGCCGAATGTGGAGTCTATGGGTAGCGATCTGAGGATCCAATCCTGGCATATCTTCATAACTCCAAGCGAAGACATCAATATATTCCCGGATAAGCTAAATTAGTTCTTATTTATCTGCCTCTGGGAGGCTTCTACTGATAATGATTGGCCTAGGCGAACCTTCTTCTCCAACATCGACCTGAATTAACTGATCTTCTGTAGGTGGTTCTCGTTATTCAAAATAAAGTTCCTACTGAGTGTCCATCCTTTGTGCCCAAGGATCTACTTCAGGAGCTTCAACAACGTCATCCTCTGAGAACTCGGCAGACACCATATTAGAATATAGTATCACTCGATGTACGTGTCCGATGCTAGTGTCAGAATTCTATGACATGGAGTCAGAAGAATTAGATCGCTCTTCTTTGTCAGACTCGGAGGCTTCTGGAGTTACAACAGGCGAAATATAACCCAACCCATGCTTCGTCTTGCTGTAATATTACAATGTCTTTCCTTTTGGAGCAGGGGTACGAATGGGAGTTCGTCTTCCTCTACCGCCATTAAGACCAGTTTTAAAATTATAGCCCATCTTTCGAATAATTTCTTTTGATTGTTGACTATAACGACGTAGTTGTAGTCTTCCATTTTCGTTATTTTCATCCTCGCTATCGAGCGTGGTCTCTTGCTCTGTTCCTTTACTAAAAAGTATAGGAAGTTTATCCTTCTTTCTGGAAGGAACTAGGAAGAAGGAATCTTGCACTGGTTCAAGCAATACTTCATTTTGGAGAGATTGAACTGCTCCTATTGTAAGTGGTTTAAAATTATCTAATATTTCTAAATAACATCAAGTATAATAAAAGACATCAGTATACTGTAAATGAGGTGCTATTTTATTAATTTTATATTATCATTTACAACAGGATTCTTGGCCTTAGCAGAAGGCTTAGTCAGATTGATAACTAGAGGAGGAAAAGAAGAAAGAGGAGGAGGATGAGGAGGTTTGTTATGACGAAGGTCGATAATAAGTGGCTCAGAAGAGGTGAGCTTCCTTTGTTCCATCTTTCCAACAGGAGACTACTTCTTATAAGAGGAAAGATGGATGGTTAACGTCTGAGAAGACTGAGGACGAGAAGTACGTCCTTTGACTGGAATCATGAGAACTTCATCTGGGGTGTCTCTCTGATCTTCTTCAGTATCCAAAGCCAGTACAACCTTCATGAACTCATCCTTGTACATCCAAAAATCAGTACAATATGCTTCGATGCCTCTGAAAGGATTTAGATCAACTACTTTCTTCTAGACTTCTCCATTAACGTCCACATACTTGAAGCATTGGTGGAGAGTGGATGGCACAATGTTATGCTCATGCAGAAATGGTCTTCACAGCAAAGCATTATAGGAGCCATTATTGTCGATCACATAGAAAGTAACTTTTGTGCGAATATTGCCGATTTGAACTTTCAGGCGAATCTTCCCAGTGGTTTACTTCTACCTGAATTAAATCCCAGGATCGTCATGATAGTTGTAGAAAGCTTATGCACAGGGATCTTCAATGCATCCAGTAGAGTCTTCGGCATGATACTGAGTGCAGACCCAGGGTCGATCAAGATGCGATCAACTTTCATGGTATCGATATATCCCGTAAACTAGAGAGGTCGACCATGTTGGTTATCTTCCATTAGTATATCATCTTGCGTAAAAGTGATGTTGGGCATGAGCTCCATCATACTATAAAAATGAAAGCAAGTTACAGGTTCTTCCTCTGGCTTCTTGAGGAGTGTCAGACAAGTATCAGCTTACATCAACGCTTCACTTAATATTTTTGAGTTTTCCTCGAGAGACGTAGGAGCTCAAAGATTGATAATCTTGCAGGGGTATTAGCCAGTTGAGCCAATATATCAAAGTTATATGGCTTCTCCAGTCCAAAAGGTGGAGTCTTCTTTAATACTTTATCGAAGCAAAATGGCTATTTTCCCTTGTCTGCTGTCGTCGGTTTGGGAGGAGTCGGTTCCACTGAAGGTGATAAAGCGGATGGAACATTCACAGCGGGGGAAGAAGGTGCTGGAATAGCCTCCGGAGTTGGAGCAAGGTTCCCTTGACCTTCTGAGTAATCTCGCAAGTAAAGTCTCCCAGACCTGGTACCAGTTAAGGCTTCTTCTTCGGATACAGGTTCGAAAGACACCATGTTACAATTCTCCGTACGGCTCTTATTTTTAGAATGTTTCTTCTGGCAGGATGAAGAGTCCGTCCAGAAATTCAAGCCAACACGAGATTGGTTGTGTGAGAGGCATAGAAAAAGAGGCATCGGAGATCCTTTTCCATGATTCAGGCTGGGGGCCTTCTATAAATCATATTCCATCTTTGTTATTAGTTCACGGGACTGTAGACTATACAGATGGAAAGCTGGTTGATATTTGGCCTCTGGCTTTGGTAGTGTTATTTCAGAAGAAGAAGAAGAATTTGTCGCCGAGATGAAGGTAGCAATTAAAGGTAGAAGTCATATGACATGACTTGTACTTGGTCGCCTTTTTAGACTTTGTGGCGGAAGAAGATGCTTCGAAGTCAGCTACCAAGTCAGGATGGATCCACATAATTTTTCCTTTATCAGTAGACAGAGGAACATGACAATCCGTTCGTGCAGGTGGGAGATTTATAATCTCTAGAGTAGTTCTCGGGATGGGGACAACGCCGTCCTGGAGCAGGGAAATCACCAAACTGTAGAGAGACGACATTAGCCTTCACAGTCTTCTCATCCTGCTGGAGAGTGATTGCACCAGAATTGACCATCTCCTGGATCTTGCCTTTGAGCACATAGCATGCTCGAGTTGGGTGTCCGATAAACTTGTGATAGACATAATATTTAAGGTGGTCAGTTTTACCTGCTTCCTCTGGCCGTTTTGTGTCCGACAGCTGGATTTTTTTGCTTTTGATCAGCCAATCGAAGATGCGCATGACATCATCCTCGTCGAAGGAGTATTCTTTTTTTGGACGAGGTACTCTTTGTGGTGGTGCCGTTGGAGCAGGTGTTGATTGACCTATATTGACGGCTAGAGCTTCTTTACCTTTGATATTGATAGCCAAAGTCTTCTTGCCCTTGCGATTGTTCTGACGACCATCGCTATTGGATGCAACGTGTTTATCTTTGTCAAGATTAGGCATCTGAATGCCTAATTATTTGAATTTATCAGCACTTTCTTCTGCCGCCTCGGCATTCACTATGAATGAAGGCAAATCCTGGAACTGTGTCGATCCAATTCACATGCTAATTACAGGCAACAAGTTTGATTTATAAGTGTCTATAGTCAAAGCATCTGGAGTTTCGAGAGACATTTGAGTGCCTCACGGCGGAATCGTTCAATAAAACATTCAGTAGTTTTATTATGTCGTTATTTAATTTTGATAAGGGCAGACATAGTCATGTCATTTGTTTCCTTATAAAATCATTTCAGGAATATTTATTTGAATCCAGAGAAGGAAGTTATGCAACTGTCTGGCAAACTGCGATACCAGTCGTAAGCTGCATCAGCTAAGCAACCAACAAATACCCTAGTTAGTAAAGCATCATTTGGCTGGAGTTGATCAGTCATTACCTCAAAGTGATTGAGGTACTGGCTTAGAGATGTGCTGCCATCAACAACATATAGTAGAAGATTTATACTTGGGTGGAAACTGAACTTCTTTCCACTCAATAGGGTAGGGTTGTTTGATGCCAAGCTTCTGCAGACCGTCTTTCTGTTTAAAGGCTTCGAACTGAGTACGCAAAAGTTTTAGAGCTTCATTAGCATCTCCCGATGGTTGCAGAGTAGTGGATTGATTTGGTGTGTTGGGTGGAGGGACTGCATGATAAGCACCACCCCCAGCACCAGACTGACTCGAAATAGTCTGAACGGGTACTGAAGTGGTGTGAAAAGACTGTATCCCTAAACCAGTGTTGATGGGAGGAGATGTTGTTACAGGTTCTTGGGTTAGAATTGGGTTCGCAACCGGAGAAACTGTATGTTGTGCCATGATTACAGCATGCATGCCTGTCATCATTTCAGCCATGCTTTTTAACCTAGCCTCCAAGGCAGCAATTCTCTGCCCTTAACTGTTGGAGCTAGATACATCTTGTTCCTTATTGATGACATGTGCTGTCACTTCTCTAGCTATTAAAAAGGAGATGATCCGCTCAGAACTTTCACTGTCGGCATCAAAATCATATAAAGAACTACCCCCATGACAAGGGATGGGAAGATTCCATTGACTTAAAGAATTTTGGTCAAATTCAGGATGATTCCTTTGACTAATTATTTCTTGGTCGAAAGGAAGATTCCTTTGATCGATTGTAGCTTGGCTCCTTGATCTGGTATGTCGATAAACCCCGTCAAATGAGCGATAGGTTCGAACCGGAGGTCTATGATTACGGGTTCGAGATGACGTACGTCTTGGGCTACCCCCAGTATCGTAAAAGCGATGAGTCATCATATTGATAGAGGCATATATTGATTCGTCTTCATCTTCTGAAGATACCACGACAGGACGGATCAGAGTAAGACGATCAAAGGCTGACCATTTGGCTGCTTTACAACAGCATTTGATTGTTATCTCATGTACGTTGCAATGGTGCACTGTAGGTTGAGATGGAGATACGATCTTCCATTTTTGTGAAATCAGGTCACGAAGGTCGATTTCATTAGCTGAGGAAGAGGGAAGATATGACCTATTCTTAGCCTTGTTGGTCCCTTAAAGGTATAAAGAAGCCCCTAATTCAGCAGCAAAGGTGATGGGATTCTTATTTTTAGCATTCATCTTTGGGCGCTCTAAGGCAATAGGTGCCACCATTTGAACGTGGCCCACATTGGTAGACGAAAATTTTGGGTGCTCAGAGCTTGTGGGTGCCATTGCTAGTTTAGTAATAGGGCGTATATTTTGATTAAGTTTGGCTCGACGCCTATTAAGAAGAGTGCGCATATCAATGTCAATCATCATTTCAGTTTGTAGCACTTAGAATTTTTCTCGTGTATTGCGACTTATACGTATAGTAGGAAGTTCTTCATTCATACGAGGAGTAGGAAGTATCCCCTTCTGTTGTGCACGTAATTTCTCAGAACGCCTGATACGACGCCTTTGAGAAGCCGTAGTGCCTTTGCTGAAAGATCCAAAATTTGGCACATTATCTATTGTTGTTGAAGTAGCAAAAATAGATTGGAGAGAATGGGCGCCCTCAAGCGGGCGCCTATCTCTATATGACGTACCTTTCGAAGGAGTTGGCATCACAGGAGAAATAGGAATAGTAGATTTGAGAGAATAGGCGCCCTCAAGCGACGCCTATATCTATGTGACGCACCTCCCGAAGGAGTTGGCAACACAGAAGAAGCAACAGCAGATTTGGGCACCCATTCGAGGCATTCCTTCAGAGCGTTGCCACGCACTTTTGCAGTGCGCCCGGCCTGGTTCACAACAGCAGTTTTATGCACCCTGTTTGGAGAAGCAGGGACACGTTTAGCACCAGGATCGTCTAGCATCTCTTTGAACGCTGTTTGGTCGAATTTAACGACCAACATTTCTTTCTTAGTACCAACCGATGATAAATCACCTTGAGTTGTCACCTTCTCGTCGAAGGAGAAGGTCATCTCCAACAGAGTTGTTATTTTGTTTGCAAAAACAAAAAGTTTTATTACAAACTTTAAAAGAATCGTACAAGAGCACAATAAATTCTGGGGAAGTACAATTGTAGGAGTCCGGTCTGAGTGACGATCGCTTTGTCCCTTTGACGAGGCATTTGCGGAAGAAAGCAAGCTTATCATCGTGTCTCGGATCTTCTGTTGACGAGTAATCTTTTGTATGGCTCGGCCGTGTAGAAGTATCGACAGAACTTCGACTTCGATTAACGATATAAAACATGCTCTTTTGAATAGTTTTTTTGCAGATAAAAATGCTTGGATTCTAGAAATGAGATGAATGCTCTACCTATACCCCTCCTCTCTGTCTCTACCTTTGGAGAACAAGACTCTATTTATAGGGCCAAAAAATAACTAACAGGTAGTTATTCAAGATAGGCGTCCCTATATGGAAAGGTGCCTAAGCCATTGTGCACCACTTTTTAAAAGGGGCGCCTATTACTTTTCTGAGTGTCATTGACATGTGGTAACCCATGCTGAATAGGCGCATGATCATGGCCAAGTGATGTGCACATTCTTCGAAAAACTCGGAGTAGTGCACCACGTTCAATATAGATGACAACTTATCATGCCACATGGATTTATGTGCATCATTTCAGTATGGCGCTTCATTATTTAGGCACATTTAAGAAAATTGGGCGCATTCTTGGAAAGACGCCTATCTCAATCAAGGGTGCCTAAATCTGTACTGTCAGACTTCATGATGGCATAATTTGAGAAATTCTTGCCACATGGCCATTCACTCTGAGGCGCCTAAGAGAATAGGCGCCTAAATAGAAAGATAGTTGGACGCCTTTAAGACAAAAATATTTGGGCGTATACACCTGTATTTATTTAGTATTTGTCATATAATTATTTTGCATTTAGTTCCTATAATTACCTGCTAATTATTTTTCTGTATTTTATTTTTTAGTCTTGCCTAGCTCTTGGTTCATTTCGGTTCATGTTGAACCAACTTGGTTTGGCTTGGTTCATCATGAAAAGGGATGAATGGCTTAGATTGAGTGGAGAGGAATGAATGGTGGAGATTACTTGGGCATGGTATATATGCCACTCTTTCTCTCTCTCTCCTCATTCACTTTCATTCATTTCTCTTTCACCAAACCCTAGCCATTAGAGAGAGGCAAGTACATCTTGCATAAATATGGATGAATTCCTCAAACTTTAATTTTATTGTTCTATTCTGTTCCTCTTTTCATTCTTAGCATGATTAATGTTGTGGCCGTAGCATTTAAATTTTATTTTCTTGTATTTTAATTACTTTGCAGAAAAATGGGGTTTTGATCATCAAAACTTGTTGTTCTTTGTAAACAAATGGTTCTATGTCCAAGAGGGTTCAATTTTAAGCAAGTTTGCTTTTTTGTTTCATCTCATTTTGACTTATAGATTAAAAGTTATGATCATTTGAAGTTTTGGGATTTCATGGGTTTTCGAGTTCTTGAGCAGCTGTACCGTTCATGGTCTGCACCATTCGTGGTCTGTGCTAATTGACAGTTGCACCAATTAACAGCTACACCAATTGACTGCTGCACCATTCGCTGCTGCACCAATTGACTGCTGTACCAATTGACTGCTACACCATTCGTTGCTGTACTAATTGACTGCTGCACCAATTGACTGCTGCACCATCGCTGCTACACCAATTGACTACTGCACCATTCGTGGTCTGCGCCGATTGACTATTGCACCATTCGTGGTCTGTGCCAATTGACTGCTGCACCATTCGTGGTCTACGCCAATTGACTGCTGCATCATTTATTGTGTGCACCATTTGTTGCGTACACCATTCATTGCCTACACCATTTGTTGTGTGCACTATTTTTTACGTGCATCATTCATTGCGTACACCATTTGTTGAGTGCACCATTCATTGCGTGTACCATTTGTTGATGCACCATTCATTGCCTGCACCATTTATTGCGTGCATAATTTGTTGCGTGCATCATTCATTGCGTGCACCATTCATTGCGTGCATCATTTGTTGCATGCACCATTCATTGCCTGCACCATTTATTGCGTGCACTATTTGCTGCGTGTACCATTTGTTGCGTGCACCATTCATTCATGCACTATTTGCTGAGTGCACCATTCATTGTGTATATCATTTATTGTGTGTACCATTCGTTGCGTGTACTATTTGTTGCGTGCACCATTTATTCCGTGCACCATTCATTGCGTGCACCATTTGTTGCATGCACCATTCATTGTGTGCACCATTTGCTGCGTGCACCATTCATTGCGTGCACTATTTTTTGCGTCACCATTTGTAACCCCTTTTCCCAGATTTTTATCAATTATTTTTCTTTTTGAATTATTGTGTTTAAAAAAATATATACATAAATAAATAAATTTTTCGATGAACTTTGTAAAAGATATTTTGTTATGTATCTGCTTCCCCAAAAATTGTTTACAAAAGTCATGGGTTGGAATATACTAATTAATTTTAGTAATTTTATTAATTTTAATATTTGAATTATAAATGATGGTTGATTATTCTCTTGGGCTTTCAAAATGAATTGGTTTCGAAAACAGATTTAAAATCACAAGTATTTATCAACAAAAAGGGCCTTTAATTTGTTTCTCAAATATAATTCCTGAGATTATATTATTTACGCAAATGTTGAATTCATTTAAAAAACATTATTTTAGTCAATTACTTGACTATGAGCTAAAATTTGTATTTTTTGAATTCTTTTGATAATATTGAATATTATTTTATAATTGTTATGTCGATGGCTTGTTTGCTTTAAATCCAAGATCATTTACTTGATGATATCAAAGTGTTTAATATAATTATCCATGGTTGGTTTTTGAATTAAATTAAACTAAACGTCTAAATATTTTATTTTATTTTAAACCTTGATAAAATTTATTTGATCTCAAAAAAAAAAAAAAAAAAAAAAAAAAAAAAAAAAGATAAAATTTATTTGGGATGATTCTAATACCAAACTATATAGGAATAATCTGATTTTCTTGTGCGTCAGAGATTCTGCTTCCATACCCACACCCGAATCAAACTTTAATTTGATTCTTTTTCTAATCCTCCTGGGATTAACACCAAGCCGAATTCATTTATATAAACAAGCAGCATCAACCAACCCAACTTCTGGATAGACTTTGGTCATATACAATCCTATCTTTTATATAATATATGAAGATGACCATCTCACAACTGACCATTCCTTTTACCTCATATATGATCGTATGCATATAAATCCTTATTCTTCCCCGACCTCCCCATGAACACCACTCCAGCGGCAACGCCAACACCGTCGATCAAGCCACCACAGCCCTCATCCACTCTTCTCTCGACCACCAACATCTCTATACCCACGCTGGCCTATCGGCCGACGGCCATCGTCATCAAACCCATGCCAACACCAATGCCAGCACCACCCTCCCTATCATCTACTACCCACGCCATCTATCCCCGACCACTGCGGTCAACTTCCCCTGCCAAGCAGCCACCACCACCACAACAAGAAACCACCATAACCATATTCACTATATCCTGTTTAGCCCCCGTGTTTCCGTGTCCAACAAAAGAATTACAGGATCAGTCGTGTCTGAACCCGTGTTTCCATGTCCGTTGCATTCATAGAGTCCTACTTCCCTGTCCAACAGCGGTACAACCCAAATCTAGAAGAAGAAAAGAAAAACCAAAACTCAAACTCTAACCGTGCTGCCGGCACCATAGCCGAGTCAACCGCACCCAGCCATAGCCTCCATCAGAATGCTGCGACCACAAATTCCAGCGAACCACCGTAGTTCCAGATCCCGTCGTATTTCCCCGCACCGCCTCCGCAGTCCTCGACGGTCGCCGTCGGATAAGCGCCTGTGCTCGTGCCCCTAGCCGACCGCCCGGGACTCCATGCTCTGCCGCACTCGCGTGGGGCCGTGGCTGATCTTCTCCGCTCGCGTCGCTGTTGAAGCCCATCGCGCTACAGTCCGTTGACCTTCGGGAGCCATCTGCCGCCCTGGTCGCCGCGCCTGTGCGCCTCATTGAACGGACGAGCGCCTCTGGCCGTCCCTGGGCCGTGCCGCACTTGTGAGCTTTGGTGGAACCCCCGACACCTCGAGCACGGACGAGCGAGTCCCCGCCACCGCTGCTACCTAGACTGCCCACCACCACCCACACCAGCACCGCGCCCCCAGCCGAGCTCTCCTCTCGGTGAGTTTCCATTTTTACTTTCTCTCTCCCTCTTGACTTCTTTGCTTTTCCTTTGTTAAAGAAAACTAAGTTCTCTCCAGTAACAGACCGACTCATAGTCATGTGGGCCAACTATTGGGAAGAAGCTATCTTAGCTTCTAGAGTATAACATGAATTGGGCTAATGGATTATAAATATTCAGGGGATGAAAGATTTGGGCCAGATATTATTGGATTCGGGCTTATTTTATGATATTAGGTTTTTTTTCTAGAATATCGGCTTAAGAATTTATTATTATTAGTTTACTAAGTAACAACATATACATACATATATGTATAATACTATGGTTTTGGAGTACAATGTGTGTGTGTGTGTGTGTGTGTGTATTTTGAGTTGAATCATTTAGTTAAATATGGATATTGGACTTTAGTATATTTAAAAAATACTTTTCTGACTAATAATTAGTTCGAGGCTTTAAGAAGGGTTTTGGGATTTGTAATACAAATATGGTGTATTTGGGCTTTCAGGATTTTATGGGTTCTAAAATATGTTTTAACGAGTATTGGGCCAAAATATTATTTATTTCTTCTATTACTATTTCAGATTTATTACCATTATCATTAACATATAGATTATTAATATTGTTATTTACTATTGATTGCTAATAGTAAATAAAAGTATTTCCTAATAATTTATTAAAATATAGGTTTGACCAAGAAATAATAGTTTGACAAATTTAGGTTTTTGTCCTAAAAATGTTTACAGATTTTTTATGTATTTATCTAAGGTATTTTTTCTAATAAAAATATATATAGTTTTCAAAAGCTTATAAATATTAGATTAGATTGTCCTTAATCATAACTAGTCGTACATTCCTATTTCGAGTGATTTTGACTACTTCTTCGCACCAACCCTAGGCTAAACGGACTATCCTGGACGCAATGGTACTATCGGTTCACCAGCTAAGGACCACAGGCAAATGCACTTTCTGGTTGCATTCGATTCTTAGTAGTTTTTCCATTTCATGTTTATACATATGGTCTCCTGCTTGATGATACGTTGTTACACGGATTAGTATCATGGATCTCTACTTACTATATTTCGTGATTATCATGTTTTCGTGTTTCGTGACTTGTTCGAGTCCATGAGCACTAGTCGGGAGGAGAAATATCTTAGTAGACGTGTGAACTATCCTTTACAGCCCTCGTGTCTTTCGTGGAGAATAGCAGTCGCACATTTCACGTACGGGGTGCCTGATTTATCCCATAGCCGTTCACACATCGAAACTGATATTTCAAAACACGTAGATAGTTGTCATATACTGGTCTCTCTTTATCTTCTACATCATTTGCCATGTCACCTTATATACATGCTTTTCGCCTAGTTGATATACCATGTTGTAGAGTACTTGTTTCATTCTAGACATGCCATGATTCAATTCGATATCTAGTTTTTACATATGCTATTTTTATGCCTTGTAAATTCTATTATGCTTTCAAATTACCGTCGGTTTGTGTGCTTGTTCATTCCTGACTGGAGACCAACATTTTTTAGGTTAGTCGTGACTTCTCTTAGCATTGGAAGATACGTGTATACTTGCATGCCAAAACCTAGAGATTAGTCAGATAGAGATATTGTAGTTATTTTCAATATTTGTAAGAACAATATATTTTCTTTTGATGTAAAACATGTAAACTTGTAAATTAGTTAGTTTTGTGAATAAGCAATAAAGTTGTTATTATGAGATTTTGAGTATTCATGGCCTAGACAGCGTTCTACCGCTGATACTATGGCGTAGGCTTGTTCGACATAACAAAAGGTTGAACGAACTTTTTTGCTTTATTGAACATATAAGGTATCTGTGTACAAAAAAGGAAGTCCTAAACAGAATATTCTAAGTACAGGGAGAAGAGGTTTCTAGAAATGTGTGACGGTGGAGATCGAGTGCTGCAATAGCTTCTTTACTCCGTTGATGATCTAACGACGAACCAACCTTGCTATGGCTCTCTGGCACTGTTGATGGGACTCCGGGGTCACCGATCAAGAGGCTGTCTAAATAATAAGATCCATTTAAGATGGTTGGTTGGTTGGTTCTTTGGTTGATAGGTGGATGAGGGTGGTCGACTCTTCGTGGATAGAGATCGCTACTCCTTTGAAGGTTGTCGATTGTCAATGTTTTCTCTCTCTTTTCCTCTATTCTGGTGGAAGAAGAACTCCTTCTATTTATAGAAAACCGAACATATATGCGATGTACATTAGGGTTCCTGAGATATGAAAGAATCTGCCGTCATTGTACGGTACGGGCTTCTGCGGCACTGACATGTGGCGGACATCGAGATTTTCCTCAAACGAGATCTCTGGTGGTTATCAACATAACCAAAGGAGGTGACATGTGGCGTGTGTCGATTTGCTTGCTCGGATACAGCCAAGTAAAGCTTGAGATTTATCCTAGATTTGGAGTCTAACTGATCCTCGTCTAAGATTCAAATCAATCTGATATGATATCAATCATGATTTCATCCAATCTTCTCTACAAGAGACAGTTTAAACAATCCAATTGGGGTAAACCCATGCTTTTTGTGCCTCTGGTGAGGACTAAGTGCTGCTGTGCTTCTGGGGCGATGAGTAGACCATGCTTCTATAGATGACGGAACCTCTGTGCTTTCAGGCAACGAGTGGATTTGGTTTCGAATGACGAAGAGACTTCTGTGCATATAGAGGAACTTATGAAGCTGTATTCTGGACTACCGGAGTCACTGTGCTATAGCCAAGAAGTAGGCTTGTGCTTCAGGTTGACGAGGTTACTGTGCTTTTGGAGCGACAGGTTGACTTGCATTGGTTGCGATAGGAGTTCCCAAGTCTCTTATAGAGAAGTGACTTAGGCTTCAGATCCGGAGCAAATGACTGCACCGTGGGAATGGAGATGGTGTGTGCATATCACTATCATATGCCTCATACGGACGTAGGTAAGTAGCTGCGCCTCTGAACAATGAAGGCGTTGGCTACGAAGGGAAGTGTATGACACCCTTGCGCGTCTGAGATTGGCGCAGGCAGGTAGCTGTGCCTCTGGAGTGAAGACACTGGCTTCTGAAATAAAAGAAGGGGAGGGGGGCCTACCACCATCTTGTTTCGGAGGTTGGCGCAGGCATGTAGCTGCCTCTGGCTTGAAGGCTCTGGCTTCTTCAAAGTACTGAGTTACTGACATGCTTCTGAGAGGCTACACCCACAAGAAAATTAGAATATGCTCCGGTGGAGGCTAATCTTCCAGCGTGTGTATCGAGAAGAAGGAAGGTTGCGCTTCGACTAAGACTGCATCCCTTGTAGATTCCTCTAGGCTTCTGTCGAATCTGTACTATATCCTTTGTAGAAGAACAAAATTAGTCCCTTATGTATAGTCTTGATGTGTCTGTACTAGACTTTGGTAGACATGACAACAAAAGTACTTCTCTTCATATCTTCTGTTTTGTCTTTTTGGCACTGAGCCTGAGTCTTTTGCATCTTCTACGCTTTGGCGAAGGGATGTCTTCAGCTGAGATTTTTCTTGCTTCTACAAGACCTCCTTTAAAGTATTCCGAACTTGAGTCAAGCTCGGGATACTTTGAACAAAAGAATGAACACGTATCAGGACTATACGAGCTGGGTGATGGCTGGTGTCACGCCTAGATCTTAGCATTAATTATCCCGAGTCATCATTTTAGAGCACGGGCTCCTGATGGCTTCTTGAAATTGGAGCCTCTTACGTCTTTGCAGGGATCGCGAATCTCTTTAGCAGAGGAGGTTCAGAGTCACGTTCCTTTGGTCACTCGCAGTACTGTCATCTGTCATGGAGTAGAGCTTTAGCTTAACTTGTAAGCTTCCTTCTGAACGATGTCTGGCTCGTGCTTGGACCATGCGAACAGCCTACATAAAGGACTGTTTCCCTTCAAGAGAAGACTCAGCTGCTTCAACAATGGCCTTGCTTGCCCGATGTTCTGCTCCCGATGATCCTGGAGTCTACTTGAGGCGGCCGTCAGTGGCAAATCTTTTTATCCAAAGAAGCTGTAGTAGAACTACTACTAGATCTCGAGACGTCCTGCGTCCTGGATGTCATGGGCGTCAATGGTGTCTCGAACCCTAGCTTCCTGACTGTGCATTAGTTTCCATGCTGATCGAGTAATGGCAAGGCCTACTGTGGTTCCTCACTCCTGCTAGCTGGAGAGATAAGGGAGTCCTGTGCTGGTCTTTATCCCCGGCTCGGGCCAGTAGCAGCTCAGGCGATGGCTTCCTTTTGACCAGGAAGTGTTGGCTTTGTCACCGCCTCGCCCACGCTATTGAGAGCTTGTACCGCAATTTCAGCTCTTTTGTTTTTGGCTTCTGTGTATGTAACTACGAAGAGTCTGTAATAGGTCTTTGTAGCCACATGTTTTTATATGTAGAAGCTTTCTTGTTCCCTTTGCTTTTGTCTTCAGAATAAAGAGGGAATCTTCATAATGGATTTGCCTGACCAGAGGTAATATGGACGTGGTAGGCTTGATCTTTGTCGGGGTATAGAACAACAATCCAGAGGTAATATGGACGTGAACTATTTTCTAGACCGCCGGAATAATCATAGAACCGAGGCGAGAAGAACGACTACTCAGAGGTAATATGGACATGGTAGTCGCGTCTTCCAGGCGTAGAGGAGCAATCCAGAGGTAATGTGGACGTGAAGTGCTTCATCTACTTGAGAGAATATATAGGAGGGAGGAAGAGAGATCCCCTTACCAGAACTCATGGGCACCCTTTTCAGGGGATGTGGGTGCCTATGCTGGTTCTGTCTTCAGACATAATACTTCTTTAGGAACTTGCCGTTGATGGACTTCATTAGCAAGTCCCTATTAGGATTAGCTAGCTGATAAGCACTGTTGGAGTATACCGTTTCTATGACGAACGGTCCTTTCCACTTGGGCTCGAACTTCCAAACCATCTTGTGGGTCATCACCATCGGTCTCCGTACTGCCAAGACGAGGTCGCCTACCTGGTAGGATCTTTCGTGGACCTTTTTATTGAAGGCCCCAGAGATGCGAGCTTGGTAAAGCTCAATCCTTTGCTGCACAAGCAAGCACTTTTCATCCAACACTTCTAACTCTTGTAACCGCCTATGCTGATTGTCTTCGACGTTTAACTGATTAGTGATCATGTTAGCAGATAACATCTTCTTAAAGACTTGATCCATGCTGGTATCGGAGTCCCAAGTTGAGGAGTCAAAAGAGTATGAGTGCCTCATGACTTCTTCTGAATCTTCTGAGGTGGTCATAGGTGTAACGTACCCCAGCCCTCGACGAGTATGTTGGTAGTAGTTTTCAGCTTTTCCCTTAGGAGCGCGAATCCGTAAGAAAAGACGCCGACCTTTGCCATAATTGAGCCCTTTACTGCTATTCAGGTCGTAGTCCATCTTCTGGATAAGGTTTTTAGCCTGCGTCGTATAGCGGTAGAACTGCATTTTGCCGCTGTTGAGGTCTGGATCTTCAGAAGTTATTCGTTGTGGATGCTCCAATCGACCGAATATGATGGGTTCCTTTTTTTTTCCTGGCTGGAACTACGAAGTAGGTGCCTGGGGCAGGGACAACTCGACTCATATGGTTGGCAGTTGTCACTTGCGTCTGTAGTTTACAAAGAGAATTGTCGAGGAAATATTTGGTGTTCCAGCATGCGCCAGAGTAGTTCGATGACAATTTTCTGTTGATAAAGTGGGATATCTTGTCCCGAAGGATTACATCGTCGAAAGAGTGGGCCTCTATGTTGGCACAGACGTAATCTTCTAGCTCTTTGTTAGTGAAGACTAGAGCTGCCACCGGAAGAGAAAGAGGACGCCTCCTTTTCAGCTTGACCATCAAGGGAATGGTGGTCGAATGCTCCTGTATGTTCATGGTCGGCCTTGGGGACTTTCGGGGTAACCTTATTCGTATAGGCTCCTGACCATCTTCCATCGTCACTGGAGGTGAAGGTGGAGCTTTGTCCCGAAGCTTAACAACAAGAGGTGCTGACACCTTGGGAGGCCTCCCTTTCAGTCAAACCTTTAAAGGCTCTTAGGCCACTGCTGTGCTTTCTAAAGTTGTCTCTGCCTCGTCGTCAGCATCATTGTTGTCGTCATCCCAGGGTACTGACTTGTACAGATCAACATCCGTACAGTAGGCTTCAAGTCCTCATGGATCCATGGTCGCCCCAGCAGTATGTTGTAATTTATGTCTGCATCAATGACATAGCAAGTCACTTCAGTATGAAGGTCGCCGATCTGACATTTCAGGCAAATTTTGTCCAAGGGCTCGCTCTTTCCCGTGTTGAAGCCACTGATGGTTGTGTTCAGGCTGTCAACCGATGCATCGGAACCCCTAAAGTTTGAAGCAGGCTTCTTGGGATAATGCTCAAAGAGGAACTTGGGTCGATGTGGATACGATCGACCTTAATGGCACCGGCATACGCCGTATAGTACAGGGGACGGTTGTGCCGGTTATATGGACATGGCAAACATGAGAGTTTTTGCTAGAGACACTTTCCTTAATCAGAGGTGATATGGACATGGTAAGGATAGACTCTTCTGGGGTATAGAACGACTCAGAGGTAATATGGACGTGAAGGGTTCTATAGATGACGATTGTGGGGAATCGTCAGGGAAAGGGGGCGTTGCTCAGAGGTTATATAGACATGGCAAGCATCCTTCTTCCTAGAATAATAGTTCAGAGGTAATATGGACGTGACTATTTTTTTTCTTTGGGAGTTATGACAACTTTGGGGTTATCATAACGGGGTGACTACTCAGAGGTAATATGGACATGGTAGACACGATGTAGAATAACACTTCAGAGGTAATATAGACGTAAAATATTTTCTATAGATTATGACAGCTTACAGCTATTGTGGAGGAGGTGACTACTCAGAGGTAGAGAGTACATGGTAGATACGACTTAGGATAACATTTTAGAAGCGAGGTCATGCCATGTTTTTCGAGAGATTTACGATGATTACTGACTCATCGTGTCGGGAGCCTGGTCCGAATGTATCCTCATGACTCCATCTTGAGACGTGGAGAACGGGATAAGCCCTTGAGTGTTGCCCCGTGCTGGTAAGGTTGACTACCTCCATTGTCGCCTTTGGAATATGGATGACGCCGTCTCGTACCTCTGTGGCTGGAAAACTCTCCAACAGGAGAGTAACCATGTTGGCCATGACGGTCTTCTCCATGTAATCCAACGATATGATGTTGGCATTAATGAGGCACTGAATTTGCCCCTTCAACACATAGCAGTCCTGTGTTGAGTGATGGACGTACTGGTGATAATAGCAGTACATGGGATGGTCCACCCTTCCTACTTCATCAGGACGCCTGGGTGTCGGGATGGACAGTTTGCCACTCTTTGTAAGTATCTCGAATAGCTCCAGCGTACCCTCCTCATTAAAGGAGTAAGTCTCCCTCGGCCTCCGCGCTTCCGCGGACTTGGGGTTCACAGCTGCTGAATCTTTGGAGATGTTGACGGTCATGGCTTGCTTGCCTTTTCCGTCTTTAGGGTTGTTCCTCGACGAGCGTCTCCCCTTGTCTTCGGGCGTAGGAAAGTATAGCCCCAAGAGCTGCGCATCCTGGGCTTTCCTTTGTGCGACATCCGCCTCTGTAATGAAAGGCGTCCACTACGTATATGGAGTACTGTGCCGTAATTTTATAGCGGGCAGCATGTTCTTGTCGCAGGAGTCCATAAGCATGGGCTCGGGCATGTCGGGTGGTAATCTGAGGGATGCCTGGCAGAAGCGCTCGATGTATTCGTGGACAGGCTCTTTATCCTTTTAGATAATTTCTATGAGGGTCTACATGGTCATATCCATGCCTCCTTCGTAGAATCGGTCCACGAACCGAGTCTTCCGGTATTCAAATGATGAGATCCAGTCGTCCGGAAGACTCCAAAACCACTCATATGTGTCACGTCCCAGAACTAGAATACTGGAGAGCGGGGGACAGACACTGCCAGCTACGTATATTAAAGTGAATTCTATCTCGATATACGGTCACGGCTGTCTAGATACATGAGGGTTTAACTATAAGCCAATAGTCTCTTAAGGTCAAGAACAAGCCTAGTGTCTCAATCTCAAGCAAGCAAGAAAATATAACAAGATGGTAGATCATCAGACATACAAAGTAAGGCGTCCCATACATTATATATTTAGATGATCATGAAGCTAGTCATACAAAATGCGAAGACTAGCAAGAGTTTAAGTCATACATGATCAACCCTAGGATTTGTCAATCATATTTCAGCCAGTAGGCAGACAGTAAGTAAAGTTGCAAACGAGCTAACACTTGCTCGGCGGCTAAACGCCTCAAAAGAATATTTTACAATGGAGTGAAAGAGCAAAATAAAACCCACTCGTTGCCAGGGTTGCGCCTAGTGTTCACCATCTGGCTGGGAGGCTGGGAGATCGTCGGGTCCTACTCCAAAATCTGGCCATACAAAACTAGCTGGGTCAGACCCCAGAAAGAGCAAGTGCCACAAGGAAGGCTTTACTTAAGAACTAAAACCAGCAATTAGCACGAAACACAATTATATAATAAAAGATTGGAGATATGGGAATTCATGATGATATACGATAAGATAACCATGGGATTATTCAGATATCCAAGTTATAACCCTTAAACCAAACAAGAACCGAGGTTGTAACCCTTCATCTGAACGAAACTTGATTTCCTACCATTTATCGATAAAGTAAAACACAAGCAATCAGGTCATGTAACAATCTTGTACAGGGTCAGGACAAGACTAGAGTGGGCTGGACTCCATCCAATCAATCAAGGCCAAGCAATGAGTACGGCTTGATACTTTAACTAGCTAGGATTATCACAAGCCTAATTACTAGCAAGATGCAATGAGATGTTCCAGCAGTCACAGGCCCTGCAGCTATCCAGGTTATCCAGGCGAGGTTGATTATCAAGGTTATCCAGAATTATTAGATGGCTTAGAGTGCAACACATAACAGTGTGCCTTGTACTTGTTTCATGAGTGTGTCCCACATAACAGTGGATTGAAAATGTGCCCTAGTCGACGGCAGGCTACAAGTCCATCAGGTGTGGTCGGGATAATGGGATCGCCTGTAACTGGAGAAATCTCCCTTAGAATGAACTACTTGATCAATCTAGTCATTAACCTTAGTCAGATTCATTATGAATCCCTGACCGTAGTAACCAGGGACTCATGTCCAAGACATGATGCAAGATGAGACTAGACTAGTAGCTTGTACAAACAAGTTTCAAGCAAGCACCAACGGTGTCAAGACGAGAATTTACTTAGCAAGTCGAGGTAGCCGTCGCAATGGCGTTCAAGGTTACATGTCAAGATTACTTAGCAGGTCAGGATGACCGTCGCAACAATGTTTATGAGTTTATGTCAGGATTACTTGCCAGGGGTGCACCAACGGGTCACCATCATGTCATGTTACTTGCACTTGTTACTTGTTAGGAGCGCGCTACGACGGACCACTATCATGAGTTGTCACAAAATTATGCCGTATACAGATTATCATTACAATGTTAATCTATCATGATTATATCGAGTTCATGTCAAAAGGTGTAAGGATATAATAAGGGATGCCATGCGCCCAATAAAGGTGAATCTAGGGCAATGGATGCCAGGGCCATACTGCGTCGGGCAAGGGGGTAAGATACGCTAGTGCTAAGAAGCCTCCGGGCAGGGGAGTACGCCAAGGGAAGTACGCCAAAGGAGTACGCCAAACCAGAGGAGTACGCCAAGGGAAGTACGCCAAGGGAAGTACGCCAAGCCAGAGGAGTATACCAAGGGAAGTATGCCAAACCAGAGGAGTACGCCAAAGAAAGTACGCCAAGGGAAGTACGCGTAAAGGAAGTACGCGCAAAGGAATAAAGTCTACGCGTAAGAGAAATACGCGTAAAGGAATAAAGTCTACACGTAAGGGAAATACGCGTAAAGGAATAAAGTCTACCCGTGAAACTTGTTTTACACCAAGGTAGGGTAGACTTTGTTTTACGCATAAAATAGTCTTGACTTGCGTAATCTAGATTCACGCTGACACGAATAATCGTGGGCATAGAGTTTGATACTATGCTGGCACGAATAAACGTGGGCCTAAGGAACCTCCAGAACTCCAAATTCTATGAAACCTTCAATCTAAAACAAAAATAGGACTTCTATAGATCAAAATAGGGTATAACGCAAATCTCAACAATCTGGAACGGATCAAAACTTGAAAATAAGGAAGTTTGATAGATCAAAACCACCAAAATCCGTGAATGGCAAATTTCTTGATCTACAAAAAATAAAACTTCAAAAATACAAAATACCAAGTTCTAAAATATCTTAGAATCACGAGAGTAAGATAAATGAACCAAAAAAATGGGTTCTCATGTAGAAGCAAGGTGCACTTGCCTAAGCTTTTGGTAGGTGGAGAGAGTTATGAGGAAGAAGGAGTAAATGAAAAAGTAAGAAAGTAATGAAGAGAGAGAAATGGTTGGGCTTTAAATGGAGATAGTAGTAGGTAGGGGGTTGGGTTCATGATGAACCACCCTAAACCAAACAAACCAACCCAAGCCGAACCCAAGTCAAAATAAACCAAAATAAACCAAGCCATGCAAGATTAAGCTAGACAAGTCTGATTACGGGTCGAAATTCCGTACACGTATACTGAAAATACGTATAACAAAAAAATGGAGGTGACAACTCTACCCACCTTAAAATAATTTCGTCCTGGAAATTTAATCAAGAGGCAAGAGATGTCGAGCAATCTAAACTAATCACAGGCAAGTTATAACTAAGCAATCAATCAAGCAATCATTCATGCAAGCAATGAAGTTGAAGGCATAAGAAGACATTATACCTTACGAGTCAAGCAGGTCAGGATATCACGATCGGATATCATCCACACGCTTCCACGTTGACTCACCCAAAGAATGATGACCCCAAGCAACACGGACTAACTTGATAGTCTTGTTCTTGAGTATCTTCTCTCTTCGGTCCAATATGGATACGGGTCTCTCCTCATACGAAAGGTTGGTACCAACAACTAAATTCGAATGATCAAGGACATGACTCGAATCTGGGATATACCATCGCAATTGGGATACATGGAAGACATCATGTACCTCACGTAACGACGGCAGAAGAGCGAGACGATAGGACACATCACCTAACCACGCTAGAATATCGAACGGTCCTATATACCTCGGACTAAGCTTTCCCCGTACGCCGAAACGAATGACGTCATGGGTAGTCGAGATCCTAAGGAATACGTGGTCGCCGATAGAAAATTCAAGGGAACGTCAATGGGAATCGGCCCAATGACGCTGGCGATCTTGTGCAACTCGAAGATGATCTCTGACTTGTCTGACCACCTCAATAGTCCGCGTTACCATCTCTGGTCCAAGCATTTGCCTCTCACCGATATCATCCCAAGCTAAAGGAGATCTGCACTTCCAGACGTACAAGGCTTCAAAGGGTGCCATCTGTATACTGGCTTGGAAATTGTTGTTATAGAAGAACTCCACGAAATGCAGGTGATCTTCCCACGAACCACCAAAGTCAAGGGTACATGATCTTAACATATCTTTAAGAGTCTGGATCGTGCGTTCTGACTGACCATCTGTCTGCGGATGATAAGCTGAACTGAACTTGAGACGAGTCCTCAAACTCTCTTGAAGACTCCGCCAAAAGTGCGAGGTAAACCTTAAATCTCTGTCTGATATGATACTAACTGGCACTCCATGCAATCTGACTATCTTCCTGAGGTACATCTCTGCAAGCTGATCCGTTGACTGGCCAATTCTGAAAGGGATAAAATGAGCTACCTTGGTGAGTCTGTCAACTATAATCCAGATAGCATCTCTTCCAGCTGGGGATCTAGGTAATCCAGTTACAAAATCTATGGTAATGTGCTTCCATTTCCATTCTGGGATCGGTAAAGGTTGAAGAATTCCAGCTGGTCTCTGATATTCAGCCTTAACTTGTTGGCAAACTAAACAACGAGAGACAAACCGGACTATCTCCCTCTTCATGCCATTCTACCAGAAATGCTGACGGATATCACGATACATCTACGTACCACCAAGATGAATCGAATACTGCAAACTGTGAGCCTCTGCCATGATCTTCTGTCTGATATCACCACTAGGTACACAAAGACGCCATTCATGTCGAAGTGTACCATCTTCCTGAATACATAATTTTGGTCTTCGTCCTGCTACACATTCTGTTCTGAGTCGTTGAAGCTTAGAATCTGTTGACTGAGCTAACTTGATCTTCTGAACTATACTGGACTGAACTTGCATACTGGCCATCAATGCTACACTGGAAGGAAGAACAATTTTAATACCCATCTTCTGAAGATCTGCTAACAACTCTGGCTGTGCTGTTAGAAAATGAACTCTGGCTCTCCTGCTCAATGCATCTGCTACTACGTTAGCCTTCCCAGGATGATACTGCAAGTTGATATCATAATCCACAAGTAGCTCTAGCCATCTCCTCTGACGCATGTTAAGATCCTTCTGGGTAAACACGTACTTAAGACTCTTGTGGTCGGTGAAAATCTCCACCCGATCTCCATACAAATAATGCCTCTATAACTTAAGCGCGAAAACTACCGCTGCTAACTCCAAGTCATGAGTTGGATAATTCCTCTCATGATCACGAAGCTGACGTGATGCATAAGCTACTACCTTACCATGCTGCATCAAGACGCATCCCAATCCCTTACCGGAAGTATCACAATAGACTGAAAATCCTCCTGTCCCATCTGGAAGCGTGAGAATGGGTGTCGTCATCAATCCTTGCTTCAACTTCTCAAATGAACTCTGACACTCTGCTGTCCAAGCAAACTGCATATCCTTACGAGTCAACTGCGTCAGTGGTGCTGAAATCCGAGCGAAGTTTGACACAAATCGTCGGTAATAGCCGACCAATCCTAGAAAAATCCGAACTTCTACGATGGTACGAGGAATTGGCCATGTCTCTATGGCAACTATCTTCTGGGGGTCCACTTCTACTCCACCTCTGGTAATGATATGACCCAAGTAAGAGATACGATCCAGCCAAAACTCACACTTACTGAACTTTGCGTATAACTGGTGCTCTCTGAGAATCTAAAGAACTACACGAAGATGCTGCTCATGCTCTGCCTCATTCTTGCTATAGACCAAGATATCATCTATGAACACTATCACAAACTGATCCAAATAGGGCATAAAGATACGATTCATGCGGTCCATGAATACGGCTGGCGCATTGGTCGCTCCAAATGGCATAACAAGGAACTCCTAATGTCCATATCTAGATCTTAATGATGTCTTCGGGACGTCTTGCTCTCTAACTCTGATCTAATGGTACCCTGACTGCAAGTCAATCTTCGAGAATACTGCCGCTCCCTAGAGCTGATCAAATAAATTATCTATCCTTGGTAGAGGATATATGTTCTTAATTGTTACAGAGTTCAAGGTACGATAATCAATACATAATCTTGAAGTACCATCCTTCTTTTTTACAAGAAGTATCGGTGCTCCCCAAGGAGATCCACTAGCACGAATGAATCCCTTGGTTCTAAGTTCTCCAATCATCTTGTACAAGATCTCTAACTCGAAAGGTGCCATCCTATAGACTCCTCCTGACACTGGTGCCGTCCCCGGAAGCAAATCAATGGTGAATTATATCTCTCTCTCTGGGGGCATGCCTGGAAGTTCTTTGAGAAATACATCAGGAAACTCCGCTACTACTCTGGGAAATTGATCTGCCACTGCTACTGCCATCCGTAATACTGGTAGAGAAGGTTCTACTCCGCCTCGGAAAAATAGAAACTCTGGCTCACCTGGAATACTAAAAATAATCTTGTCGATATGGTAATCTATTCTAGCACTGATCCCTCAACATATCCATTCCTAGGACCACATCATAGTCGGCCATCGAAAATTCAATCAATCTAGCGAAAAACTTTCTACCGCTGACTATGATCCGACACGAAGAAAAGACTTTATCTAATCCTATAAGACCGATACCAGTAAGTATATTGAGCCTTACTGATAATGACTCGGGCTCCAGTCCTATCCGTGTTGCAAATCGTGCAGACATGAATGAATGCGATGCTCCCGAATCAAATAATACTGATACAGGAAAAGAGTTGACGAGAATGGTACCTGCCACCACCTTACCTGATGCCATTTCCTCCTCTACGGTCAAAGCCATCGCTTGACCTTGTCCTCTCGGTGCTGGTCCCCTCTGCAGGTGACCTCTCTGCCTGTTCTGGTTCTGAGCTTGGGCCTGGGCATACTGCTGCGGCCTTTGCTGCTGGAAAGTTTGGGCCTGAGGCGGCAAGGGCCTCGGGAACTGGTGCTGCTGCTGTTGAACTGGAGCTGGTCCCCTAACCGATGGACTGGTTAGGGTTGATGATGAACTGTCCTTGTGCGGACAAGACCCTATCATGTGATCCGATGCCCCATAAGCCAAGCACAATCCCTGTGCTCTGCGACACTCTAAAATAACGTGACCGGGCTTTCCACAATGAGAGCAGCCCATTGCGGAAGACTGCTTCTGCTTCTGCTGCTGAGGGTACGTTGGGATTGAATGGTGAACCAGCGTAACTAAGTCTGCCCGCCTCAGAGTTCCTATATTCAAAGCCCTAGCTGTCGGGGCTGGAGTTGATGAATGGGACATTTGCCCATGGGACCTCTTTCGACCTTCAGTTCGGTCCACTATCCTCTGAGAAGTATACTCATGCCTCTTCGCTGCTCGCAAGACGGCATCAAATCTTTGGTGCTTGAACTGCTCCACCGCTAGAATAATCTCTAGGTGGATTCCCTGCTAGAACCGCTGGGCTCGGTCCAATTCGGTCGCCACCAAGGTGGGAGCAAACCGACTTAATCTTGAAAACTCGACCGTATAACCGTCGACCGTCCTGCTCATCTGCCTCAAATTGGTGAACCTCGTCTGTAGGTCGTACCGAGCTACAACATCGAAGTACTTGATCTGAAACTTGTCACTGAATATCGCCCATGGGACAGGTGTTGCCAATCCAACTGCTTGTATCACCCACCTGCTGCGGGCTAAGTCTAAAAACTGCAGGCGCACAACAGCCACCTTTTCTCCCTCGGGAATCCTAGCTGCCTCCAGGATAACTTTTATATCCTGAAGCCACGCATCAGCAGTGATAGCATCATCACTGCTGTTAAAGAAGGGAGGGTTCAGATGCTTGAAGCTGTTGGCCACGTTATTCCCTTGGTAACCAACTCTGCCCATGGCATCTTGTACTGTCTGGTGCAGGGCATCGCCCCGACGATCTTGAGATGCAAGCAATTCCCTGATGAGTCCCACCAGGGTTCTATCGTCAGGTTCTACAGGCTGGACTTACTGAACTGGTGGCTCTTGACCCCCAGTAGGCATGACTCTGGAGGCTACCCCTGAGTGCTGGGCTTGGTCTCCAGGTTGCTGCTGGTTCACTGGAGGTGCTCCGCCTTGCTGATCGGTAGGACCAAAAATAATACCGCTGAAGAAACGACATGGGGAACAATAAGGAAGGACCATGATAGATCAAGGATATAAACATGTGATCAGATCAAGGTTTCGGGAAGATTAGAAGACACGAATAGAGATCAAAGGTGAGTGCTGATTGAGACATCTAATTCGTAAAACCCTTACATATCTTGATTTACAAGACCTGCATGGGCCACCACTCAAACTGTGTCACGCCCCAGAACCAGAATAATAGAGAGCGGGGGACAAACACAGCCAGCTACGTATATTAAAATGAATTCTACCTCGATATACGGTCACGGCTGTCTAGATATATGAGGGTTTAACTACAAGCCAATAGTCTCTTAAGGTCAAGAACAAGCCTAGTGTCTCAATCTCAAGTAAGCAAGTAAATGTAACAAGATGGTAGATCATCAGACATACAAAGTAAGGCGTCCCATACAATACATATTCAAATGATCATGAAGCTAGTCATACAAAATGCGAAGACTAGCAAGAGTTTAAGTCATACATGATTAATCCTAGAATTTGTCAATCATATTTCATCCCGTAGACAGATAGTAAGTAAAGTTGCAAACGAGCTAACACTTGCTCGGCGGCTAAACGCCTCAAAAGAATATTTTACAATGGAGTGAGAGAGCAAAATAAAACCCACTCGTTGCCAGGGTTGCGCCTAGTGTTCACCATCTGGCTGGGAGGCTGGAAGATCCTCGGGTCCTACTCCGAAATCTGGCCAAACAAAACTAGCTGGGTCAGACCCCAGAAAGAGCAAGTGCCACAAGGGAGGCTTCACTTAAGAACTAAAAGCAGCAATTAGCACGAAACACAATTATATAATAAAAGACTGGAGATATGGGAATTCATGATGATATACGATAAGATAACCATGGGACTATTCAGATATCCAAGTTATAACCCTTAAACCAAACAAGGACCGAGGTTGTAACCCTTCATCTGAACGGAACTTGGTTTTCCACCATTTATCGATAAAGCAAAGCACAAGCAATCAGGTCATGTAACAATCTTGTACAGGGTCAGGACAAGACTAGACTGGGCTGGACTCCATCCAATTAATCACGGCCAAGCAATGAGTACGGCTTGATACTTTAACTAGCTAGGGTTATCACAAGCCTAATTACTAGCAAGATGCAATGAGATGTTCCAGCAGTCACAGGCCCTGCAGCTATCCAGATTATCCAGGCGAGGTTGATTATCAAGGTTATCCAGAATTATTAGATGGCTTAGAGTGCAACACATAACAATATGCCTTGTACTTGTTTCATGAGTGTGTTCCACATGACAGTGGACTGGAAATGTGCCCTACTCGACGGCAGGCTACAAGTCTATCTGGTGTGGCCGAGATAACGGGATCACCTATAACTGGGGAAATCTTCCTTAGAATGAACCACTTGATCAATCTAGTCATTAACCTTAGTCAGATTCAGTATGAATTCCTGACCGTGGTAACCAGGGACTCATGTCCTAGACATGATGCAAGACGAGACTAGACTAGTAGCTTGTACAAACAAGTTTCAAGCAAGCACCCACGGTGTCAAGACGAGAATTTACTTAGCAAGTCGAGGTAGCCGTCCCAACGGCGTTCAAGGTTACATGTCAAGATTACTTAGCAGGTCAGGATGACCGTCGCAACGGTGTTCATGAGTTCATGTCAGGATTACTTGCCTGGGGTGCACCAACGGGTCACCATCATGTCATGTTACTTGCACTTGTTACTTGTTAGGAGCGCGCTACGACGGGCCACTATCATGAGTTGTCACAAAATCATGTCGTGTACAGATTATCATTACAATGTTAATCTATCATGATTATATCGAGTTCATGTCAAAAGGTGTAAGGATATAATAAGGGATGCCATGTGCCCAATAAAGGTGAATCTAGGGCAATGGATGCCAGGGCCATACTGCGCCGGGCAAGGGGGTAAGATACGCTAGTCCTAAGAAGCCTCCGGGCAGGGGAGTACGCCAAGGAAAGTATGCCAAGCCAGAGGAGTACGCTAAGGGAAGTATGCCAAACTAGAGGAGTATGCTAAGGGAAGTACGCCAATGGAAGTACGCGTAAAGGAAGTACGCGCAAAGGAATAAAGTCTACGCGTAAGGAAAATATGCGTAAAGGAATAAAGTCTACGCGTAAGGGAAATACGCGTAAAGGAATAAAGTCTACGCGTGAAACTTGTTTTACGTTAAGGTACGGTAGACTTTGTTTTACGCGTAAAACAGTCTTGACTTGTGTAATCCAGATTCATGCTGACACGAATAATCGTGGGCGTAGAATTTGATACTACGCTGGCACGAATAAACGTGGGCGCAAGGAACCTCCAGAACTCCAAATTCTATGAAACCTTCAATCTAAAACAAAAATAGGACTTCCATAGATCAAAATGGGGTATAACGCAAATCTCAACAATCTGGAATGGATCAAAACTTGAAAATAAGGAAGTTTGATAGATCAAAACCACCAAAATCCGAGAATGGCAAATTTTTTGATCTACAAAAAATAAAACTTCAAAATACAAAATACCAAGTTCTAAACTATCTTAGAATCACGAGAGGAAGATAAATAAACCATAAAAATAGGTTCTCATGTGGAAGCAAGGTGCACTTGCCTAAAGCTCTTGGTAGGTGGAGAGAGTTATGAGGAAGAAAGTGTAAATGCAAAATTAAGAAAGTAATGAAGAGAGAGAAAGGATTCGGCTTTAAATAGAGATGGTGGTAGGTAGGGGGTTGGGTTCATGATGAACCACCCTAAACCAAATAAACCAACCCAAGCTGAATCCAAGTCAAAATAAACCAAAATAAACCAAATCATGCAAGATTAAGCTAGACAAGTCTGATTACGGGTCGGAATTCCGTACACGTATACTGATAATATGTATAACAAAAAAATGAAGGTGACAATTGGCTACCCCCTGTAGTGCTCTTATGAATATGTTGGACAAGAGGGCGTCATCCTTTGGCAGGTGCCCCGTTACTGAGGCAAAGTACCTCAAGTATTGTCGTGGAGACCCCTTCCCTTCATAAGGTGTAAGAGTCTGCAGATTGTATTTGGGAGGATAGACGATGTTGTCCCACTCGGCAGGGTATGGCTGCCGGATCCCCATCTTTCGGAGCGTTGCTTGCTTCTTCTTGGCATCATGACGAGCATACAACTCCTTGATGGCCTGCTGTATCTCGATCGGCATTGCAGAGCCTGTAGCCGATAGAGTATACGAGGATGGTCCTGCCTGATTGGCAGTAGGTAACCTGCTGGATTAGTTATTGGTTGGAGGATCACGCACAGGTGTAGAGGTAGCAGGGGCCATGCTACTTTTGAGGTCGATTATGATCGAGGACATGGTCTTCATGGTGTCCGTCAGCGTATCTAACTTCGTCTCGAGGAGTTCGATACGTCTATGAGCTTTGTTGTTGTCTTCCTCATTGCCATCGGCCATAAACACAGACCGAGTGTGAGGGTGACTCGAGGGAGCCAAGAATCGCGTAGATGCCTGAGTCTGGCTGCCATGAGGATATACCGTAAGATTGTGGTCTTCTTCGGACTCAGTATGGTTGCTACCCCCGGTCTGGTGACTGGCTGTGCCAATGGAGACATCCGTGTCGTATTGTGCCTTGTCAGATTGGAACACAGGGTTGTCGTGTATGGTAGGAGGCTGGCTACCGTTTTTTATAAGGCACCCAATGCAGATTTGGAATGAGTACCTTGGAACACACCTGCATCGGGTACCTTAGCTTTACCTTTCTCTGACCTCCTCTTCAGCTTAGCAATCGATATAGAAGGATTCTGGGAGGGCTTCTTGAAAGCTCTGGAACCCTGTGCTGCATAGCATATGGTGATGCGGGGCTCGTCTTCTCTATGTCTCACCGACCCCCTGTTAAGCCTCTGGCATGGAGTCGACGTAGAGTAGAGTCTATGGAAGATGGAACGCCTGTTTGGCGATGGCACAGCCGTCTGCTGACAATGACAGTTGATGGTTATCTGGGTACAAGAGTGCCTTAATTTAGGCGAGTCTTGTGCCACAAATTCTTCTTCGCTTGGGAGAGGGTTGGATCTTCTGTCGTAGCACTCCCATTGTGCATGTAGGAAAGCTGCATGTAAGTACGGTCAGAGCAGGTCTAGCGAGGAAGCCTCCTGTCGCTCCTGCGGGAACGCTGTTCACATGGCTCCCGCTCCGTGGGACGTACCCCTAGCTTGGCTTAAGCACAGGAGTTCTCCACTGGAAGGGAGATTAGACTGGTTGAGGCGTCAGGGCGCAAGAGCCAGTCTTGTGTAGCTTTCCGTCGGCTGTACGTGTTACTGTCAACACGGTCCTCTGGTCTGCCGTTGGTGTCGCATGCTTGTTATACGAAGCGCGAGCCACCTGGGATCTCTTCCTACTACACCCAGCAATCGCCGAAGGTTTACGTGAAGAAAAAGCGATTATGTCGAAGACAGATCTCCTTACCGACAATACTCTCGTCATGAGGGGTTGGACCGGTGTGCGCTTCCTTTGGCATCGTTCCTTCGTCAAATCAACCATGGAACCACCATCTTCCCCGCCATGCTTTCCCGGGGTGGGAATCGGGCGAGGGGATAAGGCTGTAGCAGTCGGGATCTTCTCTGTGGCTTTGACGTTGAGGGAGTCCTGAGACGTAGTTTCCGCCATCATGCTGCTGGATGCAGCCGCCTTAGGCCTCCATACACGTCAAGTCTTCTTCGGTTGTACGAACTGCTTCGAAGTCTTCTATTTTTCATCAGAGATGAGATCTTCAAAAGCATGTTGGTCGAAGCGTACGACTAGCATGTCTTGAGAAGCTCCCAACAAGTTGTCATCAGATTGCGTCATCGCTTTCTCGTTGGAGGAGAAGGTATCTCTCCAGCAGAGTCGATATTTTGTTCGATGTAACAAAAGGTTAAACGAACTTTTTGCTTTATTGAAATTATAAGGTATCTGTGTACAAAGAAGGAAGTCCTAAACAGGATATTCTAAGTACAGGAAGAAGAGTTTTCTGGGAAAGTATGACGGTGGAGATCAAGCGCTGCAGAGGCCCCTTTATTCCGTTGACGATATGATGATGAATCAACCTTGCTATAGCTTTCTGGCACCTTTGATGGGACTCTGGGGTCACCGATCAAGAGGCTGTCTGGATGAGAAGATCCTTTAAAGATGGTTGGTTGGTTGGTTCTTTGGTTGATAATTGGATGAGGGTGGTCGACTCTTCGTGGATAGAGATCGCTGCTCCTTTGAAGATTGTCGATTGTCAATGTTCCCACTCTTTTTTCCTCTATTCTGGTGGAAAAAAAACTTTTTCTATTTATAGAGAATCGAGCACATATGCGATGTGCATTAAGGTTCCTGAAATATGAAAGAATCTACCGTCATTGTACGGTACGAACTTCTACGGTGCTGACACGTGGCGTACATCGAAATACCCCTCAAACAAGATCTCTGGTGGTTATTAACATAACCGAAGGAGGTGACATGTGGCGCGTGCCAATTTTCTTGCTCGGATACAGCCGAATAAATCTTAGAATTTCATCCTAGATTTGGAGTCTAACTGATCCTCGTCTAAGAATTAAATCAATCTGATATGATATTAATTTTGATTTTATCCCAATCTTCTCTGCAAGAGGCGGTTTAAACAAACCAAGTTGGGTGGACCCATGCTTCCTGCGCCTCTGGTAAGGACTAAGTGCTGCTGTGCTTCTAGGGTGACGAGTAGACCGTGTTTTTGGAGACAACGGAACCTCTGTGCTTTCAGGCGATGAGTGGACTTGGCTTCGAATAACGACGAGACTTGTATGCATATAAAGCAACTTATGAAGCTGTGTTTCAGGCTACCAAAGTCACTGTGTTGTAGGCGACAAGTAGGCTTATGCTTTAGGTTGGCAAGGTGGGCTTTTGGAGAGACAGGTTGACTTGCATTGGTTGCGATGTGAGTTCCCAAGTCTCTTGTAGAGAAGTGACTTAGGCTTATGATCCGGAGCAGACGACTACGCCGTAGGAATGGACATGGTGTGAGCATATCACCATCCTGCGCCTCATGCGGACGCAGATAAGTAGTTGCACCTCTGAACAGTGAAGACGTTGGCTGTAAAAAAAGGGTATGACACCCTTGCACATTTGAGATTGGCACAGGCAGGTAGCTGCACCTCTGGAGTGAAGACACTGCTTCTGAAATAAAAGAAGGGGAGGGGGCCTACCACCATCTTGTTTCGGAGGTTGGCGCAGGCAGGTAGCTGCGCCTCTGGCTTGAAGGCTTTGGCTTCTTCAAAGTGCTGAGTTACTGATATGCATCTGAGAGGCTGCGCCTACAAGAAAATCAGACTTGCCCTGGTGGAGGCCAATCTTCCAGCGTGTGTATCGAAAAGAAGGAAGGTTGCACTTCGATGAAGACTGCATCCCTTGTAGATCCCTCTAGGCTTCTGTCAAATCTGTACTAGATCCTTTGTAGAAGAACAGAATTAGTCCCTTATGTATATTCCTGATGTGTCTGTACTAGACTTTGGTAGACATAACAATAAAGGGACTTCTCTCCATATCTTCTGTTTTGTCTTTTTAGCAATGAGCCTGAGACTTTTTGTCATGCCCCAGAACCAGAATACTGGAGAGCGGGGGAATGACTCAGCCAGCTACGTATTACGGGTAGATGAATACCGTATAATACGATCAATGCTGTCTAACCAGACGAGGGGGTGCATACTACATAAAAGTCTTACTATGGTCATTACACATCTATTGTCTCAATCATTCAAATAAGAAACAGAAATAGAGAACATGTAAGATAAAGCAGTAAGGCGTCCCAAACGCTCTGTCAAAATGTTCTTGATATCTGGCTTTACAAAACATAGCCAGATTGATGTAGCAAAAGTATACACAATTGTTATCAGTTGCAGTCTGACTTTAATTACAATTATGTAAAAGTAAGTACAAGACAATCCGACTAACATGTCGGTGCCAAATGGCCAAGTATAAAGTAAGTGACAAAACGAGCGGTGAAGTAAGAAACCCACTCGAGTCCTCCTGCGATCATCCTTCTAGTGTTGACCATCTTGGAGGTAGAAGTAAGCTGGATCCTCGGGGACCGGCTCTAAATCTGGCCATGCAAAACCAGAGAGGTTAGACCTCTAATAGCAAGTACCACAAGGAAGCACGACATGAGAACTAAAACCAGTAAGTAAGAGAATATAATAATAGATCTCTGCTTTCCACTAGGATTCACATCACATCACGAAACTTCGAGCCAACCTCCCAACCAAACAAGGACAGAAGTTGGCCCGTCATGTCCTGACATTCTGATCATCCCAGTTGGGTAACAGAGTAGGTACAGTACACAAACAAATCAATTTAAACGGCCATTCAACTACTACGGCTTGCTATTGTGAGTCCCAAGTTATCCAGGAATAATGCAATTAGGGATTCCTCAGTTCTTACCATGGGCGAGCAAGGCTAGTCTATCCAGTCAATCATGCGCGCCATACATGAATTAGACGAGTCCTAGCAGGACGCCCGTCAATATACAATATACAATAATAATAAAAGCAGATACTGTTCCCTGCCCGTGTGGCAGTTTTACAGTATCTGTGGGAACCAGCCGGCCCGTCGGGTACTACTTGTCCCAAGGGGGCTGCCATGTAAGAACTCGAGAATCCATTCTCTCCATACAATCATTATTTTATTTAACTTAATAGTCCCTACGTTGAGTAAAATCCCATGCCGTGGATCATGGTCATTCAAATGAGTACTTTCATACGGGGTACGATATGCACAACTCTACAACGATACCAGTGCGGTTAGGTTGCAGGTCTTACATAGCGTAATGTAACAATCAAATCTAACCACGGTAATCATACCTTGACCATAAAGTACACATGCTTCCTTGTAGAAAATAAATAAGTAAATAAATAAATAAATAAATAGATTGAAGCCTGCATGTGCATGTAAGTCAATATTTGGGATCAGCCAGTCGATTACAATAGTTCATAACATGAACGTGTCTCATTCATTCAATTCAATAAGACGACTAGCCAGTCTCTTAGTTCCGACTAGGAACGCATGATTAATTTAGTCAAGATAACCATTATTATCAATGGTGACAAGACATGAAAGTCAATTAGCATTAAACGGGGGTCGAGTCTATAACTCTCATGGTCAAGTCCCAGTCATACTGGGTATCCCAAAAATCAATCGGGACACAAGACACATTCCACATAACAATTGATATTAACAATATTATCATATCATGATTTTATCGAGTTTATGCCAAAAAGGCGTAAGGATATAAAATGGACGTTAAATATCTAATAAAATATCAATATACAGGGCTATAGAAGATCCAGGGTAAGTAGCCTACGCTCATGTCAGCGTACACTCAGGTCAAAGAGGCAGCGTATGGGCTCCATACAACTCACCATCCAAGTGAGCGTATGGAAGTCATACGCTCCCCAAAGGCAGCGTATGCAAGTCATACGCTCCCAAAAGGTAGCGTATGAACTCCATACGACTCCTGACCATCCAAGTCAGCGTATGCAAGTCATACGCTCCCAAAAGGTAGCGTATGAACTCCATACGACTCCTGACCATTCAAGTCAGCGTATGCAAGTCATACACTCCCAAAAGGTAGCGTATGAACTCCATACGACTCCTGACCATTCAAGTCAGCGTATGCAAGTCATACGCTCCCAAAAGGTAGCGTATGCAAGACACACGCTTCCTAAAAAGGTAGCGTATGGACTCCATACTGCGCTGCGCTAAAGAGTGCGCACAGCTCAGTGACGCAAGCTAAAAAGCTAGTGTACACTGCTCACTGTCTTCTCCAAACAGCAAGAACTCCATGGTTGCACCCCAAAGCTTCAAAGGTCCATAACTTGGTCCAAACAAGTCCAAATCCAACTTTCCAAAGGTCAAAATTGGGTAGAATAAAACTCTCTACAACATAGGACCATCAAAACTTGAAAACAAAGAAGTTTGATAGATCAAAACCACCAAACTCTGAAAATAACTCATTTCTAGATCTACAAAGATTAAGACTACGAAATAAAAAATGCCAAGTTCTAAACTCTCTTAGGATCACGAGAGGAAGATAAATGAACCATAAAAACATGGGTTCTCATGTGGAGCAAGTTGTACTTGCCTACGGTTTGGTAGGTGGAGAGAGTAATGAAGAAGAAGAAGAGTAATGGTGAGAATATGAGTTTATGAGAAGAGAGAAAGAGATGTAAGCTTTAAATAGAAAAGTGGGTGGTACGTTAATTATTCGGTTCTTGAGTATCTTCTCTCTTCGGTCCAAGATGGATACAGGCTGTTCCTCGTAAGACAGGTTGGTACCAACAACCAGTTCTGAATGATCGAGGATATGGCTGGGGTCCGATACATACCTTCGTAATTGAGATACACGAAACACGTCATGCACCTCTCGTAACGAAGGTGGAAGGGATAAACGATAAGCAACATCGCCTACCCTATCAAGAATAGCAAATGGGCCTACGTATAGCGGACTCAACTTCCCGCGAACGCCAAATCTAATGACCCCACGGGTAGGTGAGATCCGCAAGAACACGTGGTCCCCAACAGAAAACTTTAGCGGCCTACGATGCTGGTCCGCCCAATGACGATGCCGATCCTGCGCAACATGAAGTCGCTCTCTATTTCCCTTAATCACTTCAACCGTCTGAATAATCATTTCTGGGCCTAGCATCTTCCTTTCCCCGATATCATCCCATGCTAGTGGCGATCTATACTTCTTACCATATAGTGCCTCAAATGGCGCCATCTGGATACTGGCTTGATAACTATTGTTGTATGAGAACTCAACTAAGTGCAGGTGGCTTTCCCAAGATCCTCCAAAATCCAGAGTGCAAGCTCGCAACATATCTTCCAAAGTCTGAATTGTTCTTTCTGATTGCCCATCCGTCTGTGGATGGTAAGCCGTGCTAAATCTTAACTTGGTACCCCGACTATGATGCAAGCTCTTCCAGAAATACGATGTGAAACGGGTATCTCTGTCTGACACAATACTGACAGGGACTCCATGCTGCCTGACTATCTGTTGCATGTACAACTCTGCCAACTTTTCTGTAGATTGCTCTACTCTGAAAGGAAGAAAGTGTGCTACCTTTGTAAGTCGATCTACTATCACCCAAATAGCATCTTTACCACTTGGTGATCTCGGTAATCCGGTCACAAAGTCCATTGTAATATGCTCCCATTTCCATTCCGAGATGGGAAGCGGTTGCAATAATCCAGCTCGCCTCTGCTGTTCTGCCTTCACTTGCTGACATACCAAGCAACGGGAAACAAATCTAGCTATCTCTCTCTTCATCCCGTTCCACCAGAAGTGCTGCTTGATATCTTGGTACATCTTGGTCCCTCCAGGATGTATAGAATACTGGGAACTGTGAGCTTCTGCCATAACTTCCTGTCTGATATCTCCACTAGGCACACATAGACGTGATCCAAACCTAAGTGTACCATCTTCATGAATTTTCAACTCCCTTCTGTGCCCTGACTCACATTCTGCCCTAAGCTTCTGAATCCTTGGGTCTTGTGCCTGAGCTGCCTTGATCCTATCTACCAAGTCAGATTGGACTTGTAGACTTGCCAGAACTCCTACATCGCTAGGAAGTATAACTTCGATGCCCATCTCCTGAAGGTCTTCTAAGATATGCTTCTGCGTTGCCAACATAAATGCGCCGCCTCTTCTGCTAAGAGCGTCTGCTACCACATTAGCCTTGCCTGGATGATACTGAAGCTCCACGTCATAATCCTTGATCAGTTCTAACCATCTTCTCTGCCTCATGTTCAGCTCCTTCTGAGTAAAGATGTAATTCAGACTTTTGTGGTCTGTGTACATGTCTACTCGGTCACCATATAAGTAATGCCTCCATAGCTTCAAAGCAAATACTACTGCCGCCAACTCCAAATCATGAGTTGGATAATTCTTCTCGTGGTCCCGAAGCTGCCTAGATGCATATGCTATCACCTTCCCGTGCTGCATGAGGACACATCCAAGTCCTTTACCTGACGCATCACAATATACTGTAAAACCTCCGGGTCCGACTGGCAATGTAAGAATAGGCGCTGATATCAACTTCTGCTTCAAATTCTCAAATGATGCCTGACATTCTGTCGACCAGACGAATGGTACATCCTTTCGTGTCAAGCGGGTCATGGGTGCTGAAAGTCTTACAAAATTTGACACGAATCTTCTGTAATATCCTGTCAATCCCAAGAAACTCCGTACATCAGCTATGGTCTTGGGTACTGGCCAACTCTCTACTGCTTCTACCTTCTTGGGATCCACTGCTACTCCAGCTCCTGATACGATATGACCCAAGAATAAAATATGGTCCATCCAGAACTCACACTTGTTGAGCTTGGCATACAACTGGTTCTCTCTCAGAACCTGCAATACTTTCCTGAGGTGGTCTTCATGCTCCTCTTCACTAGCAGAGTACACAAGAATGTTGTCGAGAAATACTACGACAAATTGATCTAAATACGGCATAAAGATGCGGTTCATCAAATCCATGAATATTGCTGGAGCATTGGTTAAACCAAACGGCATTACCAAGAATTCATAATGTCCATACTTCGACCTGAATGCTGTCTTGGGAATGTCTTCCTTCCGAACCCTCACTTGGTGATACCCTGAACGAAGATCTATCTTGGAGAAAACTCTAGCCTTGCTCAACTGATCAAATAAGTCGTCGATCCTGGGTAATGGGTACTTGTTCTTCACTGTTGCCGCGTTAAGCTTCCTGTAGTCGATACACAATCTGGACGTCCCATCCTTCTTCCCCACAAGTACCACTGGTGCTGCCCACGGCGATACACTAGCTTGGATAAACTTCTTCTCCTTCAATTCCTCTATATGCTGATATACCTTGGCCTGCTCCGAATCCGCCATTCTGTAAACCCGATCTGATATCGGTTTAGTTCCAGGTGCCAATTCTATGCTGAACTCAATATCTCTAACCGGTGGTAGACCTGGAAGTTCTTCGGGAAACACGTCTAAAAATTCTTCAACTACCTTCGGAACCTGAACTTCTTCCATTGCCGTTACTATTCCCCGCTCTTGCTGAGTTGCCTCTGATCTGACTAAGGTGAATCTCTTCATGCCTGGAATATCAAAAGATACACTCCCACTACGACAATCTATTGTCGCATGACTGTCTTTCAGCCAGTCCATGCCTAAGATAACGTCGAAATTTCCAACAGGAAATTCTATCAACTGGGCGGGTAAAAAATGCCCGCAAACTACAAAACTACACGCTAGAATAACTCTACTAACTCCTATGAGCCCATTGCCAGAGAGTATATTCAACCTCCCTGGCAATGCCTCGAACTCCATTCCTAGCCGTGTCGCAAATCGTGCAGATATAAATGAGTGCGATGCTCCCGAATCAAACAATGCTACTGCGGGATATGAGGCGACGAGAATGTTACCTGCCACAACATCTCCCGATGCTAATGCCTCTTCCAAGGACAGAGTGAATGCCTGTCCTCGACCTCCTTGCTGGTTCCCATGTTGCGGCCTAGCCTGGTGCTGCTGCTGGCCCCTTCCTTGATGATGTTGGGGTGGTCTATACTGGTGTTGCTGCATCGGCGGTCCCTGCTGCCGAAACATCTGAGCCTGCGGTACTAACGGACGCTGTGCCAACGGCCTCACTGCTACCGCTGGTCCTCGATACTGCCCTGCCCCTGGTGCTGGCAGAGCAGGAAACTGCTGTACTGGTCCTCCTGACCTCGAATTCAAGGGACATGTGGTAACCCGATGGTCTGGATTTCCACATATCAGACATAGTCCATTCAAGGTCCGACACACCTCTCTAGTGTGTCCCATCTTCCCACAATAAGTGCAGCCCGACGGGGGTTGCTGGTTCTTCTTCTGTTGCTGCTGCTGCCTGGGTGGTGGTGCTGGCCCTCGCGTTGCCACATCGTGGATACGAATGCCAGGGGATGGTGCTGTTGTTCGGGGCGCTGCTCCCCCTCCTCCTTCAATCTGACTATGGGATCTCTTCTGACCCCCAGTCCTTGCCGCAAGCCTCTGAATGGTGATCTCATGCCTTCGGGTTGCCGTCAATATCTCATCAAAAGTCTGGTAATTGTGCCCTTCTATCAATTGCAAGAGCTCAAGATGAAACCCTTGCTGGAACCTCATCGCCCTCTGGCGCTCCGTTGCTACCATCTCTGGGGCAAACCTACTCAATCTGCAGAACTCCGCTGCATAAGTATCTACGGTCTTGCCAGCCTGTCTGAGGTTGATAAACTTCTGTTGTAGCTCAAACTGCACCACAACTCCATAATACTTTGTCTTGAACCTTGCAGTAAAATCGTCCCATGCAACAGGACGTCTGATGCCTACTTCCTCTGCTTCCCACCAATCACGTGCAAGATCCTGAAGTAACAACTTCACTAGATCCACACGCTCTTCTGCCGGTACCTTAGCGGCTGTCAGAATAGCCTCAATGTCCTTAAGCCATGCATCTGCTGAGATGGCATCCTCCGTGCCCTCGAAACGACGGGAGTTGTACTTGCAAAATCGGGCTGACGCTCTTGAATCTGGCCTCGCCCCTCTTTCTAATGCCGTCTGTAATCCTTGGTTGAGTAGTACATTCTGCTCTTGCAACTGAGCGTGCATGCGCTGCTGGGCTAACATCTGGTGTTGCTGAGTAGCCATCATTCCTCTCATGATCTCCAGAAGGGCTGGTGTGTCCACTTGGGTAGGTAGAACTGTCGGTGGGGGTGGAATATCCGGATACTGCGACCTAGCTGCTGGTTCCACTATCACTTCTTCCTGGGTAGCCTCCTGAGTTAGTACCGGCCCTTGTTGCTGACCAACATGGTCAGGTTGTCCATGCTGCTGTCCATGTTGTTGCTGTCCAGCTCTGACAGATACGGACGAGGTGCCCCTAAGAAAAGGGACAAGAGAACAATCAAATGACCGGACATGAAGGATCAATGAAGTCAAAGGATATGAGAAGGTCAAGCTAGGATTGAGAACAACGAATCATGAGATCAAGGAGGAACATGTGTGATTGAGACATCCTAAAATCAAAACACCCCACAAGTCTGAAATCAGACCTGCATGGGCCACCACTAAAACCTTGTCACGCCCCAGAACCAGAATACTGGAGAGCGGGGGAATGACTCAGCCAGCTACGTATTACGGGTAGATGAATACCGTATAATACGATCAATGCTGTCTAACCAGACGAGGGGGTGCATACTACATAAAAGTCTTACTATGGTCATTACACATCTATTGTCTCAATCATTCAAATAAGAAACAGAAATAGAGAACATGTAAGATAAAGCAGTAAGGCGTCCCAAACGCTCTGTCAAAATGTTCTTGATATCTGGCTTTACAAAACATAGCCAGATTGATGTAGCAAAAGTATACACAATTATTATCAGCTGCAGTCTGACTTTAATTACAATTATGTAAAAGTAAGTACAAGACAATCCGACTAACATGTCGGTGCCAAACGGCCAAGTATAAAGTAAGTGACAAAACGAGCGGTGAAGTAAGAAACCCACTCGAGTCCTCCTGCGATCATCCTTCTAGTGTTGACCATCTTGGAGGTAGAAGTAAGCTGGATCCTCGGGGACCGGCTCTAAATCTGGCCATGCAAAACCAGAGAGGTTAGACCTCTAATAGCAAGTACCACAAGGAAGCACGACATGAGAACTAAAACCAGTAAGTAAGAGAATATAATAATAGATCTCTGCTTTCCACTAGGATTCACATCACATCACGACACTTCGAGCCAACCTCCCAACCAAACAAGGACAGAAGTTGGCCCGTCATGTCCTGACATTCTGATCATCCCAGTTGGGTAACAGAGTAGGTACAGTGCACAAACAAATCAATTTAAACGGCCATTCAACTACTACGGCTTGCTATTGTGAGTCCCAAGTTATCCTGGAATAATGCAATTAGGGATTCCTCAGTTCTTACCATGGGCGAGCAAGGCTAGTCTATCCAGTCAATCATGTGCGCCATGCATAAATTAGACGAGTCCTAGCAGGACGCCCGTCAATATACAATATACAATAATAATAAAAGCAGATACTGTTCCCTGCCCGTGTGGCAGTTTTACAGTATCTGTGGGAACCAGCCGGCCCGTCGGGTACTACTTGTCCCAAGGGGGCTGCCATGTAAGAACTCGAGAATCCATTCTCTCCATGCAATCATTATTTTATTTAACTTAATAGTCCCTACGTTGAGTGAAATCCCATGTCGTGGATCATGGTCATTCAAATGAGTACTTTCGTATGGGGTACGATATGCACAACTCTACAACGATACCAGTGCGGTTAGGTTGCAGGTCTTACATAGCGTAATGCAACAATCAAATCTAACCACGGTAATCATGCCTTGACCATAAAGTACACATGCTTCTTTGTAGAAAATAAATAAGTAAATAAATAAATAAATAGATTGAAGCCTGCATGTGCATGTAAGTCAATATTCGGGATCAGCCAGTCGATTACAATAGTTCATAACATGAACGTGTCTCATTCATTCAATTCAATAAGAGGACTAGCCAGTCTCTTAGTTCCGACTAGGAACGCATGATTAATTTAGTCAAGATAATCATTATTATCAATGGTGACAAGACATGAAAGTCAATTAGCATTAAACGGGGGTCGAGTCTATAACTCTCATGGTCAAGTCCCAGTCATACTGGGTATCCCAAAAATCAATCGGGACACAAGGCACATTCCACATAACAATTGATATTAACAATATTATCATATCATGATTTTATCGAGTTTATGCCAAAAAGGCGTAAGGATATAAAATGGACGTTAAATATCTAATAAAATATCAATATACAGGGCTATAGAAGATCCAGGGTAAGTAGGCTACGCTCATGTCAGCGTATGCTCAGGTCAAAGAGGCAGCGTATGGGCTCCATACAACTCCTCACCATCCAAGTGAGCGTATGCAAGTCATACGCTCCCCAAAGGCAGCGTATGCAAGTCATACGCTCCCAAAAGGTAGCGTATGAACTCCATACGACTCCTGATCATCCAAGTCAGCGTATGCAAGTCATACGCTCCCAAAAGGTAGCGTATGAACTCCATACGACTCCTGACCATTCAAGTCAGTGTATGCAAGTCATACGCTCCCAAAAGGTAGCGTATGAACTCCATACGACTCCTGACCATTCAAGTCAGCATATGCAAGTCATACGCTCCCAAAAGGTAGCGTATGCAAGACACACGCTTCCTAAAAAGGTAGCGTATGGACTCCATACTGCACTGCGCTAAAGAGCGCGCACAGCTCAGTGACGCAAGCTAAAAAGCTAGTGTACACTGCTCACTGTCTTCTCCAAACAGCAAGAACTCCATGGTTGCACTCCAAAGCTT
The DNA here is from genome assembly GCA_029216955.1 of Iris pallida. Lineage (NCBI taxonomy): Eukaryota > Viridiplantae > Streptophyta > Magnoliopsida > Asparagales > Iridaceae > Iris > Iris pallida. The sequence goes on from JANAVB010026500.1 coordinate 135,743, forward strand.
CAAAGGTCCATAACTTGGTCCAAACAAGTCCAAATCCAACTTTTCAAAGGTCAAAATTGGGTAGAATAAAACTCTCTACAACATAGGACCATCAAAACTTGAAAACAAAAAAGTTTGATAGATCAAAACCACCAAACTCCGAAAATAACTCATTTCTAGATCTACAAAGATTAAGACTACGAAATGAAAAATGTCAAGTTCTAAACTCTCTTAGGATCACGAGAGGAAGATAAATGAACCATAAAAACACGGGTTCTCATGTGGAGCAAGTTATACTTGCCTACGGTTTGGTAGGTGGAGAGAGTAATGAAGAAGAAGAAGAGGAGTAATGGTGAGAATGTGAGTTTATGAGGAGAGAGAAAGAGATGTAAGCTTTAAATAGAAAAGGGGGTGGTAGGTGGGAGTTGGGCCGGGTCCAATGGGTCCAATGGGTCGAGTTGTAGGGAATCCAACCAAAGCCAACCCGAACCCAAAGCCTAGCTAAAGCAGAGAATAAAAGCAGGAAATACAGTACAGAAATAAAATTGCAGAAATATAATTGCAGGAAATAAATTAACATAAAAATTTAAAGAGCAGATTAATTGATTAACATAAAATTAAAGGAATTTAAATACAGGATAATACATGATAAATATTAAATAAATACTCATGAGTTGTATATGTATAAAAATATGCATTCTGGGAACGGGGAGTGACACTTTTGCATCTTCTGTGCTTTGGCGAAGGGATGTTTTCAGTTGAGATTTTTTATGCTTCTATAAGGCTGGCTTGGACACGCACTCGTATTCTGAAAAGTGGATGCGGGTCGTGACAAGTTTTTGTGGTGGCCCATGCAGGTCAGTTTTCGAAAAAGATTGCGAACTTGTGGTAGTACCTATGTTAGTCATACTACTGCGAGACTGCGACTAGGAAATGCTCATCCACAATTATGATTGAATTGATTCTAGGAGAATGACTAGGACTAGGGGTCCCTTATGCAATTTGACTGTTGGGTAGTTAAGATTGCTACATTGGCCATATGATTTCAGTAGGAATTATTGAATTATAAACCATAATAGATACTTAATAATTTTCATAGGTGAACAAATTATTTTGCTCCGATATGATGGTAGGATCAATGTGGGTAGACTATTCACTTGGGTAGTTCGGATTGCTTATTTATTTATTTTCCATTTTGCTATATTAATTTTTATAATTTCTTATTCTGTTATCCATACATGAATCTCGAGTTCAATATTTTTTTCCTCAATCATTTGAATATCCATGAAATAGGGATTATGATGTTTATACTTTTCTTGTCTTTGGTTATTTCCTCCCTAATCGATCATTTTGTTTTCAAGAGTTGAGACTTGTAGAACCAATACTTACATTTTCTATCTGACCACCTTAGAATTTGTTTGAATTATCTTTCCGCCTAGTCTGTATTACTCATTTATCCCCAAAGGTAATTATTTTCTCAAAGTCAACACTTTATTTACATCCATTGACTTTTCAACTTTAGCATGATCCAATTATCCATATATTTATTCTGACTCAGTCTTGTTGAATTTCAAGATGTACATAACTTTTCCCCTCGAATCTTCGAATATTAGGAAAATATAAATTAAATTTGTATTTCTTTTGTCTTCGAACATTTTCTTCCTAACCAATCGTATGATTTACAAAAAATGAGTATTATTACTTCAAGTACAGACACCTAGACATTTCATAATCATGATCGAGTTGTTTGAACTTTTAAAACCTTCTCGAGAATTTTAATGCCAGAGTTTGAAAGAATACTCGATGACCTATAATGGCAAGGCAATTGCGTGCTGTCGATACTTATTTGAATTATTGAGACTATGTATTCACTTCAGCCAGCAGCGCACTGGCGAGGCATGACTCATAAGTCAAAATAATTTTGGGTAAGCATATAGGTCGTCAAATATTAGTAAAACTATGCCTTAAATTGTTCTATTTAATATTTGATTTAATGTGCCAATAATGGATTAAGTTATAGAGTATTTGATACCGTATCCTTACTTGAGTCGTAGAACCAAGAGTTAATTGCAGCCAGATGTACACTGGCGAGGCATAAATTTGCGGTAAAGTGACTTCGGATAGGCTTATGATTTTTGAATACCATAGAGGCTATATCCTTATTTGCATATGACTATTAAGTTTCCAAATTGATTTGTGCTTTATTTCTAGTTATCGTATTCACAACAAACTGATCGTTCATTCCTTCTTACCATTTCTGTTTAAATTCTATCATTTCATTTTTCCAGTAATCATTTAGAACCGATTATCACATTTTGATTCTACTTCACACGGTTCATCGTCATACTTAGATTTTTGAACCTATGACCGTGTCTAAACGAATTCGGTTTAGTAACGGATCATGCCAAAAAAAATCGATTGAATTATTCTCAAACGACCTTTTGATCACAGCTAGAATATTCGATTATATTTCGATCGTGCCAATCTGCATGGTTTTGATTCTATTATTGTACCTAAACAATTTTGCTTAACTGGTCGATCATACCAGAATGATTTTAATTTTAATCGTTCTTAAACAATTTTGACCCTGACTAAACTATTTGATGCTGATCATAATCGTGCCTATATTACGACTCAGTTATTGCAAATGTCTAAATTTCTACTATGATCATAACTGTTTTTATCATGTTATACTTGTGCCAAATTTTTAAATTTTGATCCCGCTTGGGTGACTTGCACGACTAACATTGATCGTGACCGAATCATAATATTTTTGATCGTGCCAAATTGTATTCTACTTTTGATGATTAATGTTGACTTTATCCGCGATTACACGTGGCTACTTTGATCAGGAATCAAACCATTCTCTTGATTATATCAATTGTCGTTCTTATTCATATCAATTGAAATTTTGTTTCTTGATTTTGTTCTTAGTCATACCAAATCGTGCCCTTTAAAATTTCTAGGTCAAATATTTCTAAGGTGGATAAAATTATAAGACCACTTCCCAAATTTGTGAAATCTTTAAATATATATTTTTGTTAATCATATTTATTTTAATCATTATATATGTATATTTTTCGTATTGAAAAATGTTTGGGTTTGAAAAAGTAACAACACATATTGAATGACAAAATATTTACGAATTTGCTTTTATAAAAGGGTACTTCTAGAGTTATTATTATCATTTATATTATGATTCTAGATTCATAAAAATGTTTTAAATACTGGTTGGTAATGTTAGTATTATTTCAAATTCTTATTTTGGATTGAGATTTGATCAATCGACGTGTTGTTCGATTGGAATCCTTGAAAAGATTAATTCCCAAACTTCTAATGCAAATCCCTAACTCTAATCCTAACCCTAAATTTACCTTTCGTTCATTTTCACCAATTTTGATCAATGATTTCCTACACAAAAATTTTGTTTCTAACTTTTCACTGACCAACGAAGTCCGTCTACCCTAGTAGTCCTTAAATTCGATGATAAATTTATTTCTAAGCTGGGTAGATTTGTAACCCCTTTTCCCAGATTTTTTATCAATTATTTTTCTTTTTAAATTATTGTGTTTAATATATATATATATATATATATATATATATATATATATATATATATATATATATACACACACACACATAAATAAATAAGTTTTTTGACGAACTTTGTAAAAGATATTTTGTTATGTATCTGCTTCCCCAAAAATTGTTTACAAAAGTCGTGGGTTGGAAATACTAATTAATTGTAGTAATTTTCTTAATTTTAATATTTGAATTATAAAAGTTGGTTGATTATTCTTTTGGGATTTCAAAATGATTTGGTTTCGAAAACAGATTTAAAATCATAAGTATTTATCAACAAAAAGGACCTTCAATTTGTTTCTCAAATATAACTCCTGAGATTATATTATTTACGCTAATGTTGAATTCATTTCAAAAACATTATTTAGTCAATTACTTGACTATGAACTAAAATTTGTATTATTTGAATTCTTTTGATAATATTGAATATTATTTTATAATTGTTATGTTGATAGCTTGCTTGCTTTAAATCCAAGATCATTTACTTGATGATATCAAAGTGTTTAATATAATTATCCATGGTTGATTTTTGAATTAAATTAAACTAAACGTCTAAATATTTTATTTTATTTTAAACCTTGATAAAATTTATCTGGGAAGATTCTAATACCAAACTATATAGGAATAATCTGATTTCCTTGTGCATCAGAGACTCTGCTTCTATACCCACACCCGAATCAAACTTTAATTTAATTCTTTTTCTAATCGTCCTGGGATTAACACCAAGCCAAATTCATTTATATAAACAAGTAGCATCAACCAACCCAACTTCTGGATAAACTTTGGTTATATACAATCCTATCTTTTATAAAATATATGAAGATGACCATCTCTCCCAACTGACCATTCCTTCTCCCTCATATGTGATCGTATGCATATAAATCCTTACTCTTCCCCGACCTCCCCATGAACACTACTCTGGCGGCAACGCCAACACCGTCGACCAAGCCACCACAGCCCTCCTCCACTCCTCTCCCGAATACCATCATCTCTGCACCCACCCTGGCCCATCGGCCGACGGCCATCGTCATCAAACCCATGCCAACACCAATGCCAGCACCACCCTCCCTGGCATCTACTACCCACGCCATCCATCCCCGACCATTCCGGTCAACTTCCCCTACCAAGCAACCACCACCACCACAACAAGAAACCACCATAACCACATCCTCTGTGTCCTGTTCAGCCCCCGTGTTTTCGTGTCCAACAAAAGAATTACAGGATCAATCATGTCCGGACCCGTATATCTGTATCCGTTGCATTCATAGAGTCCTGCTTCCGTGTCCAATAGCGGTACAACCCAAATCCAGAAGAAGAAAAGAAAAAGCAAAATCCAAACTCTAACCGTGCTGCCGGCACCATAGCCGAGTCAGCCGCACCCAGCCATAGCCTCCATCAGAACGTCGCGACCACAAATTCTAGCAAACCACCGTAGTTCCAGATCCTGTCGCATTTCCCCGCACCGCCTCCGCAGTCTTCGACGGTTGCCGTCGAATAACGGCCTGTGCTCGGGCCCCGAGCCGACCGCCAGGGACTTCGCGTTCTGCCGCACTCGCGTGGAGCCGTGGCCGATCTTCTCCGCTTGCGTCGCTGTTGAAACCCTCCGCACGATAGTTCGTTGAGCTCTGGGAGCTGTCCGCCTGTGCTCCGGCCATCCCTGGGCCGCGCCGTACTTGTGAGCACTGGTGGAACCCCCGCTGACACTTCGAGTGCCGACGAGCGAGTCCCGGCCACCGATGCTGCCTAGACTGCCCACTACCACCCACACCAGCGTCGCGCCCCCAGCCGAGCTCTCCTCTCGATGAGTTTCTATTTTTACTTTCTCTCTCCCTTTTGACTTCTTTGCTTTTCCTTTGTTAAAGAAAACTAAGTTCTCTCAAGTAACAGACCAACTTATATCATATGGGCCTACTATTGGGAAGAAGCTATCATAGCTTCTAGACTATAACAGGAATTGGGCTAATGGGTTATAAATATTCAGGGGATGAAAGATTTGGACCAGATAGTATTGGATTTGGGCTTATTTTAATTGATATTAGGTTTTTGTCTAGAATATCGGCTTAAGAATTTATTATTATTAGTTTACTAAGTAACAACATATACATACATATATGTATAATACTATGGTTTTGGAGTACAATGTGTGTGTGTGTGTGTGTGTGTGTGTGTGTGTGTGTGTGTGTGTGTATTTTTTGTATATATGTTTGTATTTTGAGTTGAATCATTAACATATATATATATATATATATATATATATATATATATATATATATATATATATATATATATATATTTTTTTTTTTTTTTTTTCATTAATATATATATATATATATATATATATATATATATATATATATATATATATATATATATATATATATATATATATATATATGTTAATGATTCAACTCAAAATACATAATATATATATATATATATATATATATATATATATATATATATATATATATATATATATATATATATATATGTGTGTGTGTGTGTGTGTGTGTGTGTGTGTGTGTGTGTGTGTGTGTGTATTTTGAGTTGAATCATTTAGTTAAATATGGATATTGGACTTTAGTATAATTAAAAAGTATTTTTTCGACTAATAATTAGTTTGAGGCTTTAAGAAGGGTTTTGGGATTTGTAATACTAATATTGTGTATTTGGGCTTTCAGGATTTTATGGGTTCTAAAATATGTTTTAATGAGTATTGGGCCATATAACTAGGCCAAAATATTATTTATTTCTTCTATTACTATTTCAGATTTATTACCGTTATCAATAACATATAGATTATTAATATTGTTATTTATTACTGATAGCTAATAGTAAATAAAATTATTTCCTAATAATTTATTAAAATATAGGTTTGACCAAGAAATAATAGTTTGACAAATTTAGGTTTTTGTCCTAAACATGTTTCTAGATTTTTCATGTATTTATCTAAGATATTTTTGCTAATAAAAATATATATAGTTATCAAAACCTTATAAATATTAGATTAGATTGTCCTTAATCATAACTAGTCATACGTTCCTATTTCGCATGATTTTGACTACTTCTTCGCACCAACCCTAGGCCAAACGGACTATCCTGGACGCAATGGGACTATCGGTTCACCAGCTAAGTACCACAGGCAAGTGCACTTTCTGATTGCTTTCAGTTCTTAGTAGTTTTTCCATTTCATGTTTATACATATGCTCTCCTGCTTGTTGACACGTTATACGAATTAGTATCATGGATCTCTACTTACTATATTTCGTGATTATCATGTTTTCGTATTTCGTAACTTGTTCAAGTCCATGAGTACTAGTCGGGAGGAAAAATATCTTAGTAGACGTGTGAACTACCCTTTCTATCCCTCGTATCTTTCGTGGAGAATAGCAGTCGCACATTTCACGTACGGGGTGCCTGATTTACTCCCTAGCCGTTCACACGTTGAAACTGATATTTCAAAACACGTAGATAGTTGTCATTTACTGGTCTCTCTTTGTCTTCTACATCATTTGCCATGTCACCTTATATACATGCTTCTCGCCTAGTTGATATACCATGTTGTAGAGTACTTGTTTCATTCTAGACATGCCATGATTCAATTCCATATCTAGTTTTTCATATATGCTATTTTTATGTCTTGTAAATTATATTATGTTTTTGAATTACCGTCGGTTTGTGTCCTTGTTCATTCCTGACTGGAAACCAACATTTTTCAGGTTAGTCGTGGTTTCTCTTAGCATAGGAAGATACGGATATACTTGCAGGCCAAAATCTAGAGATTAGTCAGATAGAGGTGTTGTAGTCATTTTCAATATTTGTAAGAATATTGTATTTTCTTTTGATGTAAAACATGTGAACTTGTAAATTAGTTAGTTTTGTGAATGAGCAATAAAGTTGTTATTATGAAATTTTGAGTATTCATGGCCTAGACAGCGTTCTACCGCCGACACTGCGGCGTAGGCTGGCTTGGACACGCACTCGTATCCCGAAAAGTGGGTGTGGATCAGGACACCATTTATTGCGTGCACCATTTGTTGTGTGCACCATTCATCGCGTGCACCATTTGTTGCGTGCAACATTCATTGCGTGCACCATTTGTTGCGTGCACCATTCATCATGTGTACCATTTATTACTTGTACCATTTGTTGCGTGCACCATTTGTTGCGTACACCATTCATTACGTACACGATTTGTTGCATGTACCATTTTCTACGTGTACCATTTGTTGCGTGCACCATTCATTACATGCACGATTTGCTGCGTACACCATTTGTTGCGTGTACCATTCGTTGCGTGCACCATTTATTGCGTGCACCATTTATTGCGTTCACCATTCATTACGTGTACCCTTTGTTATGTGTACCATTTTCTATGTGCACCATTCATTGCGTACAGTATTTTTTGTGTTCACCATTCATTGCGTGCACCATTTGCTGCGTGCACCATGTGCTGCGTGTACAATTTGCTGCGTGCATCAATTGCAGTTGCACCATTCATTGTTGCGCCATTGCTGCTTGCACTATTCATTATTTGTGCCAATTGTTGTTGCACCATTTATGGCTCGTACCATTCAATGCTTGCGCCATTCACAGTCATACCATTGCTATATTAATTGAACATTGATCATGCTTTCCTATATTCGAAACTAAGGGACTGGCTAGTCAACATATTGAATTGAATGAGACACGTTCCTATTTATATAATGAACTATTGCGACTGTAACGCCCGTAGTTCGTATTACGTACTTAGTATACGTGTACGTATTTTGACTCATATTGCATGTCTCCTTGCATGGTTTATTTTAGCATTTCATTTGCTTGGTTCGGTTCGGTTTGCTTGGTTCGGCTTGGTTCAATTTTTGCATGTAGACCAACCCCACCTACCACCCACTCTTTTTCTTTATAAGCCACCTAACCACTCTCTCTCTTCCATTAATCCTCAATACTCTTCTTCTTCTTCTTCTTCACCATTACTCTCTCCACCTACCAGGAGAGGCTAAGGCAAGTGCAACTTGCTTCATTGAGGAACTCAAATTTTGTTGTTCCATTTTCTTCTTCACGAAATCCTAAGACACTTTAGTACTTAGCATTTTTAATTTCCATGGCTTATTAATTTCATGTAGATCTAAGCTTGTTGCATTTTCAGATTTCTTGGGTTTTGATCTATTAAACCTTGTTATTCTCAAGTTTTGATGGCTCCATGTTGTAGAGAATTTCTTTCTGCCCCATTTTGACCTATGGAAGTCCGGATTCTGACCTTAGATGAAGGATTATTGGAGCTTGGAAGCCATGGCTTCCATGGTTCTTCTTCTCGGAACAGTTGGAGAAGAAGAACAATGCTTAGCTGCATGGCTTTTTCATACGGCAAGTCTACTGCGGCCGCATAGACATTCCAGTCTTCATGCAGCCTTAGTCGCATGGCTTGAGTTGACTTCAGCCGTATGGCTCTGCTCGACTTTTAGCCGCATATGCCCGTCCCTTCCAGACCGCATGAAATCATTCTCCCTGGCCGCATGAGCCCATCTCTCCTTAGCCGCATGGCACTGCTTCCCTATTGCCGCATGGCTTAGCTTGACCTTGTCGCACGACCCTGTTTTTCTCGAGCCGCATAGCTCTTGGCAGTGCTTGCCGCATGAGCTCGTTTCCACTCCTCTCAGCCACATGGCGTTGGTTCCCCGAGCCGCATATGCCTGTTTCCCCTTGGCAGCATGAGTCTTTTTTCCGAGCCGTATGAGCTCGTTCTCCCACTGCCGCATATGCCCGTTTCCCCCATTGCCGTATAAGACCCCCATCTATTGCCGCATGACCTTGTTCTCCTCGAGCCGCATGGCTCTTGGCAGTGCTTGCCGTATGAGCTCGTTTCCACTCCCCTTAGCCGCATGGCGTTGGTTCCCCGAGCCGCATGAGCTTGTTCCCCCACTGTCGCATATGCCCGTTTTCCCCTATTACCGTATGAGCCTGTGTTCCCGGAGCCGCCTGAGCTTGTTCCCCGAGCCGTATAAGACCCTCTCCCTTGCCGCATGGCTCTTTCCATAGCCCTTGCACCTTATTTATTATGTTGGGTTGTTATTTTATGCTTTTGTCTTATGACTCTCTATGTAACTTGGGTCCTTTGATAGAATGCTTGTACCATGTAAAATCTACACATGTTCCATGAACACGATAGTGACCCATAGTGGTGCACTCTTGACAAGTAACATGACATGACAGTGGCCTGTCGTGGCACACTCTTGATAAGGAAACCTGACATGATATACCTCGATATGCTGTTACGACAGCTAGCATGACATGACAAGAATGAATGGCCTGGACACCGTAGGCGATTGTGTTTGTACAAATTAAACAATACTGTCTCGTATCATGTCTAGGGCAGGGACCCCTGAGTACCATGGTCAAGGGTACCTACTGAAATTGGCCAAGACTAATAACTAGAATAACCCTGTAGTCATGAAGAGATTTTTCAGCTACAGGCAATCCCGTTATCTGGGCGCACAAGTGGACTGGTAGTCTGCCGACGAGTAGGGCACATTTCCAGCACACTGTCATGTGTTGCACCCTTCATGAACGGATATTCGACCTGGATAACCTGGATGGTCTGCAGGGCTTATGGCTGTTGGAATATCTCATTGAATCTTACTAGTAACTAGGCCTGTGATAACCCTAGTTAGTTAAAGTATCAAGCCGTACTTATTGCTTGGCCGTGATTGATTGGATGGAGTCTAACCCAGTCTAGTCTTGTCCTGATCCTGTATAAGATTGTAACATGGCCTGATTGCCTATGCTTTATTTTAACGATAAATGGTGGAAAACCAAGTTCCGTTCAGATGAAGGGTTACAACCCCGGTCCTTGTTTGGTTTAGGGGTTGTAACCTGGCTATCTGAATAGTCCCATGGTTATTACATCATATATCCTCATGATTTTTCCATATCTCCAGTTTTAATATGTTATTATGTTTTATGCTAATTGCTGGTTTTAGTTCTTAATTGAAGCCTCCTTTGTGGCACTTGCTCTTTCTGGGATCAGACCCAGCTGGTTTTGTATGGCCAGATACCGGAGTAGCTCCAGAGGATCTACCTACCTTCCAGCCAAATGGTGACCACCAGGCGTAACCAAGGCAACGAGTTAGTTTTTCTTTTGTTCTCCCACTTTATTGTAAAAATATTCTTTTGAGGCGTTTAGCCGACGAGCACGTGTTAGCTCGTATTACACTTTACTCACTGTCTGCCTACGGGCTGTAACATGATTGACGAATCCTAGTGTTGATCATGTATGACTAAAACTCTTGCTAGTCTTTATATTTTGTACTACTAGCTTCATGATCATCCAAATATGTAATGTATGGGACGCCTTACTATTGTATATTTGATGCTCTAAAATCTTGTAGCTGCTATTTCTTACACGAGATTGAGACAATAGGCTTGTTCATGACCATAAGAGACTGATGGCTTGTACTTAAACCCTAATGTATCTAAACAGCCGTGACCGTGTAGCGAGGTAGATTGCACTTCAATATACGTAACTGGCTATGTCCGCCCTCGCTCTCTAGTATTTTGGTTTCGGGGCGTTACATGGTTTAAGTAGTGGCCCATACAGGTCTTGTGAATCAAGATATGTGAAGGTTTATCGAATAGATGTCTCAATCAGCACTCACCCTTGATCTCTGCTCGTATCCTCTGAATCCCTGAATTCTTGACCTGATCACATACTTGAATCTTTGATCTGTCCTGGTCCTTCCTTATTGTTTCCTGTGTCATCTTCTTCAGTGGCATTGTTCTTGGTCCTACCAATCGGCAAGGCGGAGCACCTCCCGTAGACCAGCAGCAACCTAGGGATCAAGCCCAGCATTCAGGAGTAGCCTCCAGAGTCATGCCTACAGGGGTTCAAGAGCCACTAGTTCAGCCAGTCCAGCCTGCAGAGCCTGATGATGGCACCTTGGTGGGTCTCATTAGGACATTACTAGCATCTCAAGATTGTTGGGGCGATGTCCTGCACCAGGCAGTACAAGATGCTCTGAATAGAGGCGGTCATCAAGGGAACCAGGCAGCCAACAACTTCAAGCGTTTGAACCCTTCCTTCTTCGATGGCAGCGAAGATGCGATCACCGCAGATGCTTGGCTGCAGGATACATAAGTGATTCTAGAAGCGACGAAGACGCCCGAGAATGAGAAGGTGGCGGTAGTACGCCTACAGCTATTGGATCTTGCCCGCAGCTGGTGGGCGGCACAGGCCGTTGGATTAGTGGCACCTATTACATGGACAGTATTTCGTGAGAGATTCCAGACCAAGTACTACGATGCTGTAGCTCGGTACGATCTACAGAAGAGGTTCACCAATCTGAAGCAGATGGGCAGGACGGTCGACGGATATGTGGCCGAGTTTTCGAGACTTAGTCGGTTTTCTCCCACCTTGGTAGCGACCGAGTTCGACAGGGCCCAGCGGTTCCAGCAGGGGCTCCATCTAGAGATTTTGGCAGTAGAGCACTTTGAGCATCAGACTTTCGATGCAGTATTGAGAGCAGATAGGAGGCACGAGTATACCTCCCAGAGGATCGTGGACAGGACCGAAGGTCAGAAGCGATCTCACGGCCAGATGAATCAGTCTTCAGCACCAGCCCCGGCAGCCAAGGCTTTGACAATTGGAACCCCGAGGCAGACAGCCTCAGTGACGTCGGTTCAGCATTCAACCCCGACGAACCCTTGACAGCAGAAGCAGAAGCACTCTTCCGTAGTAGGATGTTCGTATTACGGGAAGCCAGGACATGTGGTGGCAGAATGTCGCAGAGCACAGGGATTGTGCTTGGTTTGTGGAGCACCGGACCACAGGGTTGGAAATTACCCGAACAGGGGGAGTTTCTCTTCTTCAACCTTTTCTAGTCCTTCGGTGAGAGGACCAGCTCCAGTATCAGTCCAGCAGAAGCAACAGTTTCCGAGGCCCTTGCCGCCTCAGTCCCAAGCATTTCAGCAGCAGAACCCCCAGCAGTATGCCCAAAGCCAAGCCCTGATTCAGAACAGACAGAGAGGTTTTCAGCAGAGGGGACCCGCACCCAGAGGACATGGTCAGGCGATGGCGATGACAATAGAAGAAGGATTGGCACCAGGTGAGGTAGTGGTAGGTACTATTCTCGTCAACTCCTCTCCAGTCTCAGTATTATTTGATTTTGGTGCATCACATTCATTCATGTCTGTACAATTTGCGATACGGATAGGACTGGAGCCCGAGTCATTATCAGTAAGGCTCAATATACTTATTGGTAATGGTCTTGTGGGAGTAGATAGAGTGTTTTCTTCGTATCGGATCGTGGTTAGCGGTAGAAAGTTCCTCGCTAGATTGATAGAGTTTCCAATGGCCGATTATGATGTGGTCTTAGGGATGGATTGGTTAAGAAACCAGTATGCTATGATAGACTGCCATGTTGGCAGGGTTGTTTTTAGCATTTCAGGCGAGCCAGAGTTTTCCTTTTCCCGAGGCAAAGTTGAACCTTCTTCTCCAGTATTGCGGATGGCAGTGGCAGCAGTACAGTTACCCCGGATAGTCGAGGAGTTTCCAGATATTTTCCCAGAAGAGCTTCTAGGAATGCTGCCAGAGCGAGAGATCGAGTTTACTATCAATTTGATCCCCGGGACAGTCCCAGTGTCAGAGAGAGTCTACATGATGGCACCGTCAGAATTAGAGATATTGTACAAGATGATTGAAGAACTCAGGACCAAGGGATTCATTCGTGCAAGTAGATCGCCTTGGGGAGCCCCGATGCTTCTTGTAAAAAAGAAGGATGTTACATCCAGATTATATGTAGATTATCGTACCTTGAACTCAGTGACAATCAAGAACAGATACCCTCTCCCGAGAATAGATGACTTGTTTGATCAACTCAAGGGGGCAGCAGTATTCTCGAAGATTGACTTGAGGTCAGAATACCATTAGATCAAAGTCAGAGAGCAGGACATCCCGAAGACAGCTTTTAGATCTAGATATGGACATTGGGAGTTTTGTTGGCCCAATGATTACATCGTATTTTTGAATATGGCTAATCAATTAAGTTTAACATAATGATGTCACTAATATTCATATACTCACTATCATGTTGCTACTTAAACTTAGCATTGTCCTAATTGTCCAATATTATATTGCTATACTTGTATCGTACTGCAAAATATTTTGCTGGCCTAACATGTATTTGTAGACATGCAGTAAGCATGATCAAACATGATCAAACAGGACATAGGCAATAAAGAATTAATGATGGAGACATGCAGTAAGCATGATCAAACATGATCAAACAGGACATAGGCAATAAAGAATTAATGATGGACCAAAGACGGCCTCATATAAAGAGATTTTTTAGAACTGCCTAGCGACCTATCTGGGGCCTCGCATCGGGGGTTCCGCTGCCCGGTCAGCGGACAGGGGTCGAAGGGGCAGCGCCTCCCGTCGGGGGTTCGGGGGTGAAGCCCCCGAAAGGTATTCAGATTTTCAGATCTGTTTATCTTTGGACGACTGCTGTCAAGGAAAAAGACATCTTCAGATCTACTCAAATATCAGAAGAAAGGCGTCATCAAAAGGCTCTTGGTTTTTCTACTTGTTCCAAGTCTGTAATCTTCAATTTATTGAGTCTAGGAGAATGTGTATGTTGAGTCGCACTGAGTCATCTCAACCCCTAGACATATCTCTCCAAGCTCTACCATACAACAGACCAATTCCAGAAGCAAGCTAAGCTCCACAAGGCCCAAAAGCCCAATGGACAAATTCTGTCTTCTGGAGACAGAGTTCGGGCCGAACTCTGCCTCCACACAGAGTTCGGGCTGAACTCTGTCCCCTGATTTCCAGGAACTGATTTTCAGGGTTACCAATTGCTAGCTGGTACAACGGCCATATTTTTTGAATTTTGAGGACAGAATTCTGGCCAAATTCTGCCTTCCAGACTAGTATATATAGGGCATGATTTCAACCATTTTCATTCATCTCTCTTCATCATCTTTATATCTCACACTCTCAATCATCTAAGCCTTATACTACCTAAGCCTTATTCTTCCAATCTACTAGCCACAAAACTTCCTAAGCTCCAAGGTGCTCAAGTGCGATTCAGCTAGAAGTTTTTGTGCAAGAGTTGAAAAGAAAAGTCACTTGGACAATTCTAAGTTTCGCCACCTGCGAATCTGTAAGAAGTTGACGTGCTCTTCTGAAGAAAAGGCACGAGGTGTAACTACTACTTCACAAATAGTGAATTTAATCCTGAGCTAGAGTTCTCAGGCCTGGACTAGTCCTCCACGAGGGAAACCAGGTTAAAATTGCTGTGTCTACGAATGCTCTTCTGATCTTTATTTACTTCCGCATTTTTCTCTGATTTATTTACTATCTTGATAGTTGTTTTGTGGAGGTGATATTGAGTTAATTTTTTATTTGGTGATTATTCGACACAAACTCTATTCATCCCCCTCTAGAGTTGCCTATACATTATTTCAATTGGTATCAGAGCAAGGTCTCTATTGTTAGGCTTAACATCCTTAGAGTAGATCCTTGTTTATTTGTGTATGGCATCATATTTTTCCTCCTCCGATGAAGAGAGTTTTACTTCTAGTAGCATAGACAATCATGTTTCTTCTAAATGCAATAAGTGCTCTAAGTGGAAAGCCATGGCTAACCAATCCTTAAAGTTTGCTAAGGCTTTTCATTCTACAAATGAAGAACTTTTAGAAAAGGTTATTCATTTAGAAGAAGCTAATGAGTTTTTGAGAAATGAAAACAATGATTTATTATCTAGACTTGACTCTCAAAACTCATCTTGTGTTTCTTTAAAGAGTTTGAATGATTCTTTAATTTTGAAAATCAAATCTCTTTCCTCATCAATAGAAGATCTTAAGAAGCAAGCACATGAGCTAAATCATTTGCATGATTCTTCTATTGACTCTTTTAAGAAACAAAATGATGATTTTATTTCTAGAATTGCTTTATTTGAAAAAGAGAATTATACTTTAAATGCTAAATTTGATTCTCTTACTTGTTTGCATAATAATTTGCTATTAGAACATGATATTCTTAAGACCAAATCCATACATGCTCACTCTAGAAATATTCATCATTCTAGTATGTCACATGTTCATAATCATGCTCATTCTGATACATGTGCACACACTAGTATTAGGTGCTTCTATTGCTCTCGCATTGGACACATGAGCATAACTTGTCCTATTCGTAGGAGTTTTTCTACCAATGCTAGAGTAAATAGTATATGGGTCCCTAAAGCTAACAAATGTGGATCCAAGTTTATTTGGATACCAAAGTCTTCGCCTAATATTGTAGGTGGAGCTACTTATATCGGGACATAGTACCGAGGAGCGTGTTGGTGGTTGCAAAGCTCAAAGGTCATCTAACAAGCAATTGCACCAACACAAGTGTGGCCACTAGAGCCACTTTGGTAACATGCTAAACGATTCTCTTTAAATGATTTATATTTGTAGAATCTAGCATGTTTCTCTTGATGTCTTGCTACTAGCTTACATTGATATCCTTTAGTTGCTTATTATATAAATCAATGTGAGATATAATACTAGCATGCTTAGTTAATTTTCTTATTATTTCTTTTATCTAGCATGACTAATTACTTAGCTTAAATGATTAGTTCACACTATGTAGTTTATCACTCATTTTCTTGTAGTGTGACACATCTATATATGCATGCTCATTTTTTTTTCTTAATCCTTATTTATAAAGCATGTATATCTCTCTAGTTCATAGGAGCTTGATTCTAGAATTTTGTTTTAAAGTTTGACTCTCCATTTTTAAAGTTTTGAGATAGTTACTTCTTGCCGATTTGTATTTAATATGTCATATCTTAATTGCTATTTGTGAATATATGTGTTTAGCACAAGCTACTTATAATTTGATAAGTATACACTTATACTTCTTTTTAATCTTGTGCTTACATAATATATTCATTATCGATTCTCATATTTTATTTTGATTATCCTCTTGAGAATCAATTATGTCTTTGCCTAATAAAGTTTATTTATACATGACTATACTTATCTCCATTTCTATGTAGATCATGTATTTATTATATTGACATCTATTTTTGTATAAATATCTTTATGTGGGCATATGAGGTGAGCTCAAGTTTCATATTATTTTGAAGAGTATTTATTCATACTTGTGCTTACCTTATAATTTAGCTATTGATTCTTTTGACCAAATTTGTGTTATCTCTACTTGAATCAATTAGCTTATTCCTTAAAGTCTTCTTTTGATGATATCTTATTGGCTTTTATTTGTTGACTTTATGGATACATGTCTTTTACTTAATTCTATTATATTTTCATGTATGCCTATTTAATATATATATATATATATATATATATATATATATATATATATATATATATATATATATATATATATATATTGATGATTCCTAACTTCTGATATTTATTTGTTTTACTTCTTCAAGTTAGAATGTTGAGAGAAAATGTTTATTAGTGTCTTGTTCATGACTTTTATGGAAGTTTTCTTTTAAGAATTGCTTGGTTTTGTGCTTTATCTTACTTGTTAAAACCATCGTACTTATTAGTGCACATTTTGAATATGTATCTTCTATATATTTATCTCCATAAGGGCATTATGAAATGCTTGTTTTGAAAATATTCTTAGCAAATTTTGATGATCATTCTTTCATTATTATTTGGATATTTACCTTTCTTATTCATAGGGATTTTTATATTTTAATGTTGTTTGATGATACTGCATATATTCCTTTAAATCTAATTTCTTAAAAGTAAAAAACATTTTGGGAACAAGCCGAAAGGGTCCTTCTGTCATACAGGTGTAAATAGCCTGAAGCAACACAGTGCACTAGTCTTCGGACTACCGCTAGCTGGGAACCGGCCCCTACAGCTAACCTAAAGTGATCAATACTTTATAGACTTAAGATTCATTAAGGTCTACTTGCAACCATTATCTAGTTCTGGATCCACCCCTATGTTCCAGAATACTTCATCATATCTAGCCCTATATTTTGAGCTATAAATATTTTGTTATTATTGCCCAATGATGTTCTTGTAGCACATGAGAATACATGTAATTGATATATCATACTTCTCATGTCTTTAGCTACTATGGGTTGAACTTTTACGTTGAGATTTTCCATTTCTAGAGAATACACTTTCATAATGGTTATAACTTTGCATTCTCTAGATCAATCTATTATTTTATTATCTTGGGTTAATCTCAATATTTGGCAAAGAGATTTGCTCTATTGTATTTTCATGAACATCTCTTTTGTCCTTTTACTTGATGAGAGTCTAATTCATTTACTTGCTATCTTATACTCTTATCCTTGCTTAATAAAGAGTATATAAAATTATTTTGATCATTCAAAATATATTGTCCTTATTATGAACTCTATGCTTAAGCATGTATCTTTAGTGTTAGTGACTTAAGATTTAATGAGCACATTTATCCTGTTAATGGTCTAACTCATTAATCTTAATTAGTTATGTAGCTTACTTATTTACGATGTATTGATTAAGCTACATAATTTTTGTTCACTTTCACTCATCTAGCTATCTTCTTGAATTTCAATCTATATGTTATATGCTAGTTTACAAAAACAAGATTTATGAATTTTCTTGATGAGATTTGTATTCTTTTTTAGATACATATGTTTGGTCTTTAAAATTAGCTTGACAATTTTTTTTTTGTTTCCATTAAGGTTTGTGATTCATCGCTTTAACTTCCTTCCATACTAGTCATTGGAAAGCATCTCTTAAATTTCTCTCATCTTTTGAGTCATGATTTTATTATATTATCATTTCTTTGGAATAAATTTGCAATCATTTAAATAAGATTGACTCTTTTCTATATTTTTCATTGGTTTGTTTATATGATTTTTAGATGGGATTTATGACGGATCATAATTATTTATTGGTTTACTTTATGAATGATCCTAATGATTGAGTAGTCCTATATTATCTAATTATGTGGTTATCAAGTTAATTTATTACTCTACTTTGACTACTCATGGATTATCACATATGCTCTTTGCTATTTGAACTTCATTGGTTTCTCATTTAGTATTAGCAAGGTTGGATTATTACTCGTTGATGGGTACATATGTGATAAAACATACATAGTCTATGCAAAGCAATAAATTGGTTGATCATTTCTTAATTAGATAATCATGGATATGATATTTGAGTTTTATTGTTTTTGAGCTATATTTTGACTTTCATCGTGATTGATTTAATCGAATTTCTTCCTTTTCATGATAACATTTTTCTCAAAAGGTAACATACATTGATCTATCATATTTCAATATGATATTCTTCTATATAGGTTAGTGTATGTCGTCTTTTGATTACATGTGCTAAATTGAAATATTCTTTTGATTTCTCATCTTTAGTAACTATTAGTGGATATATCTTCTTGACTAAAGATGATATTTTTGTTTTATGACATTTTTATAGCCTTATATCACTTTTTATGTCATAAGTTATCATTTTATAGACATTTTTATAGCATTGAGCAAGGGGGAGAAATCAATAGTTGATTTACCTCTAGATCTTGAAGTTATCATGTTTTGCTATAAGTGCTTTGGAACTATATACGTATATTTTAAGGGGGAGCAAATAAATTGGTTCAATTCATTTATACCCTTTAATATGTCGTATACGTAGTTCATCTTTGACCCATTTTTTTTATTATTAGGATACTGATATTTTGTGAAAGGTTTATGAGAGTATATGCAATTGTTTTCATCATATCATCTCTCTTTTATATGGGTCATCTCGTTAATATTTACTTTCGTATTTTATCTTGATGACTATTGTGCTTTCATTGATTTGGTTTTCTTTGTATGTTTAATTTGGCTTTCCTTGTTGAGGACTTACCCAAAATTCATGATTTTATCTATATTGGTAATAGTTTGAGGGGGAGTATTTACGTCGACTGAATTTCTCTTTCTCAAACATTTTTCTCCTTTACCTTCATGTTTATTCTAAAGGGTATTCATATAGCATGATAAGGTAATTGAGTTCAAATGCATGAATTTTGGATAAGCAAATAGATTTACAATAATGAGATCATTTTATATCAATTGCTCTATTTTACATTGATCATTCCTTTATTTTGTTTCACTATTTATCTGTGGACAATTGTGACTATCATAGTTTCATTGATCAATGTTTCAAGTTTATTTATTTCAATTGATATCAAGTTTATATTTTTCAATATCTCAATTGGTTTCTTTCTTCTTTGATATCTATTATTTGTAATTATCTAATCCTTATGGTTTTTGACTGAAATCTTTTATTTCATAATCCTCTTCCAAAACTAGAGCAATATTTTATATCATACTATATTTTTGGATGTCTTTCTTGGATTTCCTGTTGGTAAACTATCTATTGTTTATTTTCAAATTCTTTTAGTTTTACCAACTATTTGTGTTTTGTCAAGCTATTTTCTATTTGGCACTCTACATTGGGTATGTAGTTTCTATACTTGTCTTTACACACTTCTCCCATTGTTCTTCATTTAGTATATCTTGATCATGATTGTCTATGCCTTCCTCTTTATGCTTGAGTTCATTTTATCTCTTATTACGGGGGAGATTATTTTTTTATCATGTCAAAGGGGAAGAAATAAGTTTACGTTAGCACACAATCTTCTCGTAATATGTGCTTATTAGTGATACATACATCTATCGTATTTTTCTTAAACTTAACCGATTTGCCATAATAAAAAAGGGAGAGATTGTTGGCCCAATGATTACATCGTGTTTTTGAATATGGCTAATCAATTAAGTTTAACATAATGATGTCACTAATATTCATATACTCACTATCATGTTGCTACTTAAACTTAGCATTGTCCTAATTGAACTATATTATATTGCTATACTTGTATCGTACTGCAACATATTTTGCTGGCCTAACATGTATTTGTAGACATGCAGTAAGCATGATCAAACATGATCAAACAGGACATAGGCAATGAAGAATTAATGATGGAGACATGCAGTAAGCATGATCAAACATGATCAAACAGGACATAGGCAATGAAGAATTAATGATGGACCAAAGACGGCCTCATACAAAGAGATTTCTCCGAACCGCCTAGCGACCTATCTGGGGCCTCGCATCGGGGGTTCCGCTGCCCGGTCAGCGGACAGGGGTCGAAGGGGCAGCGCCCCCCGTCGGGGGTTCGGGGGCGAAGCCCCCGAAAGGTATTCAGATTTTCAGATCTGTTTATCTTTGGACGACTGCTGTCAAGAAAAAAGACATCTTCAGATCTACTTAAATATCAGAAGAAAGGCGTCATCAAAAGGCTCTTGGTTTTTCTACTTGTTCCAAGTCTGTAATCTTCAATTTATTGAGTCTAGGAGAATGTGTATGTTGAGTCGCACTGAGTCATCTCAACCCCTAGACATATCTCTCCAAGCTCTACCATACAACAGACCAATTCCAGAAGCAAGCCAAGCTCCACAAGGCCCAAAAGCCCAATGGACCAATTCTGTCTTCTGGAGACAGAGTTCGGGCCGAACTCTGCCTCCACACAGAGTTCGGGCTGAACTCTGTCCCCTGATTTCCAGGAACTGATTTTCAGGGTTACCAATTGCTAGCTGGTACAACGGCCATATTTTTTGAATTTTGAGGACAGAATTCTGGCCGAATTCTGCCTTCCAGACTAGTATATATAGGGCATGATTTCAACCATTTTCATTCATCTCTCTTCATCATCTTTATATCTCACACTCTCAATCATCTAAGCCTTATACTACCTAAGCCTTATTCTTCCAATCTACTAGCCACAAAACTTCCTAAGCTCCAAGGTGCTCAAGTGCGATTCAGCTAGAAGTTTTTGTGCAAGAGTTGAAAAGAAAAGTCACTTGGACAATTCTAAGTTTCGCCACCTGCGAATCTGTAAGAAGTTGACGTGCTCTTCTGAAGAAAAGGCACGAGGTGTAACTACTACTTCACAAATAGTGAATTTAATCCTGAGCTAGAGTTCTCAGGCCTGGACTAGTCCTCCACGAGGGAAACCAGGTTAAAATTGCTGTGTCTACGAATGCTCTTCTGATCTTTATTTACTTCCGCATTTTTTTCTGATTTATTTACTATCTTGATAGTTGTTTTGTGGAGGTGATATTGAGTTAATTTTTTATTTGGTGATTATTCGACACAAACTCTATTCATCCCCCTCTAGAGTTGCCTATACGTTATTTCAATTGGTATCAGAGCAAGGTCTCTATTGTTAGGCTTAACATCCTTAGAGTAGATCCTTGTTTATTTGTGTATGGCATCGTATTTTTCCTCCTCCGATGAAGAGAGTTTTACTTCTAGTAGCATAGACAATCATGTTTCTTCTAAATGCAATAAGTGCTCTAAGTGGAAAGCCATGGCTAACCAATCCTTAAAGTTTGCTAAGGCTTTTCATTCTACAAATGAAGAACTTTTAGAAAAGGTTATTCATTTAGAAGAAGCTAATGAGTTTTTGAGAAATGAAAACAATGATTTATTATCTAGACTTGACTCTCAAAACTCATCTTGTGTTTCTTTAAAGAGTTTGAATGATTCTTTAATTTTGAAAATCAAATCTCTTTCCTCATCAATAGAAGATCTTAAGAAGCAAGCACATGAGCTAAATCATTTGCATGATTCTTCTATTGACTCTTTAAAGAAACAAAATGATGATTTTATTTCTAGAATTGCTTTATTTGAAAAAGAGAATTATACTTTAAATGCTAAATTTGATTCTCTTACTTGTTTGCATAATGATTTGCTATTAGAACATGATATTCTTAAGACCAAATCCATACATGCTCACTCTAGAAATATTCATCATTCTAGTATGTCACATGTTCATAATCATGCTCATTCTGATACATGTGCACACACTAGTATTAGGTGCTTCTATTGCTCTCGCATTGGACACATGAGCATAACTTGTCCTATTCGTAGGAGTTTTTCTACCAATGCTAGAGTAAATAGTATATGGGTCCCTAAAGCTAACAAATGTGGATCCAAGTTTATTTGGATACCAAAGTCTTCGCCTAATATTGTAGGTAGAGCTACTTATATCGGAACATAGTACCGAGGAGCGTGTTGGTGGTTGCAAAGCTCAAAGGTCATCTAACAAGCAATTGCACCAACACAAGTGTGGCCACTAGAGCCACTTTGGTAACATGCTAAACGATTCTCTTTAAATGATTTATATTTGTAGAATCTAGCATGTTTCTCTTGATGTCTTGCTACTAGCTTACATTGATATCCTTTAGTTGCTTATTATATAAATCAATGTGAGATATAATACTAGCATGCTTAGTTAATTTTCTTATTATTTCTTTTATCTAGCATGACTAATTACTTAGCTTAAATGATTAGTTCACACTATGTAGTTTATCACTCATTTTCTTGTAGTGTGACACATCTATATATGCATGCTCATTTTTTTTTTCTTAATCCTTATTTATAAAGCATGTATATTTCTCTAGTTCATAGGAGCTTGATTCTAGAATTTTGTTTTAAAGTTTGACTCTCCATTTTTAAAGTTTTGAGATAGTTACTTCTTGCCGATTTGTATTTAATATGTCATATCTTAATTGCTATTTGTGAATATATGTGTTTAGCACAAGCTACTTATAATTTGATAAGTATACACATATACTTCTTTTTAATCTTGTGCTTACATAATATATTCATTATCGATTCTCATATTTTATTTTGATTATCCTCTTGAGAATCAATTATGTCTTTGCCTAATAAAGTTTATTTATACATGACTATACTTATCTCCATTTCTATGTAGATCATGTATTTATTATATTGACATCTATTTTTGTATAAATATCTTTATGTGGGCATATGAGATGAGCTCAAGTTTCATATTATTTTGAAGAGTATTTATTCATACTTGTGCTTACCTTATAATTTAGCTATTGATTCTTTTGACCAAATTTGTGTTATCTCTACTTGAATCAATTAGCTTATTCCTTAAAGTCTTCTTTTGATGATATCTTATTGGCTTTTATTTGTTGACTTTATGGATACATGTCTTTTACTTGATTCTATTATATTTTCATGTATGCCTATTTAATATATATATATATATATATATATATATATATATATTGATGATTCCTAACTTCTGATATTTATTTGTTTTACTTCTTCAAGTTAGAATGTTGAGAGAAAATGTTTATTAGTGTCTTGTTCATGACTTTTATGGAAGTTTTCTTTTAAGAATTGCTTGGTTTTGTGCTTTACCTTACTTGTTAAAACCATCGTACTTATTAGTGCCCATTTTGAATATGTATCTTCTATATATTTATCTCCATAAGGGCATTATGAAATGCTTGTTTTAAAAATATTCTTAGCAAATTTTGATGATCATTCTTTCATTATTATTTGGATATTTACCTTTCTTATTCATAGGGATTTTTATATTTTGATGTTGTTTGATGATACTGCATATATTCCTTTAAATCTAATTTCTTAAAAGTAAAGAACATTTTGGGAACAAGCCGAAAGGGTCCTTCTGTCATACAGGTGTAAATAGCCTGAAGCGACACAGTGCACTAGTCTTCGGACTACCGCTAGCTGGGAACCGGCCCCTACAGCTAACCTAAAGTGATCAATACTTTATAGACTTAAGATTCATTAAGGTCTACTTGCAACCATTATCTAGTTCTGGATCCACCCCTATGTTCCAGAATACTTCATCATATCTAGCCCTATATTTTGAGCTATAAATATTTTGTTATTATTGCCCAATGATGTTCTTGTAGCACATGAGAATACATGTAATTGATATATCATACTTCTCATGTCTTTAGCTACTATGGGTTGAACTTTTACGTTGAAAATTTTCATTTCTAGAGAATACACTTTCATAATGGTTATAACTTTGCATTCTCTAGATCAATCTATTATTTCATTATCTTGGGTTAATCTCAATATTTGGCAAAGAGATTTGCTCTATTGTGTTTTCATGAACATCTCTTTTGTCCTTTTACTTGATGAGAGTCTAATTCATTTACTTGCTATCTTATACTCTTATCCTTGCTTAATAAAGAGTATATAAAATCATTTTGATCATTCAAAATATATTGTCCTTATTATGAACTCTATGCTTAAGCATGTATCTTTAGTGTTAGTGACTTAAGATTTAATGAGCACATTTATCCTGTTAATGGTCTAACTCATTAATCTTAATTAGTTATGTAGCTTACTTATTTACGATGTATTGATTAAGCTACATAATTTTTGTTCACTTTCACTCATCTAGCTATCTTCTTGAATTTCAATCTATATGTTATATGCTAGTTTACAAAAACAAGATTTATGAATTTTCTTGATGAGATTTGTATTCTTTTTTAGATACATATGTTTGGTCTCTAAAATTAGCTTAACAATTTTTTTTTTGTTTCCATTAAGGTTTGTGATTCATCGCTTTAACTTCCTTCCATACTAGTCATTGGAAAGCATCTCTTAAATTTCTCTCATCTTTTGAGTCATGATTTTATTATATTATCATTTCTTTGGAATAAATTTGCAATCATTTAAATAAGATTGACTCTTTTCTATATTTTTCATTGGTTTGTTTATATGATTTTTAGATGGGATTTATGACGGATCATAATTATTTATTGGTTTACTTTATGAATGATCCTAATGATTGAGTAGTCCTATATTATCTAATTATGTGGTTATCAAGTTAATTTATTACTCTACTTTGACTACTCATGGATTATCACATATGCTCTTTGCTATTTGAACTTCATTGGTTTCTCATTTAGTATTAGCAAGGTTGGATTATTACTCGTTGATGGGTACATATGTGATAAAACATACATAGTCCATGCAAAGCAATAAATTGGTTGATCATTTCTTAATTAGATAATCATGGATATGATATTTGAGTTTTATTTTTCTTGAGCTATATTTTGACTTTCATCGTGATTGATTTAATCGAATTTCTTCCTTTTCATGATAACATTTTTCTCAAAAGGTAACATACATTGATCTATCATATTTCAATATGATATTCTTCTATATAGGTTAGTGTATGTCGTCTTTTGATTACATGTGCTAAATTGAAATATTCTTTTGATTTCTCATCTTTAGTAACTATTAGTGGATATATCTTCTTGACTAAAGATGATATTTTTGTTTTATGACATTTTTATAGCCTTATATCACTTTTTATGTCATAAGTTATCATTTTATAGACATTTTTATAGCATTGAGCAAGGGGGAGAAATCAATAGTTGATTTACCTCTAGATCTTGAAGTTATCATGTTTTGCTATAAGTGCTTTGGAACTATATACGTATATTTTAAGGGGGAGCAAATAAATTGGTTCAATTTATACCCTTTAATATGTCGTATACGTAGTTCATCTTTGACCCATTTTTTTTATTATTAGGATACTGATATTTTGTGAAAGGTTTATGAGAGTATATGCAATTGTTTTCATCATATCATCTCTCTTTTATATGGGTCATCTCGTTAATATTTACTTTCGTATTTTATCTTGATGACTATTGTGCTTTCATTGATTTGATTTTCTTTGTATGTTTAATTTGGCTTTCCTTGTTGAGGACTTACCCAAAATTCATGATTTTATCTATATTGGTAATAGTTTGAGGGGGAGCATTTACGTCGACTGAATTTCTCTTTCTCAAACATTTTTCTCCTTTACCTTCATGTTTATTCTAAAGGGTATTCATATAGCATGATAAGGTAATTGAGTTCAAATACATGAATTTTGGATAAGCAAATAGATTTACAATAATGAGATCATTTTATATCAATTGCTCTATTTTACATTGATCATTCATTTATTTTGTTTCACTATTTATCTGTGGACAATTGTGACTATCATAGTTTCATTGATCAATGTTTCAAGTTTATTTATTTCAATTGATATCAAGTTTATATTTTTCAATATCTCAATTGGTTTCTTTCTTCTTTGATATCTATTATTTGTAATTATCTAATCCTTATGGTTTTTGACTGAAATCTTTTATTTCATAATTCTCTTCCAAAACTAGAGCAATATTTTATATCATACTATATTTTTGGATGTCTTTCTTGGATTTCCTGTTGGTAAACTATCTATTGTTTATTTTCAAATTCTTTTAGTTTTACCAACTATTTGTGTTTTGTCAAGCTATTTTCTATTTGGCACTCTACATTGGGTATGTAGTTTCTATACTTGTCTTTACACACTTCTCCCATTGTTCTTCATTTAGTATATCTTGATCATGATTGTCTATGCCTTCCTCTTTATGCTTGAGTTCATTTTATCTCTTATTACGGGGGAGATTATTTTTTGATCATGTCAAAGGGGGAGAAATAAGTTTACGTTAGCACACAATCTTCTCGTAATATGTGCTTATTAGTGATACATACATCTATCGTATTTTTCTTAAACTTAACCGATTTGCCATAATAAAAAAGGGAGAGATTGTTGGCCCAATGATTACATCGTGTTTTTGAATATGGCTAATCAATTAAGTTTAACATAATGATGTCACTAATATTCATATACTCACTATCATGTTGCTACTTAAACTTAGCATTGTCCTAATTGTCCTATATTATATTGCTATACTTGTATCGTACTGCAACATATTTTGCTGGCCTAACATGTATTTGTAGACATGCAGTAAGCATGATCAAACATGATCAAACAGGACATAGGCAATGAAGAATTAATGATGGAGACATGCAGTAAGCATGATCAAACATGATCAAACAGGACATAGGCAATGAAGAATTAATGATGGACCAAAGACGGCCTCATACAAAGAGATTTCTCCGAACCGCCTAGCGACCTATCTGGGGCCTCGCATCGGGGGTTCCGCTGCCCGGTCAGCGGACAGGGGTCGAAGGGGCAGCGCCCCCCGTCGGGGGTTCGGGGGCGAAGCCCCCGAAAGGTATTCAGATTTTCAGATCTGTTTATCTTTGGACGACTGCTGTCAAGGAAAAAGACATCTTCAGATCTACTCAAATATCAGAAGAAAGGCGTCATCAAAAGGCTCTTGGTTTTTCTACTTGTTCCAAGTCTATAATCTTCAATTTATTGAGTCAAGGAGAATGTGTACGTTGAGTCGCACTGAGTCATCTCAACCCCTGGACATATCTCTCCAAGCTCTACCATACAACAGACCAATTCCAGAACCAAGCCAAGCTCCACAAAGCCCAAAAGCCCAATGGACCAATTCTGTCTTCTGGAGACAGAGTTCGGGCCGAACTCTGCCTCCGCACAGAGTTCGCGCCGAACTCTGTCCCCTGATTTCCAGGAACTGATTTTCTGGGTTACTAATTGCTAGCTGGTACAACGGCCATATTTTTTGAATTTTGAGGACAGAATTCTGGCCGAATTCTGCCTTCCAGACTAGTATATATAGGGCATGATTTCAACCATTTTCATTCATCTCTCTTTATCATCTTTATATCTCTCACTCTCAATCATCTAAGCCTTATACTACCTAAGCCTTATTCTTCCAATCTAGTAGCCAGAAAACTTCCTAAGCCCCAAGGTGCTCAAGTGCGATTCAGCTAGAAGTTTTTGTGCAAGAGTTGAAAAGAAAAGTCACTTGGACAATTTCGAGTTTCGCCACCTGCGAATCTGTAAGAAGTTGACGTGCTCTTCTGAAGAAAAGGCACGGGGTGTAACTATTATTTCACAAATAGTGGATTTAATCCTGAGCTAGAGTTCTCAGGCCTGGACTAGTCCTCCACGAGGGAAACCAGGTTGAAATTGCTGTGTCTGCGAATGCTCTTCTGATCTTTATTTACTTCTGCATTTTTCTCTGATTTATTTACTATCTTGATAGTTGTTTTGTGGAGGTGATATAGAGTTAATTTTTTATTTGGTGATTATCGACACAAACTCTATTCACCCCCCTCTAGATTTGCCTACACGTTATTTCAAGTTCCTTGTTATGCCATTTGGAGCAACCAATGCGCCGGCTGTATTCATGGACCTCATGAATCGTATCTTCATGCCTTACTTGGATCAGTTCGTGATTGTGTTTTTAAATGATATCCTGATCTACACTAAGAGTGAAGCGGAGCATGAGCAGCATCTCCGTGTGGTTCTCTAGATTATCAGAGAGCACCAGTTATATGCCAAGTTCAGTAAATACGAGTTCTGGCTCGATCGCATTTCGTACTTGGGACATATTATTACCAGAGGAGGAGTAGAAGTGGATCCCCAGAAGATCGTGGCTATCGAGACGTGGCCAGTACCTAGCACAGTTGTAGAAGTTTGCAGTTTTCCTGGCTTGGCCGGCTACTACCGGCAATTTATTTCAGACTTTGCTTGAATTTCAGCGCCATTGACCCAGTTGACCCGCAAGGATGCACAATTTGTTTGGACAGCAGAATGTCAGGATTCTTTTAAGAAGTTGAAGCGATGCTTGATGACGGCACCCATTCTCACGCTTCCAGATGGGACCGGAGGATTCTCAGTATATTGTGATACTTCAGGCAGAGGTTTAGGATGTGTTTTGATGCAGCATGGGAAGGTAATAGCTTATGCGTCATGTCAACTTTGTGATTATGAGAGGAATTACCCGACCCATGACTTGGTGCTGGCAGCAGTAGTGTTTGTACTTAAGCTTTGGAGGCATTATTTGTATGGAGATAGGGTAGAGATTTTCACCGACCACAAGAGCCTGAAGTATGTATTCACCCAGAAGGATCTTAACATGCATCAGAGGAGGTGGCTAGAGCTACTTGTGGATTATGATGTCAACCTGGAATATCACCCAGGGAAGACCAATGTAGTAGCAGATGCGTTGAGCAGGAGAGCCGGAGTTTATTTCCTCACAGCTCAACCAGAGTTATTAGCAGATCTTCAGAAGATGGGTATAGAAGTTGTCCTTCCTACCAATGTGGCATTGAGGGCCAGCATACAAGTTCAGTCTACTATAGTTGAGAGGATCAGGTTAGCTCAGTTATCAGATTCTAAGCTTCAGCGGCTCAGAGCAGAGTGTGAGGCTGGACGAAGACCAGAGTTATGTATCCATGAGGACGGTACACTTCGACATGGGAAGCGTCTTTGTGTACCTAGTGGAGATATCAGACAGGAAGTCATGGCAGAAGCTCCACTACTACAAAAATAGATAACAATGACGGCCAAATATGTTAATTAATGACATTTGTTTGGCCGTCATCTATGGAGGGGTCATCTTTATCATTAGAAATCAATGACAGTTCAACGTATGTCATCTTTATTTATAAAAGATGACTTTTATGTGTCATCTTTATTTAGAAAAGATGACTTTTATCATGAAAAATCAATGACAACTAAACATGTGTCATTTTTATTTATAAAAGATGACTTCTATGCATCATCTTTTTTTTTTACAAAAGATGACTTTTACATATCATTTTTATGTACAAAAGATGACTTCTATACGTCATCTTTCTTTAAAAAATATTACATTTATCATAAAAATCAATGACATCTCAATACATGTCACCTTTACTTATAAAAGATGACTTTTATACGTCATATTTATGTACAAAAGATGACTTTTATTCGTAAATTCCATTATTTTTATAGCACTAATTTTTGCATCCGTATTCCACAATTTGTATTTTGTGTACAATATCCCATATAAGAAAAATAAAAAAGAAGAAAATTAACACTTAACACCAACAAAATATCTTTCATTTCATAATTATTCAAAATGCTATCATTGAACTACAACAATATTATTTCAGTCTCAAAGTTCATAACATAAATTTACAATACTTTCAAAATTTTCTAATGCGTCATCTTTTACATACGGTCTTCACTAACAATATCCAGGTATAAATTTGGCCACCTCTCGTCTCATTTCGTCAATTTCTCTGATAGAGCAACCCTTTCTCCCAGGAAACTACAAAAATAAACATAAAATCAACCATTATATCATGTTATACCAATTCAACCATTATATCATGTTATACCTGAGCATATGCATAGGGCAGAGCTAATTGAGCAAATCTTGCTGCTTGTTTCTGCCAAAAAAAGGTTACAGACACATATGTCAGGCAATGCTACTATCAAGAATTGGTATCGAGAAAAGTTTGGCAATCAATTCGATGTAGGTAACTTACACTTTTTTGCCGAGATTAAAGAAGATGGTATCAAACAGGATAACGATGACTGTGGTGAAGAAGATCCTAGTAGGTAACTAACTTTCAAACATTATAAATGCAAGGTCTGGGAGTATCATATTATACGTACACAGAGTTTAATTTAGAAATTGAAATTCCATCTACAATCTTTACATTATTTTTAATACCAAAGGCAAACACACAGAGTTTAATACATCCAAAAGAGAGTACATAAACTGAGTATCATATATGATTTTTTTTCATTTTGATACAAGCCTGAACATCAGTTCAACTTGGTGATTGTAATGAATGCACATTCAGTCAGTGAAGGCTTCCAGCACACTCAGTGAGTGAAAGTTTAGTGGATACTCCTATCAGTAAAGATTCATATTAGAGGAGTTAGTGAAGGCTTACAAGTAGAAAGAAAGCTAGTATATAAAGGAGAGGGCAGTTTAATACTCCTATCAGTAATTTCTAAAGGACAACAATGTATATATAACAGCTTAGAACATATAAATTTTAAAGAGTCAACTGTTGGCAAATCCATATACCAGGTATTTTCCAGAGAGGTATTCCCATCCCCACTGCAACTTGGGCTGCAGGCAAATTTATTTCTGCTATCCACTCAGTGACAGGATGCTCCACATAAAAAGTTTCAAATCTGAGAACATGGAAAAGAACTATAAAAAACGAGTAACTACTGATCAAAAGCAAAATTCTAACCTGTAACCTTGGATTGAGTTCTAGGAAATAGTATTCACCGGTCTCCATGCTATACAAATACTCAATAGTAACAACACCAACATAAGAAATTCAACCATATGACTTAGGAAAAGTCAGTTCATCATAACACGCTAAAAGTAGAATTATCCACAATCGTATAATGAAATTCAATGTCAATTTTGGTTGCTTCATTTTAGAAGGTTGTAGTTTCCAAATTTATAATGCTAAATGAGAATGCATGAAACCTCCAAAATAATCAGAAATTCGGAACTGCCATTTTTAATTGATGGCCATGACAAATTCAGACAAGTTAGAATAAAGAAGAAAGGACTAACCTGTGATGCAACCTTCATTATAAATATTGGAGAACCAGGAACTTCCCCTTGCACTTGCTTGAACAGTGCTCTCACTTCATCATCATTATGAACCTACATGTTAATCAAGACGAATTGGTAATGATTTTGACTTCAGCTTTTCTAATCCCAACATAAATTAATTATTCTACAACAAAAATGGGCGTTGAATCTTGAGTTCAATGAAAAGAATAACATGTGAAGGAAGAAATCACCCCTCAAGACAAAATGGAGTATGTAGGCAAAAAAGCAAGATAAGATTATCCAGATAATCAACATTTTTCAAAATCGGTTTGGTCAATAATATCCAAAAGCCGCCTGAACCCATCTTCCACCAAATATTATTGATTATCGCTTAACATCATTGTCCATGACTATGGTTAAGTTATAGGCTCAGGGGAACTGAATGACATTTGCAACAACAGACCATATATGCCAATAGAGAATAAATTACATCATGTGGATAAGTGAAAGATGTAACATTTATAAAGTTTAAGAAATCTGTAAATAACATACAATTAATGGTTACTATGCAGTTAATTAATTATAACACAATATTCAAAATACTTGTCTTACCAGATTGGGAAAACAAAGGTATTCCTTAGAGCTGGTCAGATGGCTGAGTTGGATGCTCGAAGGATAGAAATCCTGGAAAATACAGCAAGACTTATCCAGAGGCAAATACAAACATATCTTGCAAGAAAAAAAATCATCAAACATAAGAAAGCCACCATCCGGATTCAAATGCGTAAAAACTTGATTTGGAGTTCGCTTGTTATCCATCGGTCTACCAGTAATTAGCATGCCATTATGAAACTATGGTGCTTTACATAGAAGAAGTTATTTTTAGGAAGAATAAGAGAACATGGCACAATAGGAGAACATGACTTAGAATTGGAAATCTGAGTGATTCACCTCATTGATCCAAATTGTCCAGGCCACTATTATTCTGGAAATGAGCAGTTGGTGTCACCTGCAAACATCAATCATATACATGGTTCAAAGTACTTTCATCCGTTGGCCATATAGAGACTATTCAATGTCAAATTCTAAATTCTGAGAAAATATTTCAATTTCAAAGTGACGATATTTTTCATGTGAAATAAGAGACCGAAAGGAACTCCCTTCAATAATGCCAAAGAAGGCCTTGCGAGACTATTAGAGGGGAAAAAAATGAGAAATGTGTTCCATGTGTTAAATTACAACAGGAGGAAGCTAGCTCACTTAGATATTCTCCAAGAAGCATCCATAAGCTAAACTTGCTTTCTAATTATGCTTTACATTTTAAATAAATGAATTGCAAGTTTTTAATTATATATGTAGTACTGGAACATCGTTATCAATCCAAAGTCTAAAAATTACTCGAGCACTACGTATGATACGTTATTATCTTGACATTATCATCACATGCGGCAATGATCGAATTGTTAATACTACATTCATTTACATTTTTGTAAAATAATTTTCCTTGCAAGTATTAGAAAAATATTTGCACTCCATGTTTGTGAAGGGAATACAGAGCATCTCATAGTTAAACTTAAATTCTTCAGAAATAGTCTGATAACTTTAAACTTGTATTCTACAAGGAGAGGGACCAACTACGATATCTGCATCAATCCATTTGTTTTTATTTATCCATGAATTGGACCTTAATCAATATTCCTATGAATTACTATCAGTCATAAGTGTACTTATAATAGAAGTCACGTGCTTAAATAATTACATTGCTTGTTCCCATGCCTAGTTTACACACTCAATTTATAAAAGTAGGTCCACATTTAATCTGATTTGTGAGGTCAAACATAAAAGGAAGTCCCTGAAATGAATTTGTTTTTGTTAGGTTTGAAAGACAAAAAAAACCATTATATTCATAGCCATCGTCAAGCATACATTATAGTTTACCTGCACCTCGATACCATGTCCAGACTTCGATTCCAGTATGTAAATATATTTTATATTCGTGATGCATGATTCATTATTATGGTCTTGGATTTATATTTGGATATTGGTTACTGTGCCAGTATCCCGATATGTATCCGTATCTGATACGGATAATGATATTTAGGTACCATTTCCGAATATCATATTTTGTACATACTTTACATCTTTGGTATGCTTTTACCATTGCTAATTAGAATTCATGTGATTGATATAATATCGATACAGTATCCTAGTTCGGGACACAGGTATCGAGGTACGTGCAATTTACGATGTTTATCTTCTAAATTTTGGATAGCATCGACACTCGATATTATATCATTTACTTGGACATAGGTTTGATATTCTTGAAATTTTCCAAATCCAAAAGGGTAGTCCAAATTGTATGCTTTCAATTGATAATGCTATGCTTGAAAATATATTAGTTATCAAGCAAAAATGGTTTCATCAAGCAAGAATGGTCTGGGTGCAACCTCGAATGATATCTGGACTTGTTATCAAGAAAGAAATGTTGCAAGGCCAATGCAAAATAGTCCCTAGTATCATTTAGGAAAAAAAAACTGACCATGCTTCCTTACTGCTCGTACTACAATTTCTTCAGAAACCCCATCCCAAGACAACGGCATACCACACAAACTTAATTCTAAAAATTGGACCATCCTAATAAAAACCCACCATATAAACTACAAGCTCAAAAGTAAGCCAAATAATGAAACAGAAAGAAAGATAAGGAAAAAAGAAGGAAAAAGACAGTAAACCCAAACAAATAACTGAAGCATATACAATCTCCAAAGAAGATATGAAAATATCAAAACTGGAAAAAAACATATCTCCGATCCAAAAAAAAGGAAAAAGATTTAGTAATAAAAACTTCTCAAGTAATGCCAATCTCTGCTTGACTTTGGGGTTGTTGGTATTCTTATGCTAAATTAAGACAGCAAAACACGATTGATTAGTACAAGCTTCTAACCCAATATAAGGATCTAATAGAAAGAGAAACAACAAATATTTAGATGAAAACAATATGACACATCATTAATTATTATCCATGGACAAAGCCAACAAGACTAATAGATGGTCCTTAATCCTAAGGCATGTCAATCAGCAGAGTAACTATTCAAACAATAGATAGTTTTAATAGTAGCATAAGAAAGTGATTCCAGAATTAACTATTGAAACAATAGATAGTTTTAACAGCAGAGTAACTATTGAAACAATAGATAGTCTTCAACTTCTATATGAGTTTAACACTTTCTAGGAGTTGTGAAGATCTTGAAGCTCATCTAGTTGTTGTTTCTATAAAGTGATTCCAGAATTAATTCTTCTCCAAGAACTCTAATATATGATATTCAGGAAATTAAATAAAGTTACCTTCTCCTTTAATTCCAGTTTGAGTTCCATACTTTCCATCCTGTCATGGCCTGTATAAAAAGAGAAATTGGCATCTTATTGAGTAGTATAGAGAAAAATAGACGAGAAAGAGAGGAAAGTAGTGATAGTCCTCTTGTCTACAGTCTGCGATTTGCGGGAGATTTGGAAGGAGGATCACCAGAATTTTCTACTCAATCTTTATTCCTTGTTATCATTCTATGAAACAAACGAGAATCACCAGAACCAATATCAGTAGTCCAGCATATATATTTCTTCTTTGTGTCAACACTTGAATTCAACTATAAAATTGTAGAACGACTATCTTCATAGCATGTCTAAGGATTATCTACCATCATAATAAAACTCTAATATCTTGGGGGGATATTCCATGCACTGATAATGATTTTTTAGAAGTTCAAAATAGCATCATGTCATTTACACATGTCAAAGACATAATCTGTATTATTTGAATAAGCATGATCCCCGAAAAATATGTCATGGGTTGTTCATGTTGTATGTTACACAGATACAAATATGATACAGTAAGGTCATGCATCACTGGCACGGACACGAAATTGACTTTGATGCACTATATATCGTGTTGCCTGATACATGTAGGACACACCAGTGATTTTCCAGGGGTTCTTGTTCAATGAAGTGCTTACACATTCCAGAAAAAGGGTTCTTGTTCAATGAAATGCTTACAGATTCCAAAAGAAAAAAAAAACTAACTCGTCGGTAACTCTAAAACATGGTCAACAAACTGTTCTCTTGTAAGCATAATTGATTCAATTTAACTATTCTCTCAAAACTAAATTCAATTTAACTTAAAAAAATGACGATTTTGCATTTTCTTTCAGTACCACTTTATAACAATCAAAGACTACAACTTTCCAATATGGGTATCACCTAACCTTCACGCTACTACTCACTCTAGATAGATGAAATGGAAGAGGTCGTTGTAGATGAACAGCAAAATAATCAAAACTTTCAACAGCACAAATATCATTAAAATTCCCACGAAATCACTTGGCATAATCCAAAACCCTAACTTCCAACTGACCCTTCTTCTAAAACTATCGTGCCAACCCAGAACTCCCTCCCAAAACCCATAGGAAAAAACTGAACTTTCTAACATGATAATAATCAAAATCTCTTGCGGGCGCTTCCCAAATCACAAAATAAAGATCAATCTAGAGAAGTTTCGAGGGGAGTCCTTACTGTGGAGGTGGGAGAAGAGGTGGCTGTTGAAGAACCACGAGGCCTCGGGCCCGCCATAGCCGTCGTAGACCTCGACGCAGGTCGCCGAGGGGGAGGTGAGCACTTGCCCCTGGTCCTCTAGGGAGGAGTTGGCCTGGACGACGATGATGGAGAAGTCGCCAAAGGCGTGGGGCTTCAGGTCGAGGTACCACAACATCGACTTTCGGGGGGAGGTCGATGAAGATGTTGACTTCTTCTAGGGCCTGCACAAAAATTAGGGTTCAGATAGAGAGAGAGAGAGGGAGAGAGGAGAGAGAGAGAAAGGAAGGGAGAGATTAAAACCCTATTTTAGGGTTTTTACCATCGTAGAGGAAGGAGTGGCACTTCTTGTAGTGGCGTTGGTGAACGTCGGCTGGAGAATTCGACGGGGACTATGGGAGTTTTCGCAGGATGATCCTCAACGAGGAAGCTCGATGGAGGGTTGTTGATCACTTGAGAAGCTCGAAGTGAGGTTTCCAATGGTGCCTTGCGGTTGCTAGATGGCCAGGAGAGGCTTCGGGGAGGAAGAAGAACGGGGGTGGGATTGAGGAAGAAGAGGAATGTGAGGGATCATCGAAATTAGGATTGGAATTTGATTTGGGAAGAAGTAAAAGTTTTAGTCCTAGTCCATGTGAAAGAAATTGAGAGAAAGAGAAACAGGAACCCAACCTAGTATATAAGCAATTAAAAGCAAAAAATTAAAAACATATCCTACATCTTTTCTTTCATATATAAAAGATGACCTCTATAAAATTCTTTTACGACCCTTATTTTTTTAATCGTCATCTTAATGTACTTTTTATGACATTATTTTTCTTAATATCATTGATTATGTTATTAATAACAGTCATCTAATGAGCTGACGTTAAAAATATCAATAATGACATTTTTTTATGAGTGTCATCTATAAAGTGTCATTGTTAACAATTATTGTAGTAGTGCTCACAGTTCTCAGTATTCCATTCATCCCGATGGCACAAAGATGTACCGTGATATCCGTCAGCACTTTTCGGTGGAATGGCATGAAGAGGGAGATAGCCCGTTTGTCTCTCGGTGTTTGGTTTGCCAACAAGTTAAAGCTGAGCATCAGAGATCGGCTGGACTTCTTCAGCCCTTGCCGATTCCAGAATGGAAGTGGGAGCATATCACCATAGATTTTGTGACTGGATTACCTAGGTCCCCGACCGGTAGAGATGCTATTTGGATTAATATAGACAGGCTCACGAAGGTGGCTCACTTTCTCCCATTCTGAGTTGGTCAGTCGACGGCTCAGCTAGCAGAAATGTACCTCAGACAGATTGTCAGATTTCATGGTGTTCCAGTCAGTATCACCTCGTATAGAGATTCAACATTTACGTCACACTTTTGACACAGTCTGCAAGAGAGTTTGGGAACTTACCTCCAGTTCAGCTCAGCTTACCATCCGCAAATAGATGGTCAATCAGAGCGTACCATACGAACCTTGGAAGATATATTGAGATCTTGTGCACTCGACTTCGGTGGTTCGTGGGAAGATTACCTGCACCTGGTGGAGTTCTCGTACAACAACAGTTTCCAAGCCAGTATCTAGATGGCACCCTTCGAGGCCTTGTACGGCAAGAAGTGCAGATCTCCTTTAGCTTGGGATGATGTCGGCGAGAGGCAAATGCTTGGTCCCGAGATGGTAACCCGGACTATTGAGGTGGTCAGACAAGTCAGAGATCATCTTCGAGTTGCACAAGATCGTCAGCGTCATTGGGCTGATTCTCATCGCCGTCCCCTTGAATTTTTTGTCGGCGACCATGTATTCCTTAGGATCTCGCCTACCCATGGCGTCATTTATTTTGGCGTACGGGAAAAGCTCAGTCCTAGGTATATAGGGCCGTTTGATATTCTGGAGCGAATAGGAGATGTGTCCTATCGTCTCGCTCTTCCGCCGTCGTTACGTGAGGTGCATGATGTCTTCCATGTATCTCAACTACGACGGTATATCCCGGACCCGAGCCACATCCTGGATCATTTGAAATTGGTTGTTGGCACCAACCTTTCGTATGAGGAGAGGCCCGTATCTATATTGGACCGGAGAGAGAAGATACTCAAGAACAAGACTATTAAGTTAGTCTGTATTGCTTGGGGTCATCACTCTTTGAGTGAGTCAACATGGGAGCGTGAGGATGATATCCGATCGTGATATCCCGATCTGTTTGACTCGTAAGGTATAATGTCTTTCTTATGCATTATGCTCTCAATTCCTTACTTGAATGAATGGTTGCATGGTGGACTGTTTAGTATAGCTTGTCCTGGCCTCTCTAGCCCTTTAATTAAATTTCGAGGACGGAATTCTTTTAAGGTGAGTAGAGTTATAACACCCGTAGTTTGTATTACGTATTTGGTATACGTGTACGTATTTTGACTAATATTGCATGTCTCCTTGCATGGTTTATTTTGGCGTTTCATTTGCTTGGTTCGGTTCGGTTTGCTTGGTTCGGCTTGGTTCAGTTTTTGCATGTGGACCAACCCCACCTACCACCCACTCTTTTCCTTTATAAGCCACCTAACCACTCTTTCTCTTCCATTATTCCTCATAACTCTTCTTCTTCCTCACCATTACTATCTCCACCTACCAGGAGAGGCTTAGGCAAGTGCAACTTGCTTCATGGAGGAACTCAAATTTTGTTGTTCCATTTTCTTCCTCACGAGATCCTAAGAACCTTTAGTACTTAGCATTTTTAATTTCCATGGCTCATTTCATGTAGATCTAAGCTTGTTGTATTTTCGGATTTTTTGGGTTTTGATATATTAAACCTTGTTATTCTCAAGTTTTGATGGTTCCATGTTGTAGAGAATTTCTTTCTGCTCTATTTTGACATATAGAAGTCCGGATTCTGACCTTAGATGAAGGATTATTGGAGCTTGGAAGCCATGACTTCCATGGTTCTTCTTCTCGGAACAGTTGGAGAAGAAGAACAGTACTTAGCTGCATGGCTTTTTCATGTGGCAAGTCCCCTGCGGCCGCATAGACATTATAGTCTTCATGCAGCCTTAGCCGCATGGCTTGAGTTGACTTCAGCCGCATGGCTCTGCTCGACTTTTAGCCGCATATGCCCGTCCCTTCCAGACCGCATGAAATTATTCTCCCTGGCCGCATGAGCCTATCTCTCCTTAGCCACATGGCACTGCTTCCCCATTACCGTATGGCTTAGCTTGACCATGCCGCATGACCCTGTTTTTCTCGAGCCGCATGGCTCTTGGCAGTGCTTGCCGCATGAGCTCGTTTCCACTCCCCTCAGCCGAATGGCATTGGTTCCCCGAGCCGTATATGCCCGTTTCCCCTTGGCCGCATGAGTCTTTTTTCCCGAGCCGTATGAGCTCGTTCCCCCACTGCCGTATATGCCTGTTTCCTCCATTGGCGTATGACACCCTCATCTATTGCCATATGACCCTGTTCTCCTCGAGCTGCATGGCTCTTGGCAGTGCTTGCCGCATGAGCTCGTTTTCACTCCCCTTAGCCGCATGGCGTTGTTTTCCGAGCCGTATGAGCTTGTTCCCCCACTGCCGCATATGCCCGTTTCCCCCATTGCCGCATGAGCCCGTGTTCCCGGAGCCGCCTGAGCTTGTTCCCCGTGCCGTATGAGACCCTCTCCCTTGCCGTATAGCTCTTTCCATAGCCCTTGTACCCCTTTTATTATGTTGGGTTGTTATTTTATGCTTTTGTCTCATGACCCTCTGTGTAACTTGGGTCCCTTGATAGAATGCTTGTACCATATAAATTCTGCACATGTTCCATGAACACGATAGTGACCCGTAGTGGTACACTCTTGACAAGTAACATGACATGATAGTGGCCCGTCATGGCACACTCTTGATAAGAAAACCTGACATGATATACCTTGATATGCTGTTGCGACAGCTAGCATGACATGACAAGAATGAATGGCCTGGACACCGTGGGCGATTATGTTTGTACAAATAAAATAATATTGTCTCGCATCATGTCTAGGGCAGGGACCCCTGAGTACCACGTTCAGGGGTACCTACTGAAATTGACTAAGGCTAATAAATAGAATAACCCAGTAGTCATGAAGAGATTTCCCAGCTACAAACAATCCCGTTATCTGGGCGCACAAGTGAACCTGTAGCCTGCCGACGAGTATGGCACATTTCCAGCACACTGTCATGTGTTGCACCCTTCATGAATGGATATTCGACCTGGATAACCTGGATGGTCTGTAGGGCTTGTGGCTGTTGGAATATCTCATTGCATCTTGCTAGTAACTAGGCCTGTGATAATCCTAGTTAGTTAAAGTATCAAGCCGTACTTATTGCTTGGCCGTGATTGATTGGATGGAGTCTAACCCAGTCTAGTCTTGTCCTGATCCTGTACAAGATTGTAATATGACCTGATTGCCTATGCTTTATTTTAACGATAAATGGTGGAAAACCAAGTTCCATTCAGATGAAGGGTTATAACCCCGGTCCTTGTTTGGTTTAGGGGTTGTAACCTGGCTATCTGAATAGTCCCATGGTTATCACATCGTATATCCTCATGATTTTTCTATATCTCTAGTTTTAATATGTTATTATGTTTTATGCTAATTGCTGGTTTTAGTTCTTAATTGAAGCCTCCTTTGTGGCACTTGCTCTTTCTGGGATCAGACCCAGCTGGTTTTGTATGGCCAGATACCGGAGTAGCTCCAGAGGATCTACCTACCTTCCAGCCAAATGGTGACCACCAGGCGTAACCAATGCAACGAGTTCGTTTTCCTTTTGTTCTTCCACTTTATTGTAAAAATATTCTTTTGAGGCGTTTAGCCGACGAGCACGTGTTAGCTCGTATTACACTTTACTCACTGTCTGCCTACGGGCTGTAACATGATTGACGAATCCTAGGGTTGATCATGTATGACTAAAACTCTTGCTAGTCTTCACATTTTGTACTATTAGCTTCATGATCATCCAAATATGTAATATATGGGACGCCTTACTATTGTATATTTGATGCTCTAAAATCTTGTAACTGCTATTTCTTGTACGAGATTGAGACAATAAGCTTGTTCATGACCATAAGAGACTGATGGCTTGTAGTTAAACCCTCATGTATCTAGACAGCCGTGACCGTATAGCGAGGTGAGTTGCACTTCAATATACGTAGCTGGCTATGTCCTCCCCCGCGCTCCAGTATTCTGGTTTCGGGGCGTTACAACGACTGACTAGCCGACCCCGATTATTAATATGTGTACTCGTGCTGATATTTCCAATTATATAATTACTTTTAATTCATGCAATATTGAGTATGTGCTAATGCACTGGTAAATATTTTCTTATTACAAAATTAGCACGTATATCTTACAGTCAAGGTATGATTATCCCATGCCTAGGTTTGTTTGTTGTATTACGCTATGTAACACCTACAACCTAACTGTACTAGTATCGTTGTAAAATTATGCATATCATACCCTGTACGAATGTACTCATTCAAAATGATCATGACCCACGACATATGATTTCAATTAACATAGGGATAACTAAGTAACATAAAATAACTACTGCATAGAGAGGAATGAATTCCCGACTTCTTACATTACAGTCATCTTCGGGATAAAATAGTGCCCCGATATGTCGGCTAGTCCCCGCGGATACTGTAAATCTTCCACACTGGCAGGGAGTGGTATCTGTTTACTTTTCTATAATATTATTGACGGGTGTCTTGATAGGACCCGTGTAATTCATGACAATTGATTACGGATCGACTAGCCTTGCTTGTACATGGTAAGAACTAAGGAATTCCAGAATGCATAGTTCCAAGATAACTTGGAAATTATAATTAGCAAGCCCTAGTAGTTGTATTGCCACTTTTATAGAGGCTAAAAGTCAATGCGCCACCCATTAAAGCATTCGATCATCAGATGGCGCCAATTCATTATGTTGCGCCAAACCATCAAGTTGTGCAGCATCAGGTTGCCCCAACATCTAGTTGCGTAGGCGTCAGGTTGCGCGAGCACCACGTGGCGCACTTCCTCGAGAAGCTGTAATGGCATCATCATTGCCTGACAGCTGACAGCACGGAGATTAAGGAAAATCTATTCGAATCCCGCGCAACGTGGCACTCGAGAAGATTTTGTCAGCATGTAATTAATGCTGACAGCTGGTTCACGCAAGTCATTATGTGGCACGAGAATGAATCAGTACAGCACAGAAGACCTAGTCAAAGGCACTAGTTGTTGAGTTGCGCCCATGTGCAGCCTAGCTAGTTGGCGCCACCTGATCAACTCTTATTTTAAAGGAGGGTGACGTGGCGCGCAAGCCACCAACTTCGCAGAGCGTGCCCACTATACTGCCCACAACCTCGCGCATCTCAATCAAACGATACCACGCGTCTAGAGCAGTTGGTGCAACTTCTCGCACAGGTTGCTATAATGCTCCCACGTGTAACCTGATGAAGCTCGCACAAGGTGATCAAACAGTGTTCAGAACAGAGTGACGTGGCGCGCAAGCCACTAACTTCACAGAACGTGCCCACTACACTGCCCACGACTACGCGCATCTCAATCAAACGATGCCACGAGTCCACAACAGTTAGTGCAACCGTTCGCGCAAGTGAACAGGAGGCGCGCATCACTGCTTTGGCGCAACTTAAAGGAAACAACCTTTTGGCAAACCCCTCTATTTCTCCGACTCTGAAATTAAAGGAGACTTCGTCTCGACACACTACTGGAAAAAATAAAGGAAAGCGCCCTTTGGCCTTTTCCTCCCTGGCGCAACCTGCGCATGTTCCTGCTCTGTCGCAAGTTGCACATGTTCCTGCTCCGGCGCGACTTGCGCATGTTCATGCTCTGGCAGAACCTGCACATACTTCTGCACTAGCGCAACGTAAAGAGAAACACTGTTTAGTAGCTCCCTCTTTGCCACCAAACCAGAAGTTTAGTGAGAAATTACTAAATCAAAGAAAACGCTCTTTAGCTTTTCTTCATTCTACCCGAGTCGTTGACTGGGTGGAAAGTACTACTAATTCTGATAGGAATTCTATTCTCCTTAACAGAGACAACCAAATCTCTGTGAGGAAGATGAGTTCTATTCAGAATAAACTTTCCACACAAAAGGGTATTATGCCTACTCCAAAGAGGTCAGGGCAGGATCTACCAACCCTATGTATCTCAAGCTCCCGACAAGGCATACTGCTAGTATCTCAAGTAGATGCACAAGTAGCTCCCC
This sequence comes from Iris pallida, assembly GCA_029216955.1. Lineage (NCBI taxonomy): Eukaryota > Viridiplantae > Streptophyta > Magnoliopsida > Asparagales > Iridaceae > Iris > Iris pallida. The sequence goes on from JANAVB010026500.1 coordinate 179,230, forward strand.
TATCAGACTTGTGCACCTATATCAACAGGTGCCAATTAGGGTCAACCTCGGGAAATCACAAGATATATCAAGTGCAACCTGCACCAATTGCTAAATTGCGCCAGAGGAAGAATTCCGAGGTGAAAAATCCTAAGACTTATGCTAACCATCTTAGCACGTCTTTATACACTCAAGGTACGGGACACCTCAAGAACATGAACCATGTCCCGAATATTGTCAAGGACTACATTCCTGTGACTTCTTCTCGTCCTGTTAGTGACCTTTGTGAACTTTTAATACAGAAGCGAAAGGCTGAAAATCCATCCTCTCCAACGGTGAACCAACAACAAGAACATCGTTGCAATCACCACCATGAAGTTGTCATCAAATGCTGCTGTCAGTCAGCCAAGCGGTTCGTCTTTGACTGTTTGAATTATGTTCAGACTCCTGAACCAATCCTAGTGGACGAAAATGAATTACTCTATGCTCCTCTCAACATGGCATCTCGAAGCACTGGGGGTAGGAAACGTCCAAGACGTAATGCATCCCACAATCCCAATCAACAGTACTTAGATCGGATTCATGAATCCGGTAAAGGAGTATACCAATATACTAGATCAAGAAGCCGAAAAATAATCGATCAAAGGAATCTTCTTTCCGACCAAGACACAATCGGTCAAATGAATCTTCTTGATTCTAACCAAGATTCCTTCAATCAAAAAGACATCCCTATCACTTATTCTGGGGATAGTTCTTTATATGACTTTGATGCTGACAGTGAAAGTTCTGAAAGGACCATTCTTTCTACTATCTCGTCTTCAAGGGCTAGAGAAGTGACTGCTTATGTAATCACAGAAGATCAAGATACTTCCAGTTCTAACAGTCAAGAGCAGAGAATTGCTGCTTTGGAGACTAGTTTGAAGAACATAGCTGAGATGATGACAAGCATGCATGCTGTGATTATGGCACAACATATAGTTCCACTGGTCGCGAATCTGATTCCGACTCAGGAACCTGTAACAATATCAAGCTCCCATCAATATTGACCTGGGGGTATAGTCTCCTCACACCGCTTCCACTCCTGTACAGGCTATTCAAAGTCAATCTGGTGCCGGGGGTGGTACTTATCATGCGGTACCCCCTCCTAACATATCAAATCAATCCACTCCTCTGCAATCAATGGTAGATACCAATGAGGCCGTAAAACTTTTACGTACTCAATTTAAAGCTTTCAAACAGAAAGATGACCTGTAGAAACTTGGGATCAAACAGCCCTATCCCATAGAATGGAAAGAAGTCCAATTTCCTCCTAAATACAAACCTCCTACTATTATGCTGTTTGATGACAACACGTCTCCAAGTTAATACCTCAATCACTTTGAAGTAATGACTGATCAACTTAAACCAAATGATGCTCTTCTTACTTGAGTATTTGTCGGCTATTTAGCTGGTGCTGCATATGACTGGTATCGTAGTTTACCAGATGGTTGTATAACCTCTTTCGCTGGCTTCAAAAAAATGTTCTTGGAACGATTTTATGAGGGAACCAACGACATGACTATGTCTGCTCTCATCAAAATCAAACAACGACATAATGAAACTACTGAACGTTTCATTGAACGATTTCGCTGTGAAGCACTCAAAATGTCTCTCGAAACTCCAGATGCTTTGACTATAGACATTTGCAAATCAAACCTGTTGCCTATAATTAGCATATGGACGGGACCAATACAATTCCAAGATTGGCCTTCCTTCATAGTGAACGCCAAAGCAGCAGAAGAGAGCGCTGACACGTTCAAGCAATTAGGTATTCAAATGCCTAATCTTGACAATGATGAACACGCTACACCAAATAATAGTGGCTGTCCAAAAAATCGCAAGAGCAAGGAGACTTTGGCCATTAATTTCAAAGGCAAATAAGCCCTAGCTATCAATGTAAATCAGCCATCATCTACCCGAACAACACCACCACAACGGTCACCACGTCCAAAAGAATAATACTCTTTTGATGAAGATGATATCATGAGTATCTTTGATTGTCTCATCAAGCGCAATAAACTTCAACTGCCAGAACCAAAACGGCCAGAGGAAGTTGGTAAGACTGACCATCCTAAATATTGTGTTTACCACAGATTTATTGGACATCCAACTCGACCATGCTATGTGCTCAAGGGTAAAATTTAGGAGATGGTCAATTTTGGTACAATCACTCTCCAACAAGACGAGAAAACTGTAATGGCTAATGTCATCTCTTTACAGTTTGGAGATTTTTTGGCTCAACTTGTGTAGGACGGTGTCATCCCCATCCCGAGAACTACTCTAGAGATTGTTAATCTTCTACCTGCACGAACAGATGGTCTTGTTCCTCTGTACTGATAAAGGAGAAATTATATGGATCCATCCAGATTTAGTGGCGGACTTCGAAAAACCATCTTTTTCTACCAAGTCTAAGAAGGCCACTAAAAATAATCATGTCATATGATTTCATTTGGTGATCATTATCTTCCACCCCTAACTGCCACCTTCATCTCGATAGCAGATAATCCTTCTTCTTCTTCCCCTGCTGAGACAATATTGTCAATGTCATAAGCCAAATACCAACCATCTTTCCATCTGTATAGTCCACAGTCTCGTGAACTAATGACGAAAATGGGATATGATCTACAAAAGGCCTCTGGTTTGAACCATGGAAAGGGATCTCTTGTACCTCTTTTCCTATGTCTTTCTCACAACCAATCTCGGGTTGGTTTGGGTTACTGGACAAACTCTCTATCTTGCCAAAAGGAACCTTCTAGAAATAAGATCTAGGCAAAGAGTTGCAATATGGTATCCTTTGAACCTGTATCCAAAGAAGAAGTCTTAACTCGTACCAGGTCAGGAAAATCTTACCTAAGAGACTATTCAGAAGGTCAAGAATACCCTACTCTTCCTCTGGAGACTCCTCAAGCATTATCTTCTCCTATTGTCAATGGTCCATCAGCTTCATCACCTCTAATAGAGCCACTCTTCCCAAACCGACAACAGCCGATAAAGAAAAACAGCCTGTCCGTTTTGATAAAGTATTGAAGGAGACTCCAACTTTGGGACTTGAGAAGCCATATAACTTTGATATACTGGCTTAGCTGGATAATACCCCGGCAAGATTGTCAATTTTTGAGCTACTCCGTCTTTCGAAGGGAACTCGAGAAACGTTGAATGAAGCTTTGACGTAAGCTGATACTTGTCTAGCACTTCTCAAGAAGCCAGAGGAAGAGCCTACAACATGCCTTCATTGTCATAGTGTGATGGAGCTGATGCCAAACATCACCTTTACACAAGATGACATGTTGTTGGAAGATAATCGTCTTGATCGACCCCTCTACTTTACGGGATATGTCGATACCATGAAGGTTGATCACATTTTGATTGATCCTGGGTCTGCACTTAGCATAATACCAAAGAATCTACTAGATGCATTAAAGATTCTTGTACACAATCTTTCAACAACCATCACGACAATCTTGGGATTCAATTATGGAAGAAGTGAACCTTTGAGAAAGATCTGCCTGAAAGTTCAAATAGGCAATCTTCGTACAAAGGTTACTTTCTACGCGATCGATAATCATGGCTCTTATAATGCTTTTCTGAGAAGACCCTTTCTGCATGAGCATAACATTGTACCATCCACTTTGCATTAATGTTTCAAATATGTGGACGTCAATAGAGAAGTCCAAAAGGAAGTAGCCAACCTAAATCCTTTCAAGAGCATTGAAGCGTATTGTACGGACTCTCGGATGTACAATGAGGAGTTCATGAAAGTTGTATTGGCGATGGATAGTGAGGAAGACCAGAAAGACACTTCAAAAGATGTTCTTATGATCCCCGTCAAAGGACGTGCTACTCGTCCCTCTTCTTCTCAAACGTTGACTATACATCTTTCTTTTCATAACAAACAGTCTCCTGCTGTAGAAAGGGGACAAAGGGAGCTCACCTCTTCTAAGCCTTTTGTTATCGACCTTCGTCGTAATAAACCTTCACCTTCTCCTTCTCCTTCTCCTCCTCTAGTTATTAACCTTACTAAGTCTTCTGTTAAGGCTAAGAATCATGTTGTAAATGATGATGTACAAATCAATAAATTAGTATCTCCTTTACAGTATACTGATGTTCTTTATTATACTCGATGTTATTTAAAAATGTTAGATAACTTCAAACCACTTACCATAGGAGCAGTTGAAGCTTCCCAAAATGAAGTATTGCTCGAGCCAATGCAGGACTCCTTCTTCTTAGTTTCTTCTAGGAAGAAAGATGAACTTCCTATACTTTTTAGTAAAAGAACGGAACAAAAGATCATGCCCGATAGTGAAGAAGAAAATCATGATAACAGAAGACTTCAACTACGTCGTTATAGTCAGCAATCAAAAGATATCATACAAAAGATGGGCTATAATTTTAAAGCTGGTCTCAATGGCGGCAAAGGAAGGCAAACTCCTATTCGTATTCCTGCTCCAAAAGGAAAATCACAACAATACTACAACAAAACGAAGTGGGGATTAGGTTATACTTTACCAATTCTGACTCCAAAAGCCTCCGAATCCGATGAAGAAAACGATCTAACTCTTTTGATTCTATCTCATGGGATTCAGACACCAGTGTAGGGCACGTCCATCGAGTGACTCTATCTTCCAATATGGTAACTACCAAGTTTTCAGAAGATGGCGGAGACTTTGTCGAAGCCTCTGAATCTGATCCTTGGGCACGAAGGATAAATACTCAATGGGAGCTTCGCTTTGAGCAACATGAGCCACCTACTGAAAATCAGTTGGTTCAAGTCAATATTGGAGATGAAACTCCCCCAAAACTGATATTTCTCAGCAAAAGCCTCTTCGAAACAGATAAAGAAAAACTGATCCATCTCATTAGGGAATATATTAATGTATTCGCTTGGAGCTATGAAGACATGTCGGGATTGGATCCTCAGATCACTACCCATAAGCTCAATATTCTGTCGAATGCGAAGCTAGTCAAGCAACAACTACGTCGGTTTCGGCCCGACATAATGGATGCCATAGAATCTAAAGTCAAGAAACTCATCGCCTGCAGTTTCGTTAGAGAAGAACAACATCCAGACTGGTTTGCTAATATTGTCCCAGTTTTGAAAAAATAGGGAAAGACCGAGTCTGCATTGACTTCGGAGACCTTAATGAAGCTTGTGCCAAAGACGAATTCTCTCTTCCAATCACTGATGTCATGATCGACTATACTTGCGGATTTGAACGTATGTCCTTTATGGATGGATTTTCAAGATGTAATCAAATCAAAATACATCCAGAAGATGAGAAACATACATATTTTCATACTCATCTTGGAGTCTATTATTATACATTCATGCCATTTGGTCTTAAGAATGCTGGTGCAACTTATCAGCGGACCATGAGTACTATCTTTCGTGATCATTTACGAAAGACTATTGAATGCTATGTTGACGATATTGCTATCAAAAGTCGTCTAAAAGAAGACCACATTCAAGATTTGAGAACTATTTTCGACCTAATGCACCAACATCAACTCAAGATGAATCCCACCAAGTCATTTCTGTGAGTCTCTTGTGGCAAATTTATTGGATTGATTATTACCTCTAAAGGTATATACGTTGACCCTGAGAAAATCAAAGCCATTCAAGAGATGCATCCTCCACGCAACGTAAAAGAGCTACGAGGATTCCAGGGACGACTTGGGTATATCAGGAGATTCATCTCAAATCTCTCTGGACGCTGTAGACCGTTCACTCAACTTATGAAGAAAGGTGTGTCTTTTTTTTTGACCGAAGAATGTCAACAAGCATTTAAAGACGTAAAGCAATACTTGATGAACACTCTAGTTTTAGTGCCTCCAGTGTCAGGAGTACCCTTCCTGATGTATGTTCGAGCAATGGACCATTCCCTAGGTGCTTTATTATCTCTAAGAATAAACAAGGTCATGAACAGGCTATCTATTACCTTAGCCATACAATGATTGGAGCTGAGCATCGATACACTTCAGTGAAAAAGAATGTCTAGCTTTGATGTTTGCTGTTCAAAAGACGAGACATTATATTACTGGACAAACTATTCATGTTATTTCTAGAGTTAACCCTCTCCGGGTCCTGATGAAGAAGCCTAGTACACTCAATTCCAGGCTTGCAACATGGGCCATATTATTAGCACAATATGATATTGTTTATGTTCCTTAAAAGTCTGTTAAAGGTCAAGCCCTTGCTGACTTTCTAGCAGCTCATCCAATTCCCGAAACGTCTAAACTCTACGACGAGATTCCAGATGAAACTTTGGAGTCCAACATGATTTCAGAAGAAATTCTTACCTGGCGTCTATTCTTTGATGGTGCATCCAGAATCGGACCAAAATGTGCTATTGTTGCTGGAGTCAGAATCGTCTTCATCTCACCAGAAGGGTTAGCTATTCAAAGAGCTTATTCTTTAGATGAGTCGTGTTCCAATAATGTGACTGAATATAATACTTTGCTCATTGGTCTCCAATTGGCTAAATAATTAAATATTGAGTATCTTGAAGTTTACGTAGACTTCAAACTAATTATCAATCAAGTTAGAGGCACGTACGAAGTTCGACATCAAGATCTAGTCCCAAATCATGATGCGGCGATTAGGATGGCTACTTCATTCAAAGGCTTCTTCATCGAGCATGTACGTCGAGCGTGTAATACGGAAGCTGATGCATTCGCTAATCTTGTAGCAGTATTAGCATTTCCAGTAAGAAGGCAACAAATGATTGTCATTACTAATAGAGAGTTATTTTGTATCGAAAATAACTTAAATATTGAAGTCAATAACTCAAACATGGAATTCAACAATTCAGTTGAAATTTGTGCCATCAGTGAAGACTGGAGGACTCCTTTTATAGACTTCGTGGTCCATGATATCTTACCCGATGATCCTAAGGAGGCTACAATAATTCGTCGGCGGTCACTCAGATTCTATTATAATCATGCTACAAAGACACTCTACCGACGAACATTTGACAGCTTACTCCTACGCTGTCTTACAGGAGAAGAAGCAAAATAAATACTTCGTGAAACTCATGATGGTGTTTGTGGCACACATCAACCTGGTCCTAAATTACAGGATCGTATTCGCCGTATGGGCTACTATTGGCCCTCGATGATATCTGATGCAATCGAGTATGCAAGGAAGTGCCGAGCATGTCAAATCCATGCTGACTTCATCCATCAACCACCAGAATTTCTTCACCCGACGGCAACATCTTGGCCCTTTGAAGCTTGGGGCATGGATGTCATTGGTCCTATCAACCCTCCCTCGTTACGAGGACATCGGTTCATATTGGCCATAACTGATTACTTCTTAAAATGGGCTGAAGCTATACCTCTAACTGAGGTCAAGACAAGCAGCGTTATTAATTATATTAAGCATCATGTGATCCATAGATTCGGTGTTCCTCGGCAAATCATTCATGATAATGGGCAACAATTTATCAATCAGAAGTTCACTCGATTCTGCGATGACAACAGGATCAATAATATTGCTTCTACAGCTTACAATCCTGCAGCTATCGGGTTGGCAGAAGCATTTAACAAGACCATCATCAAACTCCTTAAGAAGTTTGTTTCTACCAACAAACGAAACTGGAGTGAAAAGCTTGGAGAATGTCTGTGGGATTATCGTACTACTATACGTACTCCTACAGGCTGCACACCTTTCTCTTTGGTATATGGATACGAGACCGTCTTACCATTAGAAATCCAGATCCCTTCCCTAAGGATTGCCATTGCCAATAAACTCACAACCGAAAACAATGATCGTCTGAGACTGCAGGAGCTTGAAGCGCTTAATGAGAAATGGCTCCTAGGTCAACAACCTATTGAGTTATACCAAGCTCGTCTATCAAAAGCCTTCAACCGTAAAGTCAAAGTCCAAACATTTCAGAAAGGAGAACTAGTCCTAACCGTCAGACGTCCTATGACTATGACACACATGAGCAAAGACAAATTCGAAAAGAAGTGGGAAGGATCCTACATTGTAAGCAAAGTTTTCTCCAATAGATCTTATCAATTTACTGGTGTGGATGGTCGAGTCGCCATGATGCGCCCATTAATGGCAAATTTCTTAAGAAATATCATGTTTGAAGACAAAGAGATATCAACACAGATGCTTAGAATGTAAATAAAATTCGTTTTATTGTATAATTTAGACGGAAGGAAATACATAAAATTAACAAGGACCAGAGCCCTCCTGATCGAAGATAAATTTTGCAAGGAGCTCGAATACATTATTGTTGGATGACACCAATAATTCACATACAGCTTTCCTCAGAACTTCTTCCTTGGTAGTACTTCCAGGCTCCACCAGTTTGGCAAGAATGTCCTGCTTCTATCCAGGGATAGCCAAGCTTTCTCCAACTTCTGCCTGAGTAGGCGGTGGAAGCTCGTCGGAAGGAGTGTCGAAGGCAGCTTCGATCTTCGGGATAACTTTCGCCTCCTTAGGCATATCTTCTGAAGACATTTACAAAGGAAAGAAAAGGTGTGAATGATGCTCTCAGAAAAGTTTCACACTATTTATAGACATAAAAGCCAAACATTCTTTCTCGAAAACCAAAGCAACCTTTCCTCGAAAATGCATGTTCTTTTATTTCATCTCTTTTGAATAGGTCTCTGTTTATTGTCTATCTCGAGAATCGAAGCGACTTTTCCTTGGAAAGGCATGCTTATTCATCAGTCTTTTCATCTCTATTTTTATTTCGTAAATGGGCCTACATTTATTATCGATTATTTACTTTTTCGTAAATAAAGCCACAAGATAATAAAAACTCAAAATCCCCTGTAGAGCCTATCCGAATCATCAATTCTGTCTTTTGAAATTCAGCTATTTTAAAAGATATCTTTTTTATGATAAATCCGTATTATTACAGATATTGTCTTTTTAGACACAATATTATGTCTTTAAGTCCCAGCGGACTTGAAGATCATTAATAGAAAAATGAGTTCACGTCCACATTACCTCTGGATTCTATTTTCTATATCATCACATCAAATCAAATCATAAAAAAGAGAAAATCATTCTTTATTCCTTCTTTAAAAACCTAGATACATCTTAATGGAAATCTATTACATCTCGGATTTTTATTCTAAATTTAACAAATGAAGGTGTATTACATCTTTGGATCTTCTTGTTGGTGCCAGTTCCTTGTCGACTCGATCTGAAGCAGCGAACAAGGCAACGGAATCAACTCTGGTCTTCTCTCTCAGAAAGACGATAGGAGAACCACAGAGTGCAGTAGCTCGAAGAAAATTTGCTGTCAATACAACTAGTGGAGAAAAGATGACCCTTCATGAGAAGTAGGAATGAGATCACCCTTATGATACGATTCCTAATTCTGTGTCTCCACCGTCCAACTATCATGTATAGAGGCCCTTCCTACCATCTCGAGGAATCTTCTTTTTTTACATGAAGTGTTCTGAGCTCTCTGATGTGTGTATCAAGGTGATTCAGCTCTATAGCATCCAAGATCACCGATACCAGTTCTGAAGAATCTTGCCAACCGATTTCCTGCAAGAAATAAATAAGAGAGAGTTAATGAATTTACAGAGTGCAGTGATCAAATATGAACAAAAATCACAGGTTGCACCAAAAACTTCCAATATTGTGCAAGCAGATGTGTTGCACCACGCACAACATCTGTATTGCACCACGCGCAGTGTCTGTATTGTGCCACGTGCAACATCTGTGTTGCGCTGTATTTTTAGCACAATATCTGTGTTGTGCTATATTTTTTATAGTGCAGCATCTGTATCGTGCCATATAGCACAGTATCTGTGCTGCACCATATTTTGCATATCGCAACATCTCTGTTGCGTTGTATCGTACAAAGTGACAATAAACAAACCCTAAAAAAGGTGGCGCAAGTCAAAAAATGCACCAAACTCTAAAAGAGAGGGTACATGATGAACAGATTAAATCCAAAAACCCTAAGCAGGATTTGGTTGATAAGGTCGAATCAATGACCTAAACGCTTACCTTCTATGGCCAGGTTGATAGTCTCTTGTTGTGATGAAGACAGAATGTATTGATACACATGTCGTTGCATTTTGCATAATGAAGCACGAGATGAAGGCTCGACGAAGCCCTTTTCTTTCTTAACATCGAATTTCCTTGGCGCCATTAGGGTTTGTCGAAGAAGCTTCTGAATCGAGAAGAAGAAGAGACGGTGTAGTCAAAGGAGATCATAAAGACGAAAAAGAGGTAGGGTTTCGAGAAAGTCATGTTGGTGAAAAATGAAAGACACAAAGTGTATGGCTATTTATAGCCCAAACAGTTATGCAATCTATGCTGAAGAATCGGGCTCGAGTTGATTGGCGCAACTCAGACTGTAAACTAGCACAATCTAAAAGTAAACTAGCGCAATCTAAACAAAACTAGCATGATTCAAAGTATTTCAAAACTTTGAAGTATTTTCAAGTTTCGAAAACTTTGAAAGGGGTCTTGTAGAGGCTAAAAATTAAGCTGCACCACCCATTAAAGTGTTCAATCATCATATGGCACCAAATCATTATATTGCGCCAAACCATTAAGTTGTGCAGCATCAGGTTGCGCCAACATCTAGTTATGCAGGAGTCAGGTTGTGCTAGCGCCACATGGTGCAGTTTCTCGAGAAGCTGTAACGGCATCATCATTGTATGACAGCTGACAACATGGAGATTAAGGAAAATCCATTCGAATCCCGTATAACACGGCACTCGAGAAGATTTTGTCAGCATATAATTAATGCTGGCAACTGGTTCGCACAAGTCATTGTGTAGCACGAGAATTAATCAGTACAGCACAGAAGACCTAGTCAAAGGCACCAGTTGTTGAGTTGCGCCCATGCGTAGCCTGGCTAGTTGGCGCCACTTGATCAACTCTTATTTTAAAGCAGGGTGACATGGCGCGCAAGCCACCAACTTCGTAGAACGTGCCCACTACACTGCCGACGACCATGCGCATCTCAATCAAACGATGCCACACGTCTATAGCAGTTGGTGCAACCTCTCGTGCAGGTTGCTGTATTATGCCCACGCTCAACCTGATAAAGCTCGTGCAAGGTGATCAAACAGTATTATGAACAGAGTGACGTGGCACGCAAGACACTAACTTCGGAGAACGTGCCCACTACACTGCCCACGACCACGTGCATCTCAATCAAATGATACTACATATCCATAACAGTTAGTGCAACCATTCGTGCAAGTGAACAGGAGGCGCACAACCTGAAGCATGCGCAACCCCGAATAACTGCTAAACAGTTAGTTCAAGAACTCTATAAATAGAGTTTCAAATCAATCTTAAAGTATCAAGAATGATCATAATCTCCTGCTAAAGTGCTGTTGCATTCTCCAGAGGCTCGTGTCTTCAATAACACATCGTCTAAGGGATAAAGTGATCGTCTTCTGATCAAATTTCTATAATTGTACTTCTCCAGAAATCACTTGTACTCTTGTACTCTTTTTTTTAAGTTTGTAATAAAGTGTTTTGTTCTTGCAAACAGCTTTAATTAAGATTTCCTGTGCACTGTATCCTATTATGTTAACTACTAAGATGAGCGGAATATCATGACATGATGGGTCAACTTCTATCCTTATTTGGTTGGGGAGTTGGTTCGAAGTGTCATGATGTCACGTAAACACATTAGCAAAAACAAAAACTAATATTTGTTATGTTGTATTTACTTCCTACAAGTTTTATTCCTGTATATCATGCTTACTTGTGGTACTTGCTATTTGGGGTCTAACCTCATTGGTTTTGCATAACCAGATTTAAAGCCAGTTCCTGAGGATCCAGCTTACTTCTACACCCAAGATGGTCAATACTAGAAGCATGGCCACTGGAGGACATGAGTGGGTTCCTTGCTTCCTTGCTCATTTTACTACTTACTTTACTTTTGCCGTTTGGCACCGACCTCTTGTACTTGCTTTTACATAATTTTAACTAAATCAGACTATAGCTGATAACGATTGTGTATAGCTTGTTATATCATCTAGCTATATTTTGTAAAAATAGATCTCCAGAAATTTTGACTGAGCGTTTGTGACGTCTTACTGCTTTATCTTATATGTTCTCTACTACTGCTTTTCGTTTGAATGATTGAGACAATAGATGATGAGTAACCCTAGTGAGACATGTATGTAGTATGCACCCCCTTGTCTTGTAGATAGCATTGATCGTATTATACGGTATTCATCTACCCGTATTACATAGCTGGCTGATTCATTCTCCCGCTCTCCGATATTCTGGATCTGGGGCGTGATAAGGTTTTAGTGGTAGCCCATGCAGGTCTGATTTTAGACTTGTCGAGTGTTTTGATTTATAGGATGTCTTAATCACACATGTTTTTCCTTGATCTCATAATTCGTTATTCTCGATCCTAGCTTGACATTCCAGTATCATTTGACTTTATTGATCTTTCATGTCCGGTTGTTTGATTGTTGTTTTGTCCCCTTTTTAGGGGCTCTTCGTCCGCATCTGTCAGAGCTGGACAACAACAACATGGACAACACGAATAGCAGGGACCTATTGATCAGTAACATGGGCCAGTGCTACCTCAAGAGCACATCCAAGAAGAGGTGATAGTGGAACCAGCAGCTGGACCGTAGGATCCGGAGGCTCCAACACCTCCAACAGTTCCACCCACCCCTATGGCAGTAGACACACCAGCTCTTCTAGAAATTATAAGAGGGATGATGGCTACTCAGCAACATCAGATGTTGGCCTAGCAGCACATGCACACTCAACTGTAAGAGCAGAATGTAGTTCCCCGTCCCGCTCAGTCAATCGGAGGAATCAGAACACCGACGGCGTTCAGACATGGCCTTGCAACGGTGACTTGAAGGCCCACTCGGTCGAGGCAACTCCTCACCCAGGTGGAGTAGTTTCAGTGAACTCGCCTCATCTTAGCCTTCATATAATAAATCTCATGTTTTCAACTTGTACAAGTAGGCTTGATAATAAAAGAGACGAATCCACATAGATAAGGGGATAATCTCGACGGGTCGAATTGAGTTAGAATATGGAAAGGTCCAACGGTCGGCTAAGAGTTAGTGCACAACGTGCTTTGAAAATGACACTCGGTCCTTCATCCCGTGGCTTGGGAGAAGGAAAAGTTGGTCTTCGCCATAAGCTAAGAGTTACCCTAAGTCACAGACGTCGCCCACATAAACGCTTCATAAAGCATGCACGGTCCCATCGTCCAAGGCTTGACGCAGTCCTTGCTCATCAAGTTGTTGCACGATTAAGTTAGGCTGAGTTATGATAGGCTATTAAAGTCTTTTCTAAGCACCGTCCCATGTTTTCTGCGGTTGTCGATATTACTTGGTTTCACGATCATAAGGCCCATTGTATAGGTATGTCTTGGGTTGTAGTGTCACCCAGAACACCAATTGGCGTAAGGTACGATGTCACAGACTTAGTGCTTCTACGGCACGAGCAACAGTTGATTAATTTGAGTTTGGAAAAAGGGCTTTTAAATAGTCGTTCCTAAGTTGAATGAAATGATAGGGCAAGAAGGAAGAATGCTCGCGACCATGGGTCGTCGAGGCGGTGTCAGATGTGAGAAATATTAAACTTGGCCCTGAAAGAGATGGTAACACTAGAAGTAGAATGACTGTGTGAGATGTCAGTTCGAGTCGAGTCTTGCATAGTCATTGGATAACTTGTACAAGGGAAAAGAAAGTTTCTCGAACGGTGACCCAGGCGGCCAACGAAAACCGTTTCGATGGTAGACATAATAGCTATTGTTGGATGATCGCACGGGTTAGACAGGGACTTGTAGCGGAGCTCGCTACTCACCTTGGCAAGTGGCGTCCGTCTAATAAAAGCTATTGAGTCCAGGATAGCGCTGGGCACTAGTGACTAGTTCATATAGATGAGTTGGCATGGGCGGCGATCCGCGTATATGTCTTTGGATTGAGTCGATTATTGTGTGCACTATATTAATGAGTCGAGTCGAATGCATGCACGATCGGAAGATAATATTTGGGCCTAAGATTTGGCTGTAACGAAGACACTGTGCTTTGGCACGAGATGTAGCGTCAAGTCTTAAGTTGTTGGCATATAAGTTGGATTTGAGTCGTCTTGAGTTTAAGTCAGGAAATACCGCAAGGTAAAGTCGGTCGAGTGACACTTAGTCCACAAGTCTTGATTGGGTCAGTTGTTGATTAAAGTAGCAAGGGCCGTGAGACGATAATATGGTTAAGTCATACTGAGTTTGCGAGGTACGACACAATGCACTTGTAGCAAGGTCACGTAGAAATTGGGTACTATCGTGTAGTCACGTCTCTGATTATGTGCCTAAAGGCAAGCACGACATGATAGGTTAACGTTGTTGGTACGAGAAGGATCTAAAGGCAAAGTATGTGTTGGCGTTGTTGTTGCAAGCACGGGATAGTCTAGAGACACGAAATAGGCCAAGGCGTCTGTCCTAAAACTGATCCTAAGGCAAAAGTAGAAAGACAATCATAAATGGACTATGTTACACAAAAGTAAATGAACGTGTCAGTTTTGTATGGGTGGGCGAGGAGCTCACGCCACCAGTACAGTTGAGTACTGACACCCACACAGTGTTTATGTGCAGGAACATGTAGAAGCTCGTGGCGCGGAGCTCGCTTGGATGTGTCGAGGTACGAAGTTCCTTGGCGATTCGAAGCATGCGGCCGCGTAGAGTCTGGACTTATATGGGACATATATGGACATCGCCTATCTAAAGCTTCTGTCGGCCTACTTAAGACATATATTGAGAGATGAGAGAGAGAGCTGAGTGACTTGTAATATGAGAAGAGTGAGCTTGAGTGATTATAAAATTGGCCTCGTGTCCCCTTTATAATCTTTATTTCAATATCAATAAAGAATATTTTGAATGACTTGTGTTTTGCTATAAATTTATGCTGCTATTATTCAATATCTCTGCTTAGTACTTCTGTGCGACGACCCCGTCGTGGCCGCTATAATCGGCCATTATAGAACCCGTCTTGCACGAGCGTAATCTAGGCTCGTGCGGCATCACGCCTTAGCGAGGACGATCGCTCCTACGGGAGCTGGGCTTGACACAGAATGTATTACTCAACCAAGGATTGTAGACGGCTCTGTAAAGATGTGTGAGGACTGATTTGGGGGCGTCAACCAGATTCTGCAAGTACAATCCCCGACATTTCGAAGGCACGAAAGATGCTATTTTTGCGGATGCATGGCTTAAGGACATCGAGGCTATTCTGATAGCGGCTAAGTTTCCAGCTGAAGAACAAGTGGATCAAGTGAAGCTGTTACTTCAGAAGAAGTGGGCACCAGACGTCCTATTGCTTGGGATGATTTTATTGCAAGATTCAAGATGAAGTACTATGGGCTTGTGGCACAGTTTGAGCTACAATAGAAGTTTATCAAGCTCAAGTAGGCTAGTAAAATTGTGGATGCTTATGCAGTAGAGTTCTACAGATTGAGTAGGTTTGCCCCGAAGATGGTAGCAACGGAGGGCTAGAGGGCTATGAGATTTCAGTAAGGGTTTCATCTTGAACTCTTGCAACAAATAGAGGGGCCCAATTACCAAACTTTCGATGATATATTGACGGCAACCCGAAGGCATAAAATTACCATCTAGAGGGTGACATTAAGGGCTGGAGGCCAGAAGAGGTCTCACAATCAGATTAAAGGAGGAGGGGAAGCAACACCTCGAGTAATATTACCATCCCCTTGCATTCACATTCACAATGTGGCAATACGATGGCCAGCACCACCAGCGAGGCAACAACAACAATGACCAAGGAAGAACCAGCAACCCCCAACGGCTGCACCTATTGTGGGAAGGCAGGGCACAACACCTATTGTGCCGGGTATTGAACGGATAGTGTTTGATATGTGGGAGTCCAGATCATCGGGTTTTCACCTGTCACATGAATTCGATCCAAGAAGGGCCAGTACAACAATTTCCTGCACTGCCAGCACCAGGGGTAGGCCAGTATCGAGGACCAGCGGTAGCAGTGAGACCGTTAGCACAACGTCCGTTGATGATGCAGGCTCAGATGTTTCGACAGTATGGACTGCTGATACAGCAGCAACAATAGAGACCACCCCAGCATCACCAAGGCAGAGGCCAGTAACAACACCATGCTAGGCGCAGCATAGGAACCAAGGAGAAGTCGAGGACAAGCATTCAATTTGTCCTTGGAAGAGGCATTGGCATCGGAAGATGTTGTAGCAGGTAACATTCTCATCGCCTCATATCCCGTAGTAGCATTTTTTGATTCGGGAGCATCACATTCATTTATATCTATACGATTTACGATATGACTATGAATGGAATTGGAGGCATTGCCAGAGAGGTTGAATATACTCACTGATAAAGGGCTCGTTGGAGTTAATAGAGTTATTCAAGCATGTCGAGTCATAGTATGCGGGCGTTCCTTACCTGCCAAGTTGATAGAATTTCCTATGGGTCATTTTAACGTTATCTTGGGCATGGACTGGCTGAAAGAAAGTCATACAACATCAGATTGTTGTAGAGGTAGTGTTCTTTTAATATTCCAGGCATGAAGCAGTTTACCTTAGTCCGATCAGGAGCAGACCAACAAAAAGAAGGAGTCATAGCGGCATTGGAAGAAGTTCAAGTCCCGAAAGTAGTTGAACAGTTTCTTGATATATTTCCTAAAGAACTTCCAGGTCTACCACCTGTAAGAGATATTGAGTTCAGCATAGAATTGACACTTGGAACTAAACCGATTTTGGATCGAGTTTACATAATGTCGGATTCAGAGTAGGCCAAGTTGTACCAGCACATAGAAGAACTGAAGACGAAGAAGTTCGTTCGAGCCAACGAATCACCATGGACAGCACCAGTGGTACTTATAGGAAAGAATGATGGGTCAACAAGATGGTACATTGACTACAAGAAGTTCAATACGGTAACAGTGAAGAACAAGTAGCCATTACCAAGGATCGACGAATTGTTTGATTAGTTGAGAAGAGCAAGAGTTTTCTTCAAGATAGATCTTCGGTTAGGATATCATCAAGTTAGATTTCGAGAAGAAAATATTCCTAAGATAGTATTCAGGTCAAAATACGGGCATTATGAATTCTTAGTTATGCCGTTTGGTTTGACCAATGCTCCAGCAATATTTATGGATTTGATGAACTGCATCTTTATATCATACTTAGATCAATTGGTCGTAGTATTCATCGATGACATTCTCGTATACTCAGCAAGTGAAGAAGAGCACGAAGATCACCTTAGAAAAGTGTTGCAAGTTCTAAGAGAGAACCAGTTATACGCTAAGCTCAATAAGCATGAGTTTTGGTTGGATCGTATTTGATTCTTGGGGCACATCATATCAGGGGCTGGAGTAGCAGTGGATCCCAAGAAAGTGAAAAAAATGGAAAGTTGGCCAATTCCTAAGACCGTAGCAGATGTGCAAAGTTTCTTGGGATTAGCAAGATATTATAAAAGGTTTGTATCAGACTTTGCAAGAATCTCAACACCTATTACGCGTTTGCCACAAAAGGATGTACCATTTATCTGGTCGGCAGAGTGCCAGTCATTATTTAAAAACTTGAAGTAGAAGTTGATTTCGGCACCTATTCTTACACTACCAGTTGTACTCGAAGGTTTCACTTTATATTATGACACATCAAGAAAAGGACTTGGATGCATCCTAATACAACATGGGAAGGTCATAGTATACACATCAAGGCAACTTCGAGACCATGAGAAGAATTATTCAACTCATGACTTAGAGTTGGTAGCAGTAGTATTTTCTTTGAAGCTATAGATGCATTACTTGTACGGTGGTTGCGTGGACATATTCATAGACCAAAAAAATCTTAAGCACATTTTTATTCAGAAGGAGCTGAATATGAGACAGAGAAGATGGTTAGAGTTGATCAAGGATTATGACGTGTAGCTTCAGTATCATTCAGGCAAGGTAAATGTAGTAGCAGACGCTCTCAGCAGGAGAGGCGACGCATTTATGTTGACATCATAGAAACACATTCTAGAAGATCTTCAAGAGATGGGCATCGAGATTATACTACCTAGTGACGAAGGAACTCTGGCAAGCCTACAAGTTCAATCCGACTTAGTAGATTAAGACAACTCAGGCATAGGACCCAATGATTGAAAAGCTTAGGACAGAATGTGAGTCAGGACTCAGAAAGGAGATGGAAATTCATAAGGATGGAATACTTCGATTTGGATCACGTCTATGTGTGCCAAGTGAAGATATCAGACATGAGGTTATGACAGAGGCCCACAGTTCTCAGTATTTTATTCACCCTGGAGGCACCAAAATATACAAAGATATCAAGCAACAGTTCTGGTGGAACGGAATGAAGAGGGAGATAGCTAGATTTATTTCCCATTACTTAATATGTTAGCAAGTGAAGGTAGAACAACAGAGGCCAGCAAGATTACTACAATTACTTCCTATCCCGAAGTGGATGTGGGAGCACATCACACTGGACTTCATGATCGGTTTACTGAGATCACCAAGTGGTAAGAATGCTATTTGGGTGATAGTGGATTAGCTTACATAGGTGGCACATTTTCTTCCTTTTAGAGCAGGACAATCTACAGAAAAGCTGGCAGAGTTGTATATGCAACAGATAGTCTGGCAGCATGGAGCTCCTGTCAGTATTGTGTCAGATAGAGATACCCATTTTACGTTATATTTTTAGAAGAGTTTATATTAGATCCTGGGTATCAAGTTAAGATTCAGTACGGCTTGCCATCCACAGACGGACGGGCAATCAGAAAAATAGTTCAGACTTTAGAAGATATGTTGCGAGCTTGTACCCAAGATTTTGGAGGATCCTGGGAGAGTCAACTGCACATAGTTGAATTCTTGTACAACAACAGTTATCAAGCAAGTATCCAGATGGCACCATTCGAGGCACTGTATGATAAGAAGTGCAGATCGTCGCTAGCATGGGATGATATTGGGGAGAGGAAGATGTTAGGCCCAGAGATGATTGTCCAGACAGTTGAAGTTGTCAAAGGGATTAGAGAGTGACTTCGGGTTGCACAGGATCGAAATTGTTAATGGGCAGACCAGCATCGTAGGCCATTAGAATTTTCTATTGGTGACTACGTATTTTTGCGAATTTTGCCTACCCGTAGAGTCATTAGATTTAGGGTTCGTGGGAAGTTGAGTCCGCGATATATGGACCCATTCGTTATCCTTGATAGGGTAGGCGATGTTGCTTATCGTTTATCACTTCCACCTTCGTTACGAGAGGTGCATGACATGTTTCATGTATCTCAGTTGTGTAGATATGTATCGGACCCAAGCCATGTCCTCGATCATTCTGAGTTGGTTGTTGGTACCAATCTGTTATACGAGGAGCAGCCTGTGTCCATTTTGGACCGATTGGAGAAGAAACTCAAGAACCGAACAATTAACCTTATCTGTGTTGCTTGGGGCCATCACTCCTTAGGAGAGTCAACGTGGGAATGTGAGGATGATATCCGATCACGGTATCCGCACCTTGATTGTCTTGATTCCGCATGCTTATCACCCTAGGGGTAAAGATTGCTTGATATCCTAGATTGATAATTTAGATTGATTACTTGCTATTGATACAGTAGGATGATTGCTTTCTTGCTAGAATTGCTTGTTGTTAGCTTAGTCTAGCCCTAATATTTCCACCCTGCTTGGATTTGAAATTTCAATGACAGAATTTTTCTAAGGAGGATATAGATGTCACTCCCCGTTCCCGAAATACGTATTTTAATACGTGTACTGCTTGCCTGTATTTATTTAGTATCTATCATACATTTATTTTGCATTTAGTTCTTGTAATTACCTGCTAATTATTTTTCTGTATTTTATTTTCTACTCTTGCCTAGCTCTAGGTTGATTTCGGTTCAAGTTGAATCAACTTGGTCTCGCTTGGTTCATCATGAATAGGGATGAATGGCTTAGATTGAGTGGACATGAATGAATGGTGGAGATTACTTGAGCTTGGTATATATGCCACTCTTTCTCCCTCTCTCCTCATTCACTCTCATTCATTTCTCTTTCACAAAACCCTAGCCATTAAAGAGAGGCAAGTACATCTTGCATAAATATGGAGAAATTTCTTAAAGTTTAATTTTATTGTTCTATTCTCTTCCTCTTTTTATTCGTAGCATGGTTAATGTTGTGGCCATAGCATTTAATTTTCTTTTTCTTGTATTTTAATTACTTTGAAGAAAAATGGGGTTTTTTGAGAAAAATGGGGTTTTGATCTTCAAACCTTGTTTTTCTTTGGAAACAAATGGTTCTATGTTCAAGAAGGTTCAATTTTAAGCAAGTTTGCTTTTCTCATTTTGAATTATAGATTAAAAGTTATGATCATTTGAAGTTTTGGAATTTGATGGGTTTTTCGAGTTCTTAATAGCTGCACCATTCGTAATTTGCGCCAATTGACTGCTGCACCAATTGACTGTTGTACTATTTGCTGCTGCACCAATTGACTGCTACATCATTCGCTGCTGCACTAATTAGCTGCTGCACCAATTGACTGCTACACCATTTACTGCTGCACCAATTGACTACTGCACCAATTGACTTCTACACCATTCACTGCCTCACCAATTGACTGCTGCACCATTCGTAGTTTGCATCGATTGACAGCTGTACTATTCGTGGTCTGTGCCAATTGACTGCTGCACCATTTGTGGTCTGCGCCAATTGATTGCTGCACCCTTCATGGTCTACACTAATTGACTGCTGTACCATTCCTTGTATGTACCATTTGTTGCGTGCACCATTTATTGCTTGGACCATTTATTGCCTGCACCATTTGCTATGTGTACCATTTGTCGTGCGTACCATTCATTGTGTGCATTATTTGTTACGTGCATCATTTATAGCATGCACCATTTGTTGCGTGTACCATTCATTACGTGCACTATTCATTGCCTGCACCATTTGTTGTGTGCACCATTCATTATGGGCACCATTTGTTGCATGCACCATTCATTAAGTACACCATTTGTTGCATGCACCAATAGTTGCGTGCACCATTCATTGCGTTCACCATTTGCTACGCGCACCATTCATTGCGTGCACCATTCATTGCGTGCACCATTCGTTGCGTGTACCTTTCATTGCGTGTACTATTTTCTGTGTGTACCAATCATTACGTGCACCATTTTTTGCATGCAACATTTGTTGTATGCACCACGTGCTGCGTGCACCATTTGCTGCGTACACCAATTGCAGTTGCACCATTCATTGCTGCGCCACTGCTGCTTCCACCATTCATTGTTTGTGCCAATTTTTTTTGCACCATTTGTTGCTCGCACCATTCATTGCTCGCACCATTCACAGTCGCACCATTGCTTTATTGATTGAACATTGATCTTGCGTTCGTATAATTGGAACTAAGGGACTGGCTAGTCGACATATTAAATTGAATGAGACACATTCATGTTTATACAATAAACTATTGCGACTGACTAGCCGACCCCGATTATTGATATGTGTACTCGTGCTGATATTTTCAATTTTACAATTACTTTCAATTTACGTAATATTGAGTATGTGCTAATGCACTAGTAAATATTTTCTTATTCAAAAGGAGGAATCCGCCCGAGGAGGAGCTCGCGTCTGATTAGCTCGTTGGTGAGGCACATGATTATCTCGTGGCTAGGTTTGTTTGCTGTATTACGCTATGTAAAACCTACAACCTAACTATACTGGTATCATTTTAGAGTTATGCATATCGTATCCCGTACGGATGTACTCATTCAAAATGAGCATGACCTACGGCATATGATTTCAATTAATGTAGGGACAACTAAGTAACATAAAATAACTACTGCATGGAGAGGAATGAATTCCCGAGTTCTTACATGACAGTCATCTTCGGGACAAATAGTGCCCCTACATGTCGGCTGGTCCCCGCGGATACTATACATCTGCCACACGGGGAGGGAGTGACATCTGTTTAATTTTCTACAATATTGTTGACGGGTGTTGTCACGTTCCGATTCGACGGACCATTCGTCCCCATTCTTATTATGTCGAATCGATCGTCTTCGTTAAGGCGTGATGCCGTACGAGTCTGGAATTGCACTCGTACAAGACAAGAACATTACATATGATCATTCTTATTTGAAACATCAAGTTGAAACTTCACAAATCTCAGAGTAATTAAACATGCAGTATAGGAAGATGGAAATATGCTTTTTATTCGTAGCTTGCAACGAAGTGCAAGTCGTAATTACATTAGATGTCATTGCGGCTATATTGATTGAAACAAAAGAAAATACTCGACAAGCTACCTGAACTAATACTTGTCGTTCCATACATTGCCCTTTTATACATAAGCCTTCGATGAATTGTCTTCCAAATACTTTAGAATAGGAAGATGCTTCAAAACGCCTCTCCGAACTTTAGCTTAGAGTTCCCGCAGCACCTGGAGAGTTGGGGAAGGGGATTAGCACACTTGCTAAGTGGACGGGACAAACCCACTCGTCTAAACTGACTCTAATTTGTTAAGGTAGACATGCATTGGAGTTTTCTTTCTATTTAGAATTAAATGAATTCAGTTTATATTGATAGCCTTCCATTTGAAACAGTAAAGCAGACAAAAAATATAGCAGTTTATTTCATTCTTACCACGGTCGTACTCGTCCGTGCATAAAAATAGAGATTATAATTTCTGCCTGCATAAGACAATAGGTGAGCATGCTATTTTATATGTGGTCATCGGTGTTAGTCACCACGAGGGACTATTCATCATGGCATTACGACGCACCCTATCAGACTAGGTTACAAGCCTAGCTGAAGGCCCCGTAATGCCTCGTGGCAAGCACGAAATCTCAAATTCCCCCTAGATCAATTCGGTTCCGATGCCCCGGATACCATTTTGAGGAAACCCTTGTGCACAAGTTATCCATGACCATGCAAATGTGAGAACAGTTTATCATATGAAACGGATTGCATAGCGTGGATATTATTAAGAAGTATTATCATTTTTCTCAACTCATGCAACTAAGTCATTTTCTCCAAAGTCGTACTTTCGATTTAGCGTCCCGTAGGCACCAATTTCCCCGTGGCACCATATGCCGCAACCAATATTTTATCATTTCATTTTGTAGATCATGAAATAGTCTATCTCTTTTCTAGAACCTTAAACTTTCTCTTTTAGATGTGAAACTTATATTTTCAGAGTAATTTACTCTAAATCTATGTATTTTTTCGAGTTCTTGATCTTAGTGGATTGGCATGCATTTAACTTGGCATCGTCGATCTGAATAAGTTCGAGGCAAAAGAATTTCGTTTGCGGGACAGAGTAGAAAAGAAGGGGCCAATCCACCCACCAAGTATTTGATCATGTCGATAGTCGAAGCGCTTCGCAACATTTAAGTTTCAGTTACGCGAGCTCCTGCAATGGCACCAACACCTAGTCAGAATTTCTTCTTTAATCCTTCGTTTCGAAATTCGTAGAATGCATTCAGAAAATGACGCGAAAACACATTCATCAAAACCAAGCGGCGAAAGCTCCAAGAAAACTATACAGCAGTTCGGTCCCTTCGAAGGGACTCTTATATAGAGCTCACTCGCTGAGACGTAGTCTGCTGCATTTTGGACTTATTCCAACAGAAGCCGTTTCTATTAATTAGATAAATTCTCGTAACATTCGTCCAAATCAATTTGATCGATGCCGCCAGGTGTTATCGTTTACAAAGCTCAGCGATCGAGTCAGATTGCCATCTAAGTTCCTGACCGATCTGACTTGGTGCAAGCATATTACGGAGTACGTCGCCTATCGGATGCGGGACACTACATAATATACCACTAAAAAAAAGTTTCGTCCCGAAACTTAAGAACAAGGGTCTGACCTTAAATTAGGCAAACAACGAAGGGTACTTCTCCTTCACCTCCGCCTCCATTTTCTATATCGACTTTTAACTGAATGGTTCTGCCAAAGCACGCGTACCAAGGACATCGATTGATTTCACAATACCTTCTCCTTATGGTCCAAAATTTGAATAGGCTCCTATGAGTAAGACAAGTCAATAAGTAGCTCCAACTGATCGAAGCTAACCACGTGACTTAGATCGTTCACGTATTTTCGAAGTTGTAAAATGTGGAAAACATCGTGCACATCAGCCAAGGCAGGAGGTAGTACGATCCGATAAGCAACCGTTGCAACTCGTTCGACGATCTCGAAAGGGCTTACAAATCTCGGGCTCAATTTGCCTTTAACGCTGAACCGCATCATGCTGCGCATGGGCATTACATTCAAAAACACATGGTCCCCAACCAAAAAATTTAGCGGTCATCGATGAAGATCTGCGTAGCTCTTTTATCGACTTTGTGCGATACGGAGTTTGTCTCGGATCACGTGGACCTTTTCGACGGCCTGCTCCACCAGTTTCGTTCCGAGCACTTGTCGCTCTTCGACTTAGTTCCAGCATATTGGAGAACGATATTTCCTCCCGTAGAGCACTTCATATGGAACCATCTGAATGCTCGACTGATAACTTACAAACTCAGCAAGCTGCAAATGCGTATCACAACTAGTCTTTAGATCGATTGCACACAGACGTAATATATCGTCTAATATTTGATTCATCCTCTCCGTTTGACTGTCTGTTTGGGGGTGATATGCAGAACTAAAATTTAGTTTGGTCCTCATCGTCGCTTGCAGGCTCGTCCAGAAATGGGATAGGAATCGCTCGTCTCTGTCCAAAATTATTGTGGCTGGTAACCTGTGCAGTCGAACAATTTCATCAATATAAATTTGCGCTAACTGATCGACGCTCCATCCTACTTTAATTGCAATGAAGTGAGCTGACTTGGTCAATCTATCAACAATGACCTAAATCACATCATTCTCCCGTGGCGTCTTCAGAAATCCTATAATGAAATCCATCGAGATGTTGTCCCACTTCCACTTAGGAATGGCGAGGTTCTGCAGCTCCCCGCCTGGCCTTTGATGTTCTGCCTTTACTTGTTTACATGCCATGCTCTACGACACAAAAGTAGCTACGTCTTTCTTCAGGTCGTGCCACCAAAAGTTTGTGCACAAGTCCTTGTACATCTTGGTGCTTCCAGGATGTAACGTGTACTTTGCATAATCTGTCTCCGTTAGAATTTCTTTTCTGAGTTCGACAGTTTCAGGAATGCAGAGCCTTCCTTTTAATCGTATTGTCCCGTCTCCGTCTTCCGTAAAGTCAGTCGCTCTTCCTGTTGAAATCAGCTTGTGCATCTTCTTCAGGAATGAATCGTTTTTCTACGCAGTTTTAATTTTGCTAAGTAGGCTCGACCCAAGCATCGACTGAGCTAGGTGTAGGTGTCGATACTCAATTCCGAGTTCGATACCCATCGCTTCAAGGGCTCGCCATATCTCATTAATTAGGGCCAGTGATCCTATAAACATTCGGCTCAGCATGTCGGCTACGACGTTTCCCTTGCCCGATGTATACTTGATCGTTAGTTCGTAATCTTTTATGAGTTCGAGCCAACGTCGCTGCCATAAGTTGAGTTCTTATTGCATAACAAATATTTCAGGCTTTTATGATCTATGTAGATTCTATAAGCCACACTATAGAGGTAGTGCCACCAGAGTTTCAATGCAAACACGATCGCTGTCAATTCTAGGTCATGCGTCAGATAGTTTTTCTCGTGCTGCTTTAATTGCCGTGAAGCGTAGGAGATGATTTTATCTTTCTGTATGAGTACGCACCCGAGGCCAGTTTTTGATGCGTCGCTGAATATCTGAAAGCCTTCTGGACCATCTAGAAGTGCAAGAATTGGAGCTGAGACGAGCCGTTGCTTCAACTCTTAAAACTGGATTCACAGTTGTCACTCCATTCAAATACGACTCCCTTCTGGGTGAGGCGAGTCAGAGGCGACGCTAGTTTTGAAAAGCTTCGCACGAATCTTCTGTAGTAGCCTGTTAAGCCCAGAAAACTCCGAATGTCGCTAGCCGAGGTAGGTCAGTTCCAATCTACCACCGCTTCAATTTTCTTTGGGTCCACTACGACGCCTTTGACAGAGATTACATGTCCAAGGAATGTCACACTACACATCTAGAACTCGTATTTACTCCGTCTGGCATATAATTTGTTTTTACGCATAGTCTGCAATACCGTGTTCAAGTGCTTTGCGTGCTCTTCTTGATTCTTCGAGTAGATAAGGATATCGTCGATGAACACGACTACAAATTAATCAATTTGGGGTTGGAAGACTCGGTTTATCAGATCCATGAAAGTGGGTGGAGCATTCGTCAAACCGAATGACATGACTAGAAATTCATAATGACCATCGAGTGCGGAAGGCAGACTTCGATACGTCATCGGACTTGATCTTTAAATGATGATAGCCTGAACGAAGATCGATTTTTAAAAATATTGATGCGCCTTATAGTTGGTCAAACAAATCATCGATTCGTGGCATGGGATACTTGTTCCGCACGGTCGCCTTATTGAGTTCACGATAGTCGGTGCATAGCCGCATCGATCCATCATTTTTTTCACAAACAGTACGGGAGCTCCCCATAGAGAGACGCTAGGGCAAATAAATCCGTGGTCTAGCAACTCTTGTAATTGTACCTTCAGCTCCTTCAGTTCTGCTGGAGCCATTCGGTAAGGCACTTTTGATATCGGCCATGTATCCGGGAAGGTGTCGATGCTGAATTCTATTTCTCGATCCGACGGCATCCCAAGCATCTCATCCAGAAAAATGTCGAAAAAATCTGCCACAACATCTGTCTGTACTGTGTTTGTATTATCCTTTCGCGTATCTCGAACTGATGCCAAGTATCCCGTATAGCCGGAACGCAGCATACGCCTCGCCGAAATTGCCGATACCACCATGGCCGTCTTCGAGACTGTATCGTATGAATATGAGAACTCTGTCTCGTCAGGAAGACGAAACACAACTCTCTTCTCTGCGCACTCGATTGTTGCACGACAAGCGCCTAACCAATCCATGCCCAGGATTATGTCGTACTCTTTGATGTCTAGTATGATGGCTTCCAAGGATAGATTTCTTCTTCCGATACAAATATGGACATTCCTACAAATAAAGTTCGTAGGCATATCGACTCTCGATGGAGTGCTAGCATTATAATTTTATTTTCTTTCGCATAATCAGCAGATATAAAACTATGCGTTAACCAGAATTGAATAGTACTCGAGCAGGTATATTTTTGTAGATTAATATACCCGTTACAATGGTATCGGATTGGAACGCCTTGTCCTGAGTCAATACATAGACTCGTCCTTGCGCTCCATTGCGTTGATTTTGCGGGTTCACTGGCACCGCATTTGCGCCTTGTAGTGTAGGCGCACTATTCTGATTTGGAGCATTGTTTATTGATTCAAAACATTTTTTGGGGGGTTCGTTCTCCCCTGGAGACAATCATAAGACTTGTGACCTATCTTACCATATCTGAAACATCCAGACACCATATATTTAAATGTCTGACGACTATTTTTGCCATACTTGTTGCACCGTACTCCGTTATAGGAGCCTCGATTTTTAAATGTGTTTAGACGCTTTACTACTCCCGAGCCTCCCGCATCGTTAGGATGTTTGTTAAAATTATTACGGACAACCGGTATGGCTCGTTGTGACATACGGCCAAAGATTCACTCGCTATCAAGTGCGGCTTCATAGGATTCATGATAAGTTTGGCATCGCTGGTTCATGACGTCCCTACGCAGTTCGTCCTTCAGGCCTTAGTGAAAATGCTCGCACCATTCTTCTTTGTTGGGCAGAAAGGCATCGGCAAATTTTGCAAGTTATGAGAAGCTTGCGTCAATGGACATATTCCCTTGCCTCAACATCATGAACTCGTCCCCTTTTTGTTGACGGATGGCGGAGGAACATACTGTTCAAGAAAATCTTCCTTGAACATCTTCCACGAAATTTGGGCATCAATATCGGCTTCATAGATTTCTTGTTTCTTAGTTGCTCACCAGTCATAAGCCCTCGGTTGTAGTTGTACAGTCGCACATGCTACGCTATGGAACCCTTCGATGTCGAGAAGGTTAAACAGGTCCTCAATCTCTGTGAGCCATCCTACAATCACATTAGGCTCTGCTCGACTATTGAACTTAGGCGTGTTCATCTTGCGGAACTCCCTTACTTTGAACAAGGAAGAAGAGTTCATCGTTCGTAGTTGAACTTCTTCCTCGACTTCCTCTGGAACGTCTTCTCTCTCTTCAGATGCCACAACCGTTGATTTGGCATTGCCCACCATATTGCTTACTATCTGTGTTAGGTCATCCATTTGTTTTTGCTGCACACCAAATTGGGCTTTAATTTACATCTGAAGTTATTGCTGCTGCAGCTCCATCAACTGCAGTATTTTCTCTATTGTAGTCTCGCTAGGGCTAGCATCCTTTGAACTCGACGAACTATCCGCAGCGTTGGTTGTTGTTCCGGGATTATTTTTATTTTTTTAGTCATTCCAATAAAACACAGTAAACCCTTTATTATTTTTCAAAGATATCTACGGGCTTACCTGTATAGAACTTTTATTTCACGCAGCATGTCGACAAGCATTCAATTCAGCAATCGCAACGAACATTCCAAAACGAAACATCTTTCAAAAATCCGAGAAAACATAACTGTGCTCTGATACCAATTTATCACGTCCCAATACGATGGACCGTTCGTCCCCATTCTTATTATGTCAAATCGATCATCCTCGCTAAGGCGTGATACCGTACGAGTCTAGAATTGCACACGTACAAGTCAAGAATATTACATTTGATGATTTTTATTTGAAACATCAAGTTGAAACTTCACAAATCTCAGAGTAATTGAACACATAGTATAGAAAGATGGAAATATGATTTTCATTCATAGCTTACAACGAAGTACAAGTCGTAATTACATTGGATGCCGTTGCGGCTAAATTGATTGAAACAAAAGAAAATACTCGACAAGTTGCCTGAACTAATACTTGTCGTTCCATACATTTGCCATTTTATAGATAAGCCTTCGATGAATTGGCTTCAAAATACTTTAGAATAGGAAGATGCTTCCAAACGCCTCTCCAAACTTCAGCTTAGAGCTCCCGCAGCACCTGGAGAGTTGGGGAAGGAGATTAGCACACTTGCTAAGTAGACGGGACGAACCTACTCGTCTAAACTGACTCTAATTTGTTAAGGTATGCATGCATTAGAGTTTTCTTTCTATTTAGAACTAAATGAATTTAGTTCATATTGATAGCCTTCCATTTGAAACAGTAAAGCAGACAGAAAAAAAGCAGTTTATCTCATTCTTACTACGGTCATGCTCGTCCCTGCATAAAATAGAGATTATAATTTCTTCCTGCATAAGACAATAGGTGAGCATGCTATTTTATATGTCGTCATCAGTGTTAATCACCACGAGGGACTATTCATCTTGGCATTATGATGCACCCTATCAGACTAGGTTGCACGCCCAGCTGAAGGTCCCGTAATGCCTCGTGCCAAGCACAAAATCTCAAATTCCTCCTAGGTTGATTCGGTTCCGATGCCCCGGATACCGTTGCGAGGAAACCCTTGTGCACAAGTTGTCCATGACCATGCAAACGTGAGAACAGTTTATCATATGAAACGGATTGCATAGCGTGGATATTATTAAGCAGTATTATCATTTTCTCAACTCATGCAACTAAGTTAATTTTGCCAAAGCCGTACTTCCGATTTAGCGTCCCATAGGCACCAAATTCCTCCGAGGCACCGTATGTCGCAACCAACATCTTATCATTTCATTTTGCATATCATGAAATAGTCTATCTCTTTTCTAGAACCGTAAACTTTCTCTTTTAGATGTGAAATTTATATTTTCAGATTAATTTACTCTAAATCGATACATTTTTCCCGAGTTCTTGATCTTAGTGGATTGGCATGCATTTAACTTGGCATCGTCGATTTGAATAGGTTCGAGGCAAAGAATTTTGTTTGCGGGACAAAGTAGAAAAGAAGGGGCTGAACCACCCACCAAGTATTCGATTGTGCCAATAGTCGAAGCGCTTCGCAACATTTAAGCGTCAGTTATGCGAGCTCCTGCAATGGCACCAACATTTAGTCAGAATTCTTTCTTTAATCCTTCGTTTTGAAATTCGTAGAATCCATTCAGAAAATGACACAAAAACACATTTATCAAAACCAAGCGGCGAAAGTTCCAAGAAAACCATACAGCAGTCTGGTTCCGTCGAAAGGACTCTTTTATAGAGCCCACTCGTCGAGACGCAGCCTGCTGCATTTAATTCCAACAAAAGTCATTCCATTAATTGGATTGATTCTCGTAACATTCGTCCAAATCAATTTGATTGATGCCGTAAGGTGTTATCGTTTACCAAGCTCAGCGATCGAGTCAGATGTCCATCTAAGTTCTCGACTGATCTGACTCAGCGTAAGCATATTACGGAGTTTGACGTCTATCGGAAGTGGGGCACTATAGGTGTCTTGATAGGACCCGTGTAATTCATGATTGGTACAATTGATTACGGATCAACTAGCCTTGCTTGTACATGGTAAGAACTGAGGAATTCCATAATGCATAGTTCCAAGATAACTTGAAACTTATAATTAGCAAGCCCTAGTAGTTGTATTGCCACTTTAATTTGGATTGCCTGTTGTAGCAGCGTAAAAAGTGCTTCATAGAATGAGTCAAAGAAATGAAGCATTTCATTCAAAATGATCTACTTTACGCCTAAGACAGGCTAATCACTTTACGCCAGGGTCAAGCCAATGGTTTTACGCCTAAGACAGGCTAACCACTTTTACGCTGGACAAAGCTGTCAAGTCTTGCATTTAATGCAAAGTCTGACATGAAGATTTAATGATGGCATATATCACAGAATTCGAAGGTATTTGTTTTACACAAAGACCAATGTTGTCATTTAGTACGTGGACTGAGCTATTTTACGCTCACAGTTTGGCTTCTTTTACGCACGAAGACTATTCGAGTTTTTACGCTCAAAAGTTGATGTGTGCATAAAGTTTATTTGGGCTACTTTTACGCTCAAGATTATTTAACAACCACTTTACGCGGGAAGTCCATGTCAGGGCTATTTTACGCCTAGTCTACTACTTTACGCTCAGGGTATATTTGGGTTGTTTTTACGCCCTATTCTTCTTCACCAATTCGGAACGTGGTTTGCCTATATGGCTTTCATGCCACAAATCTCGAAGAACGTGTGTACGTGCATCCTATTCTTACTGAAATGATGGGACACGTGTCAACGTATGCAGAGGATGACTTCGGTCATGGGTGGTAGTTATTAGCGTAAAGACGGAACTTTTGCTGAGTTTTTCGCACAAGAAGCCAAGTCTTTAAATAGACTTATTTTTTCATATAACAGACACAGAGACAGGAGGAGAGAAAAAAGAGAGATTAGAACTCAGAGATTTTGATTCTCCAGAGCATTCTTCTTCAACCTTTCTTTCAGAACAGAGTGAAGCAAAGCAGAAAAGCATTCGGCCTCGCCATCAGTGTCCAAGTGCGTCGATACCTTTCTGGTGACTTAGTTCTTCCGGTTGTTCATCTTCAAGCAGTGATCTTCATCATCATCGTATGGTCTAAGGAACAAAGTGATTATTTACAGATCTGACTTCCATAGCAATACTTTTCCAGAATCAAATTTGTACTTCTTGTACTTTTTCTCGTTTTATTTTCAAAAGCCAATTTTCCTGGCATTTTGTTAAGTGAAACAAAATGATGACTCTGCTGGGGACGACTTTCTCCTCTGACGAGGAGGCAATTGCTCAATACGATGATGTGTCGATTGGATCGTCAAAGAAGACTCTGGTTGTACACTTCGACCAGACTGCTTATGAAGAGATGCTCCGAACTGGGGGTGGTTCTCGCTGCTCCAATGTTCAAAAATCTCGCAAAGCACGAAAAGTTTGGATTCATAAATCCAAAATAGCTTCTGATCTCTCTATTGCTTCTGATGGCAATGAAATTCTTTCCACTCCTGTCGTAGGGACTCCCGTTCGTAACGAGGCAGTCCTTACTTCAGCGTTGCACTCTAAGTGTGGCAATTTATCTCCCGTCTGTGACGGTGAAGATAATCAGGTTTCACGCCCACTGCGTAAGAACCAAGTTTTACGCCCAGTGGGTAAAAACCAAATTTTACGCTCGGTGCATAAGAATGAGTCTCCCATTTGTAATGAGGCAGACTCTAATGCTTGTGCTTCTGAGTGTAAGAATAAGTCTTCCGTCTGTGACGTGGTAGACTCACATAAATTACGCTATTCGCGTAAAGGAAAATCTCCCGTCTGTGACGTGGTAGATAATCAATTTTTATGCTCTACGCATAAAGGTAAGTCTCATGTCGGTGACAGTGTAGATAAAATTCACGACGATGTTTTTACATCTAATGTGAATATACCTAAAGGCATACAGCGTAAAAATATTGTTGGTAAAGCTTCAGTTCTATACCAACAACCTTCTTATACTGCTCTACGCAAAGTACCAAACCTACAAATTACACGCAATGAAAATGGAGTCCTTCGTGCTCAAAAATCTCAAGATTTACGCACACAACTCCAAACACGTAGAAATGTACAGTTTGGTTCTACGAATACAGCCAGTAATCTTCTTTATACAAAAGGGACTAAACATTTTTCTACCCCAAATATAATAAAGAAGACTACTCCCTCTACTCCTTCTGATTTACGTGAATTGCTAATGCAAAAACGTAAGAACAGACAATCTCCGGTGACATTCTCCCAAGAAAAACACCATTGTGAGTATCACCAGGTTGTAATTAATTGTTGTTGTTCGGCTTCAAAACGGTCAGTTTTTGATCGATTGAGTTTTAATGTGCGTCAACAACAAGTTGATGACCAAGAACATGAGTTGTCATATGTGTCAGTCAACATGGCATCTCATACTAACAGAGGACGACGTCCAAGACGAAATACGTCCCAAACTCCAGGTCAACAACAGTTCAACAAACTTCTTGATTCCTTTGAAGGAGTATATCAGAATACTCGATCAAGAAGACAAAGACAATTACAGACTTCTGATTCAGAAGCTGGGGGTACTCAATCTTTTGAGTCCGAAACTGATAGTGTCGATTCATACTTCTATACTAATCCCTCTATATCTTCAAGAGAGGTTGAATCCTACGCTATTGGAGATAAACCAGAGACGTCATCTGCTAATACAGAACAACGTCTCACTGCCGTTGAGCAATCATTGAAAGACATGCTTAACATGGTGCAAAGCATGCATCAGATAATATTGAATCAGTAAACTGCTCAGCCGACAGTAATAACACCGGTACCAGTAGCAGCACCAACTCAAGATAGTCAAGGGGCTGATATACCTTTGAATATTCAAGAGCCTGCTGTTAATCAAAATTCTGCATCTCCAGATCCCATTATTCCAGAAGATATACCATCTCCGGTGGGGATTACGGTACATCCAACAACCATTCAATCAAATGTGCTTCCGCAAACTAGTGAAGCCATTCAAGCAGTGCTTAAGCTCAAAGCACAGTTTGAAGTTTTGAAGCACAAGGATCAACTCCAGAGGTTAGGGATTAAGCAACCTTATCCTCCTTATTGGAATGATGTACCCTTTCCACCGAAATTCAAGCCACAATCAATGGTATTGTTTGATGAAAGGGCATCTCCTAGTCAGTATATCAATTATTTTGATATTATGACTGTACATCTGCAGAAAAATGATGCTCTTCTCACTCGAGTATTCATTGGGTGTTTGACGGATTCAGCTTACGACTGGTATCGTAGTTTACCTGACAATTGCATTTCGTCTTTTGACGAATTTAAGGCAATGTTTCTCTCCCTCTTCTATGAAGGAGGTATGGACATGAACATGAACATGTCCTCCTTAATAGAAATCAAACAAAAGGAGAAAGAAGATACTCGGACGTTCATCGAACGTTTCCGACAGGCTACTCTAAAGATGCCTCCTGGTATGCCAGATTCAGTATTAATTGATACATGCAAGATGAATCTGTGACCATCTATTGCTGTTTTCACGGGTTCCCAATTCACAGATTGGGCTTCGTTTATCATAGCAACAGTTTCTGCCGAGACCAATGGTAGGTTGGCTCGTGAACATGGGATGATTTTTGCCTCAGAGGATAAAGAAAAGAAAAGTAATCCTGGTAATAATTCTGGTAATCGTAATATAAAAGGAAAAGATACCCTCATGGTCAATCTTTCCAAGAATAAAATGACGTCGAATAATCAGGAATCTTCCAGGCCAAAAGAAGAATACTCTTTTGACGAAAGTGATATCCCAGGGATATTCTAATGTTTGGTGAAGAGTGACAAACTCCAGATTCCGGAGCCAAAGAGGCCTAATGAGGTGAATCTGACTGACAATCCCAAATATTGTATCTATCATAGATACATTAATCATCCTACCAGTGCTTGCTATGTCTTGAAGAAGAAAATCCAAGAGCTGATAAATGGTGGCGCTATCGCTTTAACCAATGATGACCATACGGTTACAACCAATATGGTTTCTCTTCAATTTGAAGATTTTCCTCCACAACAAATCCCAGATAGAATTATCCCAA
The DNA here is from genome assembly GCA_029216955.1 of Iris pallida. NCBI lineage: Eukaryota > Viridiplantae > Streptophyta > Magnoliopsida > Asparagales > Iridaceae > Iris > Iris pallida. Next base: position 213,734 of record JANAVB010026500.1, read on the forward strand.
TCCCGAAGGCGACAATGAAGATTGTGAATATCCCGCCTGCTAGAGAGGAAAATGAAGGATTGTTGCCTCTCACCTTAAAAAATGGTGAAATTATGTGGGTACATCCTGACTTAGTACCTGAGATGGAAAATGAAGATAAAACTTCAAAATCCAAGAAAGGTAAGAAAGTCAAAACCTGCAACCTGATTTCTTATATTATTCCAAATCCTGACGATTTGGATCATCTATGGGATGGCCTTCCTTTAGAAGATGGACTGAGAGGACTGAACATATGTTCTCCAAGTCTAGCTCCTCCTACCAAGCTCAAGCTTACTCATCAGCAGTGGCTAGCCATGAATAGTGTTCCCTTATACCGGGCACATCAAGTCTTCGTTGCTTATGAAAAAGCTCCTACAGGGATTTTTCCTCGTATCCCGAATCTTTTTCCTGTGCTTACAGAAGGTCCTTCTTCTTCCTCTTTTGTTGAACCACCTGTTGAAAGTCTACTGCCTATTTATTTATACAGTCAGCAATCAATCCTTCTCATGAAGAAGATGGGGCTATGACTTTCAGAAGACAGAAGGTTTGAATTATAATAAAGGAATACGACTTCCTTTACAAATTCAAAATCAAAAATCTACTGTTGGATTGGGTTCTGAAATTCCTCATAACAATCCTTACAAGAAGAAAACTAAAGGAGGGAAGACTAAATCCTGTAATATGGTACTTCCTTCTCCTGAGTCCAAAGAAGAAACTTTTGCTGGTACAAGAACTGGAAAAGAGTACCACAAAGATTATGAGGGATCCTCCAAAGAAGCAGAAGACGTAGTGAAAATACTACCAGCTCAACCTTCTCCTGTTCCTGCTAAACCATCTGTGGTTAAAAAGGGGGAAACAGAAAGCAATACGCTTTGACGTCCCATTGAAGCCTACTTCTAGTCAGGGGGTGGTGATGAAACCCTACAAATTTGATATTCTAGCTCAGTTAGCCAATACTCCGGCTAGACTATCTATATTTGAGCTGCTTCGTCTTTCTAGAGAAAGCAGGAAGACTCTGAGTGAAGCTTTACTACAAGCAGATTCATGCTTAGCTCAACTCAAGAGTCCTGATAATACTCCAGTGTCGTGTCCGCAATGTCATAGTGTGATTGAAGCAATTTCCAACATCACCTTTACACAAGAAAATATGGTGTTGAAGCATAACAAACATGACAGGCCTCTGTGCTATACTGGGTATATCGGATCCGGGTCTTCAATTAGCATAATTCTTCAGAGTATGCTAAGACCCCTGAGGATTCCAACTAGTGATCTGACTTACACTAGTACTAAAATAGTTGGTTTTAACTCTGGCAAGAGTAAACCACTGGGGAAGATTCGTCTGAAGATTCAGATTGGTGATCTTCGAACTATGGTAACCTTCTATGTTATCAACTCAGACGTATCCTACAATATCCTTCTGGGGAGATCGTAGATTCATGAACATATAATCGTGCCATTAACTCTCCATCAATGCTTCAAGTATGTGGATTCCCAAGGGGTTGTGAAGACTGAGTTTGCTGATATCAATCCTTTCAAGGGTGTCGAAGCCTATTTTTCTGATTCTAGGCTTTATAAACAAGAGCATGTGAAAGAGATATCAGACATAGCTGAAGATCAATCATCTACTGAAGATCAGTCTATTAATGAAGATCTGCCAGAAGAGCAACCTTTGAAAATCAAGGTCAAAGGTCGAATTCAGCCCCAATCTGTCAATGATCAACCTCTGATGATCAAGGTTAAAGGAAGAACTCAAGCTTCATTTGAGGAATCAGTAAATATTCCTGCTAAGAGCCAAGTTCAACCTTTTATGATCAAGGTCAAAGGGCGTACTTCTTGTACGAATGATCCAGAAACACCATTGATTGTCAATCTTGGCAAATCTACGCAGAGGACGAATAATGATCCATTATTGATTAATTCGAAGCATAGCAATCAGATTATAAATGATGTAAATATTGATCATTCTGTACTTTTTGATATCAATGAAGATTTCCTTTTCGAGTATATGGTTGTCAAGTTTATTGAAAGAATGACTTTATCTTCTGATAATCAAAGTCATCAATATAAAGACGACATAGAACCAGAGGAAATATTATACATTGATCATAAAGAAAATTCCTTTCCTCCTCATGTCGATGTTGGACCTTATGCTCAAAAGTTCTTAACATCTTCTCCCTATCTTCTACCTGTAGTTGCTCTATCGCAAGCTTGTGTAACTTATAGACGTCACGAAGAATCTTATTTCGTGGTTCCGTCTGATAAGAAAAACAAGCACCAAATTGTGTTTGAAGACTATGCAAGGTCTCAATCAAGGCAAGGGTAGACGACTACCATTATGTGGTAATCTGTTTTACCAGAAGACTCGTCATGCGTTGGGATATGATCCGTCCTACATGTTTAATGACGATATACAAGAAGAATTCTCTTCTAGCTCTTCACAATCATCAGATTCAGAAGAAATCCAATTTATCGAATCTGATACATTTCACTCCTCATATCTTAGAGGAGACTATTATGATGAATCTGAGCAAGTATTTTCAGCTTATATGGTTCAAATTGATGGTGAATCCGAGCCATTTGAGAATGACCCTTGGGCCCAACAAATGGACACTCAATGGGAACTTCATTTTGAACAATGACAACCACCTACAGAGGATGAAGTTTTCCAGATTGATGTTGGAGATGGAACTACGTCCAAACCAATATTCATCAGTAAAAACCTTTCCGAAGATGAAAAGGAAGAGTTGATAAAACTGATCAAAGAATATATTGACATCTTTGTATGGAGTTATGAGGATATGCCGGGTCTAGATCCTAAAGTTGCTACTCATAAACTCAATATTTTGCCTAATGCCAAGCCTGTAAAACAGCAGCAACGGCGTTTTAGACCAGATATGATGGTTGTAATTGAAGCAGAAGTCAAAAAGTTGATTACATGTGGCTTTGTTCGTGAAGAGCAACACCCGGATTGGGTTGCCAATATTATTTCTGTTATGAAGAAGAACAGAAAAGTCCGAGTTTGTATAGATTATCGAGATCTTAATGCGGCTTGTCCAAAGGACGAATTCCCGCTTCCCATTACTGATGTCATGATAGACAATACATGCGGTTTTAAACGTATGTCTTTCATGGATGGATTCTCAGGATACAATCAGATCAAGATGCATCCAGAAGATGAAAAGCATACTTCTTTTCGAACACCCTTTGGGGTTTATTGCTATACGGTTATGCCGTTTGGTCTTAAAAATGCCGGTACCGCGTATCAACGGCCTATGAACAACATCTTTTAAGAACATCTACGGAAGACAGTTGAATATTACGTAGATAACATTGCTGTTAAGAGTCGATCAAAGGATGATCACATTAAAGACTTAAAGACAGTATTTGAATTGATGCGTCAACATCAATTGAAAATGAACCCTACTAAGTCTTTCTTAGGGGTTTCCAGTGGCAAGTTTTTAGGATTTGTCATTACTTCTCAGGGTATCCATGTTGATCCTGATAAAGTTAAAGCAATCCTTGAAATGCGTCCTCCTCGTAATCTGAAAGAACTCCGTGGCTTTCAGGGTCGCATTGCTTATATCAGGAGATTTATATCTAATCTCTCTGGAAGATGTCAACCTTTCTTCCGTCTATTAAAGAAAGGTGTATCTTTTGTCTGGGATAAAGCGTGTCAGGAAGCCTTCAATGACATTAAGCAATACCTTACAAATCTACCTGTTCTAGTACCTCCAGTGGTAGGAAGACCATTTTTGCTATATGTTCGAGCCTTGGATTATTCACTTGGCGCTCTCCTTGCACAGAAAAGTGATATGGGTCATGAACAGGCAATTTATTATCTTAGCCGAATGATGGTCGGAGCTGAACACAGGTATACACCTGTAGAAAAGGAATGTCTGGCCTTGGTTTTTGCTGTCCAAAAGACAAGACATTATGTGACAGGACAAACTATTCATGTTATTTCCAGAATAAATCCCATTCGGGTATTGATGAGAAAACCAAGCATTCTTAATTCCAGGTTAGCTACCTGGGCGATGTTACTCACTCCTTATGACATGGTTTATGTACCTCAAAAATCAGTAAAGGGCCAAGCATTAGCTGATTCCTTAGCTGCTCACCCTATACCTGAAACATCGAAGTTATACAAGGACATTCCAGATGAAGTCGTAGATTGTAACATGACTTTGAAGAATGACATATGGTAATTATATTTTGATGGAGCATCACGGATAGGACCTAAAGGCAATATTGTTTCTGGGGTAGGAATCGTCTTGGTTTCTCCTGACAAAATGGTCATATACAGTGCCTATTCTCTCAATCAGCCATGCTCCAACAATGTAGCAGAATATAATACTCTATTGATTGGTCTCCAAGTAGCAAAACAATTGGATATTGAGTTCCTAGAAGCTTATGGAGATTCTCAACTGATTGTTAATCAAGTTAGAGGGACTTATGAAGTCAGAAATCCTGATCTCATCCCTAATCATCAAGTGGTAGTCGAATTGGTCCTTTCATTCAAAGGATTCTTCATTGAATTCGTACCACGTTCTCATAATGTGGAGGCTGATGCTCTTGCTAGTTTAGCTGCAGACTTGGCCGTTCCAATCCGAAGACAAAATACAATTACTTTGTTGGACCGAGATTTATTCTGTGTCAAGAATAATCTGTATATTGAACAGAGTTATACTACAGAGTCAAATTCCCAACAGAGGGATTGGAGAACTCCATTCATTGATTATGTAGTTCATGGGATTTTACTTGAAGATCTAAAAGAAGCTGCATCAATTAAGAGACGATCATTTTGATTCTATTATGATTCATCTTTACATATGTTATATCGTCGCTCATATGATGGACTCTTGCTACGCTGTCTCTCAGAAAGTGAAGCCAAACAAACACTCCGAGAAGCTCATGATGGTGTTTGTGGTGCTCATCAACCGGGTCCGAAATTACAAGACCGCATTCGAAGAATGGGATATTATTGGCCTTCTATGATAGCAGATGCTGTAGACTATGCCAGAAGGTGTAAAGCATGTCAGATCCATGCTAATTTTATTTATCAACCGTCTGAATTTCTACATCCTACAGCAGCCTCTTGGCCCTTCGAAGCTTGGGGTATGGATGTCATTGGTCCTATTAATCCTCCTTCTGTTAAAGGACATTGGTTCATATTAGCTATAACCGATTACTTTTCTAAGTGGGCAGAAGCAGTTCCCCTTGCTGAAGTAAAAACATCTAATGTGATCAACTTCATCAAACATCATATCATTTATCGCTTCGGGATTCCTCGACGAATAATTCATGACAATGGTCCACAATTTGCCAGTCAGGCATTTTCTCGGTTCTGTGATAAGAATCGAATTCAAAATTTAGCTTCTACGGCTTATAATCCAGCTGCTAATGGTTTAGCCGAAGCTTTCAATAAAACGATCATTAAACTTCTCAAAAAGTTTGTCTCTTCTAATAAACGTGATTGGAATGAGAAACTTGGAGAATATTTATGGGCTTATTGAACAACAGTCCGGACTCCTACTGGTTTTACACCATTTTCATTAGTTTATGGATGTGAGGCTGTTCTTCCCTTGGAAATCCAGATTCCATCTCTACGAATAGGTATTGCTAATGAGCTAACTATAGAGAACAATGATCGCTTACGACTCCAAGAACTTGAAGGATTGGACGAGAAGCGTCTTCAAGCACAACAGCACATTGAGCTATATCAAGCCCGTATATCTCGAACTTTCAATCGTAAAGTTAAAGAGAGGGTATTCAAGATTGGCGAGTTGGTATTAGCCGTTCGAAGACCGATGATTATGACTCACAAAAGCAAGGAGAAATTCCAAGCAAAATGGGAGGGCCCTTATGTAATTGAGACCGTGTTTTCTAATGGCGCCTATCGGTTATCAAAGCCTAATGGAGATCTACTCATGATGCCAATCAATGGCAAATTTCTTAAGAAGTACTATGTATAAAAAAAGGACAGAATGAAAATAAAATTTCTTTTATTATTGTTCTGAATAAAGGATTAAGGACAATGACCACTGTCTTCCTTATTGAATACATAGTCAGCCAATGCTTCGAAGGCATCGTTGCCTGAGTTCATAAAAAACTTGCAGGCAGCCATCCTCAGCGCCTCTTCTTTAGGAGTTTTCCCTGGCTCTACTAAGAAAGCAAAGATGTCTTGTGGTGGCTTAGGAGTAGAAGAGCTTTCGCCTACTTCGGTTGGACCTGTCACAATTGGCTCAACGGGGCACGTCTCAATAATGTCCTCAACTTTCCTGGAGACTTCATTCTTTTGCTGCATATCCTTGGAAGACATTTCCAATAGAGGAGTGGAAATAAAAATGAAATGTTACAAAGAGTTCTCACCCATTTATAGGAGAGATCTATTAATGAACCGGTCTTTGAAATTAAAAATAACTCATCATTTTCGAAAAGACATGTCCGTTCATTACATCAGATTCATCCATTTAATTATGGAATTGAATTGACCTTTTTCTTTTCTCGAAAGATACGTTGGTTCGTTCATCTTTTCATCGATATTGACGTATACTCTCATGACATCTGTCTTCTTAATCCCTAGCTACCAAGGTTTGGTTAAGCTGATTATTTGTCTCCTTAGAGAAATTTTTTAATCTTCTATCTTATCAATTGATTAAAAAGTTGGATTTTTTTATTTATCATGTCCATATTACCTCTGGATAAATATTAAATCTACTTGCTTGTATTTCCTATCTATCATGTCCATTTGACCTCTGCATAGATATTAATCTACTTTTCTTTGAGTTCTTACATGCTACATGTCCATATTACCTCTGATAGTATTGTATACTCTAAACAGAAAATAAGATTTTATTATCTATCATGTCCATATTACTACTGGATAGATACAAATCATTGAGCATAAAAGACTTATCATTTCCATTCTCATTTCCTCATAAAAGTCTATTACATTTCTTAGACTTTCTTACAAATCATAATGGAAATCTATTACAATCTTGGATTTTCATTTTATACACACAACGATAACCTAATGGAGATCTATTACTTTTTTGGATCTTCTTCATCGGATTCGTTGTTGGTGGCAATTCCTTGCTGTCTGAGCCTCAATGGCAACCAGAACAGAAGGAATTAACTCTGGTCTTCTCTCTCAGACGAGAGGAGAATCCCAGAGTATGGCAGCCCGAAGACGTGTTACTGCCAATACAACTGGTGGAGAAGTGGCGGCCTTTCAGAGGAGATAGGAATGTATCCAGCATTGGGATACGATTCCTAGTTCTGCCGTGAAAGGAACTCTACTACCCGATTTCTCAGGATAGAGTTGACTCCACCATCCAACTTTTCGTGTATAAAGGCTCTTCCTACCAACAGAGGAAGACCCTTCTATCCCACAGAAAGTTCTGAGTTATCTGGTTTGCGCGTCAAAAGCGCATGAGCTCCCTGATGTTGATGTCAGAAGAATGCTCCTCACAGCATCCAAGTCGCCAATACCGGTTCTGGAAAAGTTCTTCAGCCAAGTTTCTGTAGAAAACAGCAGAAAAAAAAATCATTAGCCACATATTGGTCAATTAAAGACTGATGCTCGTGCACTTTATATCAACAAGGCTTTACGCCTGAGGTTTTTTTTATGCCAATGTTTTGCGTGCAACAAGGCTTTTACGCCCGTGTTTCATGAGCATCTTATCTAAAAGGCTTTGTGCCTGTGTTTTATACGCTCCATATCTGTTAAGGATTTGTGCTCGTTTAAAAATAAGCATCTGTTTTCAACAAAAACAAGTTCAAAGGCAGATGATTGTTTTACGAATCAAACTTACCATTGAGGTTAGATGATTTGGTTCTAAGAGTGGTTGAATCAACGTCTGACGACCGGGCGTACAGAGGAACGACAAAGGAAAGCATCATAATTTGTTGGAGAATAAAATCTTGCAAAGAGCTACCGGGCGTACAGAGGAACGACATCGGAAGATATCGCCATTTTCAATCTCTTGTTGGAGAATGAAATGTTGCAAAAAGCTATCTTCGGAAGAATGAGAATGAGAGTGTATAAAGCATTCTTTAACTCAGCTATTTATAAGGGTTGAAGAAACGGTTGGCGTGAGTCTATCTCGGGAAAGATCCTACTAAAAAGGCGCTCGTGACCACAAGACAGATGCCACGTGTTGTTTTGTTTCTCTTGGGAATGAACAACCATAGATGCAGTTAAAGGAGGTGTAGAACAATTCTATATACCAACAGATGAGATCAATATCAAGATTTTATTTATAAAAAGGGGAGTAGGCCCCTACCGATAAGTTGAAGAGTCGCAATACATAGACGACACTTCTACATAAAACATTATTTTTTCTCTCCTTCGTTGGGCTGACGAAGGGAGGCACCTAACTCGTGCATGTTGCGTATCCTAGAACGACGCATCAGATTAAGGAATGCTTCTGCATCGCCAGACCCTTCATACGCAGTTGGGGGACCACCATTTATACGACCAAAGACTGCTGGAGTCAGTCCAAAGCATTCTATAAAGTTGCGTGCCCGCTCAACCTCTGTCTCTATATCAATCCTGGAGCTCGGAGCCTCTTCTTTGTTAATCTCTCTCTTCGGTGCCATGACAGTATGAGGATGAAAAGCAAGAATGAAGAATTTCTCCTTATTTATACAATCAAATCAACTCTTCATATTCCTTATGGGAAACTGATCATTATTAATGCAAACTTGGGGAGATGAAGAAGCATTCAAAAATTTCGAGAAGAAAATTCATTATGACGGCTAAGTATTGACCGGCACCATTTCTTGATTTTTACGCTGACTGGTCAAATCCTGACTTTTATGCTGTTGTTCAAAGTGTTTCAAATTTTGAGGATATTTGAAAACTTTGAAGGGGGTCTTGTAGGAGCGTAAAAAGTGCTTCATAGAATGAGTCAAAGAAATGAAGCATTTTATTCAAAATGATCTACTTTACGCCTAAGACAAGCTAATCACTTTACGCCAGGGTCAAGCCAATGGTTTTACGCCTAAGACAGGCTAACCACTTTTACGCTGGACAAAGCTGTCAAGTCTTGCATTTAATGCAAAGTCTGACATGAAGATTTAATGATGGCATATATCACAGAATTCGAAGGAATTTGTTTTACACAAAGACCAATGTTGTCGTTTAGTATGTGGACTGAGCTATTTTGCGCTCACAGTGTGGCTTCTTTTACGCACGGAGACTATACGAGTTTTTACGCTCAAAAGTTGACGTGTGCATAAAGTTTATTTGGGCTACTTTTACGCTCAAGGTTATTTAACAACCACTTTATGCGGGAAGTCCATGTCAGGGCTATTTTACGCCTAGTATACTACTTTACGCTCAGGGTATATTTGGGTTATTTTTATGTCCTATTTTTCTTCACCAATTCGGAACGTGGTTTGACTATATGGCTTTCATGCCAAACATCTCGAAGAACGTGTGTACGTGCATCCTATTCCTACTGAAATAATGGGACATGTGTCAACGTATACAGAGGATGACTTCGGTCATGGGTGGCAGTTATTAGCGTAAAGACAAAACTTTTGCTGAGTTTTTACGCACAAGAAGCCAAGTCTATAAATAGACTTATTTTCTCATATAACAGACACAGAGACAGAAGGAGAGAAAACAGAGAGATTAGAACTCAGAGATTTTGATTCTCCAGAGCATTCTTCTTCAACCTTTCTTTCAGAACAGAGTGAAGGAAAGCAGGAAAGCATTCGGCCTCGCCATCAGTGCCCAAGTGCGTCGATACCTTTCTGGTGACTTAGTTCTTCCGGTTGTTCATCTTCAAGCAGTGATCTTCATCATCATCGTATGGTCCAAGGAACAAAGTGATCATTTACAGATCAGACTTCCATAGCAATACTTTCCTAGAATCAAATTTGTACTTCTTGTACTTTTTTTCGTTTTATTTTCAAAAGCTAATTTTCCTGGCATTTTGTTAAGTGAAACACCAGTGCACTGTATCCTATTCCGTTAACTACTAAGGTGAGCGAAATATCCTGACATGACGGGTCAACTTCTGTCCTTATTTGGTTGGGGAGTTGGTTCGAAGTGTCATGATGGCACGTGAACCCATTAGTAAAAATAAAAAATAAAATTTATTATGTTGTATTTACTTCCTACAGGTTTTATTCCTGCATATCGTGCTTCCTTGTGGTACTTGTTATTTGGGGTCTAACCTCACTGGTTTTGCATGACTAGATTTAGAGTCAGTTCCTAAGGATCCAGCTTACTTCTACCCCCAAGATAGTCAATACTAGAAGCATAGCCGCTAGAGGACACGAGTGGGTTCCTTGTTTTTCTGCTCGTTTTACTACTTTAGTTTTGTCGCTTGGCACCGACCTGTTAGTCAGACTGTCTTGCACTTGCTTTTACATAATTGTAACTAAATCAGACTGCAGCTAATAACAATTGTATATATCTTATTATATCATCTGGCTATGTTTTGTAAATCTAGATCTCCAGAATATTTTGACTGAGCGTTTGGGATGCCTTACTGCTTTATCTTATATGTTCTCTATTACTGCTTCTCGTTTGAATTATTGAGACAATAGATGTTGAGTAACGCTAATGAGACATGTATGTAGTATGCACCCCCTTGTCTTGTAGACAGCATTGATCGTATTATACGATATTCATCTACCCGTAATACGTAGCTGGCTGAGTCATTCTCCAACTCTCCGGTATTTTGGATCTGGGGCATAACAACTGTTTAGTTTCTAGTTTAGGATCAGCCAGTGTATTGACTGAATGGGAGATTACCCTACCTGTGTTATTTTGCATATAGTTTCTAACCATTTTCATCTTCATGTTCAGCCCACATTTACACTCTCTGTTCAGTCCCTTCGATCCTAATGTATCATTCCTTCATAATACTAATTGTTCAGTCCATATTTCTCAGATTTAGGCATCCTTTTGTTTCAGCCATATGTTTCATTCCCCTGTTACTCGGTTCGGCCCCTATTTCCATCTTTGTATCAATCAATGAGGTATATAGGAGATGAGCTCTATTTGGATGTATTCCTAATGGTTCAGTCCCTAGTTTCCTAATTGTTTTAGTCCCTGTTGCTTAATGATCAGTTTCTCTTCTATTTTAATTCAGTCCCTGTCCTACTTCACCTTGTATTTGCCATTTGAGTACTGTCCTAATCCCTTTACTTTCCAAGTCCTATTAATCTCAGTCCACAATTCCATATATGAGTTCAGTCCCCATTTAATGAGTACTGAACATACTTGTATCTCTGTTCAGTCTTGTATCTGTGATGTACCAGTCCCATGCCCCTTTATGTATTAGTTAATTAGTATAGATGGGGGATTTGGTTAAGGGCCACCCTTGTTGCACTTAATGGTTCAGTCCTTGGGAATATAGGATAGTCCAATACCTCTACATAGGTATTTACCTTTGCAGCAGTCCATATTGTCTAAGTATCAGCCATTACAAATATGTGTCAATATATATATATATATATATATATATATATATATATATATATATATATATATAATGATAGTAGTTTGATAAGGAGTTTTGGGTAAGGTATTCTATAGTTACACTTCTCGCATAAAGTTACAGAATGGAGAAAGGTACACCGTTTACGTTTTTGCATTAAGATTTATAATTTGTGAAAACATGATTTCCAAAATAATGTTTACATGTGGTATCAGAGCCAAATTGTGGAATCATGTCTTTTCCAACTTTAGGCAGTAAATTTAATTTCTTATGACCACTTTTCTAACAAATATATCATATACGTGACAATTGTCCAAAAAATTCAAAATGTATTTCTTTATGCTGAGTTTTCCAGAGTATTTCCTTTTGATAACCATTATAATCGTCAAAGTATATGATAGAAGAAATCAAATGTTACTTTGAATCATGAAATCAATTTAATTATTTTTGAAACTCTGACTCCATTGGAATTATAGCAATCCTTTGGAGTTTTAAAATGAATACATGTTAATTTGTTATCACATGCCATTAGTGGACATGTTGCTAAATTAACAAAGTTATTTACCACTGAAGAAAGTTTTTAGGATTAATATTTTTACTAACCTCAATATTAGAGAGCACCATGTTATTAATATTCCAACTTCGTTTGCACAAGAACAATTTATTTTGGTTGTTTTACTGTATATGATGTAATATGGTGACTATTACAAATTAATATGCATGATTTTTTTATTGTAAAATTATTATTGTGTTGTTACCAAAGTGGTCCAATAGCATTATGTTTATACCCGTAGATGCTTTATGCCTAGATTACTTTTCATATTATTGTGGGTACTTTAAAGTTTTTATTGATCACTAGGTATATAATATTACCCAAAGTGAATAATTATTTAGTGATTGATGAATAAGAAAATGATAAATTATATGTGTTTTACTTGTGTATGCATTGAATATCCAAAGATAACATGTATACTCAAATATACAATATAATTTTATCAATTAGTGTAGAAACAAAAAGCATCATTCTGAGAATATAGTATTTTATGTTTTTTACCCAAAGGTGATACATGAAAATACTTTAATTATTTTATGTTAAATTCAAAGCACTAACAAGTATGTGTTATAATATTGCAGTACCATCGTCCTTTTTACTTCATTCGTTGGCTTTATTTGTTCTAATGCTTACAGGAACGAATTTTCCTGATGGGTCTGAACAAGTCCAATTCAACCTTGGAGTACTTGACCTCGATCTTGCACTCCAGATTGGTAAGCCACGTGATCTGACTGAGACCAGTATTAAGCTCAAAATACTCTCCATAAAGTTTGGAAAAATTCTAACAAGCTCAGCATTATGTTCATCCGAATGACAGTAGTAAACAACATTAAGACTACCTTACCTAAAACTGATAATGCAAAGGGATATCTCAAAATCATTGAGGATCGTTTTAGAAGTGCTGATAAATCACTTGCTGGAACACTTATGAACAAGCTTACCACCATAAAATTTGATGGAAGCGGCTCTATGCTTGATCATATCCTCGAAATGACCAACATAGCAGCTAAACTCAAAAATCTTGGGATGGCTGTAGATGATATATACTTTTCTAGTACAATTTATTTTGAACTCCTTACCTCCTGAATATGGGCCATTTCATGTTTATTACAACACTATTAAGGATAAGTGGAACATAAATGAATTAGCAAGTATGGTTGTGCAAGAGGAAGTGAGACACAAACAACAAGGTATCAATACAGTCCATCTTATACTCAAGAAGCAAGTAAAACTAATGTAAAGAAGCGTGGAAAGGGAAATAAACGCAAAACTTTTCAGAAAGATGGCACCAGTAATGGCAATAAGAGAAAGAAAAAAGGAATGAGAACTGTCATTTCTGCAAGAAACCTGGTCATTTTTATGCTGATTGCTCAAAACGTAAAGCATGGTTCGAAAAGAAAGGTAAGCCTTTGGCTTTTATATGTTTCAGATCAAGTTTAATTAAAGTTCCTTCTAATACTTGGTGGCTTGACTTTGGTGCTACTGTTCATGTTTCCAAAACAATATAGGGATTCCGTACGACCAAAACCATAAATCCAAATGATCATTTCTTATACATGGAAAATGGAGTCAAAGTTCCTGTTAAAGCAATAAGAATGTACCAATTATTTCTATTTTTAGGATATTTTATTGATTCATATCAAACCTTATATGTACCTTCTATTTCCAGAATTTTAGTATCTATGTCAAAACTTGATAAACTTGGTTTTGTATTCAACTTTGGTAATAAAAGTTTCCATTTATTTAAGAATACTATTCACATTGGTTATGTTATACTTAATGATGGTTTATACAAATTCAATCTTGATGATACCTTCTCTAAAATGTTTTTAACTCTGCACCCTAAAGTTGGAACAAGAGAAAATTGATGGAAGAAAATTCATCATTCTTGTGGCATAAACGCCTTGGTCATATATCCAAGGAAAGAATTGGAAGATTAGTCAAGGATGACATTCTCCCAAAATTGGATGTTAATGACTTTGATATATGCATTGATTGCATTAAGGGAAAGCAAACAAAGCATATTAAGAAAGGAGCCACAAAAAGTATCGGGCTTCTTGAAATAATACATACAGACATTTGTGGACCTTTTGATGTTCTGTCATTTGGTAGAGAAAAATATTTTTATCACCTTTATTGATGACTTTTCACGTTATTGTTTTATTTGTTTATTGCATGATAAGTCTCAAGCCGTAGATGTCTTAGATATCTATATTAAGGAAGTCGAAAGAATTAAATAAAAAAAGTTAAAATAGTAAGATCTAATAGAGGTTGTGAATATTATGAAAAATATAATGAATCGGGTCAATGCCCAGGCCCGTTTGCTAAAATCCTTGAGAAACTTGATATTTGTGCCCAATATATTATGCCAGGTATGCCTCAACAAAACATAGTTATCGAAAGACACAGTCATACCTTACTTGACATGGTTAGGAGTATGTTAAGCAATTCAATCTTACCCATATCGTTGTGGTTGCATGCACTTAAAATTGTTCTCTATATTCTAAACAGAGTTCCTAGTAAGGCAGTTCCAAAGACACCTTTTGAACTGTGGACCAGAAGAAAGCCCAGTTTAAAACATTTACATGTCTGGGGTTGTGCAGCAGAGATAATAATATATAATCCACATGAAAAAAATTGGATTTTAGAACGATTAGTGGTAACTTTATAGGTTATCCAGAAAAATCCAAAGGGTACAGGTGTTATTATCCAAACCATAGTACGAGAATCGTAGAATCCGGTAATGTAAGATTCCTAGAGAGTGGCGAAACTAGTGGGAGCAATGAACCTCGAAAAGTGGTTCTTAAAGAAGTTAGGGTACAAGTACCAATGGTATATTTGCCTTCAACTTCTCAACAAGTTGTTGTTCCTATGGATATTATACCAAATAATAACCAAGGACAACACATTAATGATATTGCTCTACAAAATAATATTAATAATGACCATAATGAGGTTGAAATAAATCATGAAGAGATTATTGTTAATAATGAACAAATTGTCACACATGAAGCTGAAGTAGAACAACCACAACAGATGGAATTAAGGTCTCAAAGACAAAGAAAATCAGCCATCTCGGATGAATTTGTGGTTTACCTACAAGAATTAGATTATGATATAGGAATTGAAAATGATCCAATAATATTTTCACAAGCTATCGACTGTGCCAATTCTAAATAATGGATTATTGCCATGAAAGAAGGGTTGGAATCAATGGCATATAATAAAGTCTGGGATTTAGTAGAATTGCTGGAAAATTCTAAAAGAGTTGGTTGCAAATGGGTCTTTAAGACCAAATGTGACTCAAATGGCAATATTGAACGACATAATGCCAGATTAGTAGCCAAAGGTTACACTCAAAAGGATGATGTTGATTACAAGGAAACCTTCCCTCATGTTTCAAAGAAGGATTTCCTTAGAATCATCATGGCATTGGTAGCTCATTATGATCTATTTACAGCGAGTGGACGTGAAACAACATTTCTAAATGAAAATTTAGAAGAGGAAGATTATATGGAACAACCAGAAGGTTTTCTAGTTGAGGGCAAGGAACATATGGTATGTAAACTAAATAAATCAATTTATGGACTTAAGCAAGCTTCACGACAATGGTATCTTAAGTTTAACGATATCATCATATCTTTTGGTTTTAAAGAAAACATCATTGACCGGTGTATATACCTATAGATCAGTGGGAATAAGTTTATATTTTTGGTTTTGTATGTTGATGATATATTGTTGGCAAGTAGTGATTTTGGTTTGTTGTACGAAATAAAGAAATATCTTTCTAAGAACTTTGAAATGAAAGATATGGGTGAGGCATCTTATGTGATAGGAATAGAAATATTCTGAGATCAATCACAAGGATTGTTAGGCCTCTCTCAAAAAGAATATACCAATAGAGTTCTTCAAAGATATGGAATGTGTAATTGTAAAGCTGATTAATGCCAATTCAGAAAGGGGATAAATTTAGCCTTATGCAGTGCCCTAAAAATGAATTGGAGCACCAGCAAATGGAAAATTTTCCTTATGCATCTTTAGATGGTAGTCTTATGTATGCTCAAACTTGTACAAGATCGGATATTAGCTTTGCAGTTGATATGCTAGGCAGATACCAAAGCAATCCTGGGATGAACATTGGAAAGCTGCAAAGAAAGTTCTCAGGTATCTGCAAGGGACAAAGGACTACATGCTCACATATAGAAGATCTGACCACCTTGAAGTCATCGGTTACTCAGATTCAGATTTTACTGGATGCATTGATACCAGAAAATCAACTTTTGGTTATTTGTTCCCATTGGCTGGATGAGCAATCTCATGGAAGAGTGCAAAACAGAGCATCATAGCTTCGTCTACTATGGAAGCAAAATTCGTGGCATGCTTTGAAGCCATAATTCAAGCTTCATGGTTGTGTAAATTTATTTCAGAACTTGGAGTTGTCGACACTATTACCAAGCTGCTAAAAATTTATTGTGATAATACATCATCAATCTTCTTTTCTAAGAATGATAAATATTCTAAAGGTGCCAAACACATGGACTTGAAATAATTATCTGTTAGAGAAGAAGTTCATAAACAACGAGTGTCCATAGAACATTTGAATACAAAACTCGTGATAGCGGATCCCCCTACTAAAGGACTACAACCGAAGACCTACTATGAACATGTTGAACGAATGGGTCTTATGTGTAGTAAGAATTGAAAGCTATTATTGTAATCCTTATGTAATATGTTCTATGTGATTTGAAATCTCATTAATATATATTTCTGAATTAATTTTCCTATTTTTCCAAATATTGTACAAATAATGGTTTGGATAAATGTTGATCAGGAATGTCTTGTTAAGACTCTAATGCTGGGCTATAATGTTAAACTTTTAACTTATCGATCATATTGATTGATGTTCTAAGTATGTAGTACATAGAAGGAAAGTATGTCTCTTAATCGACTTAGAACCGCCATGACTCACCTTAATAAATGTGTCACTATGGTATTTAAGAATTAACTATATCAAGATTTAAACTTAAGGACCTATCAATTGTCTTATCATATTGGCCAAGTAGGAGAATGTAAGAATTTATGTCCCACGTGTTAATACAAATTGATATAATGGTTAATTAATTGTATTTTCTTTATGAGAGAAAATATATTTATTGGAATATAGGAAAGCGTCCTCTCTCACACCTTAACGAATAGACACACACCCATTTGTTGTCTAGAACCTTTTGGGAAGAGTTGCAATTCTTTTGAATGGACACAATGAATCATTGAAATGAAAAGACACCTCATTTAGATGTTTATAAATTAAGTCTTTTTGTTCCAATGAGGATTATCATAAAAATTCATAATAGTCTTCTTCCCAAATTAAGGAGTTGGTGAAAGAAAAATGATTTCCAGAGATCAAACTTCTCGCATAAAGTTACGGAATGAAGAAAGGTACATTGTACGTTTTCGCATTAATATTTATAATTTGTGAAAACATGATTCCCAAAATAACGTTTACAGGACACCCTAAACCTAACCCTATTTCTTAAAAGCTTGGTATGAAAGTAGGTGATATGAGTCAACTTGACTCCCTTCCTCTCCCTCTCTGAGCCATATACTGAAGAAAAGAAAATAGACTTAGATCAATCATTTAGAATAATCGAAAAACAGAAATTATAAAATAATTATTCTTATTTTGTATAAATGTTGGAGACTAATGAAACATTCGAGCAGTCTTGTCGGGTCGCAGGGGGCCTGAGGGGGGTGACACTAGTCAGCCACATACGCCAGCTGGGAGGAATGATCTATGGGTACAAGCTATTAGGATAGGAAAATGTGGCAGCATATACATTACCAGATTGTTGATATCGTAGTCATTAGTTTGCTCCATAGCTCCTCCTCGATCTCCACCAACACTGTCGTACCTTAAAACCTCTGACGCTACTCATCCTGGCATCCTTAGTAAGCAGCAGATGTCAATGATGATATTGTATGACGTTCAGAGAAGCTGAGAGAGATTACGCAGAGGATGCCTCCACCTTCTACTCATGATGATATCGCTCCTACTGGTTCTCCTTCGGCGAGTTGGTCTGATCCTTCGGTTACTACTGCTGGTCCTCCTCCGATGAGCCAATCTTCTTCTCCGGCTAGCTAGTCATAATGCTCCACCATTTTCTTCTACTCCTGTGATCGTTCATGACGTCATGTAGCAGGCCTTGACTATATTTATACTGGAGTTCATGCACAGCCATCTGCACCAGCCGTTGCTGCAACCACCCCCACATATAGACTGATTTTTATGATGAATATTGACTGATGTATTGATATTTGTATTATATTCAGTGTTGTATTAATATTGTACTATTTAGGATAATGATATGTGTTGAACATGGATCTGTGTATTATTATTACTTTGTTGGGTATATAAGGATGTTTGTCTCTTTATGGATCTATGTTAGAAATGGATAAGTGTGTGGATATGGATGTTTGGATACTATTTTAATATATATTTTATGTTACATGTTGTGTATACCAAAAATAATTGATTCTGGAAAAAATATTCAAGATAGTAATAGAATAGCGACGGACCGTCGAAGGACTAGCAATGGACCAATGACTGTGACAAAAATACTGGAAAATTTTAGGTAGCTACTGATCAACGACTACCTAGCTACGACTAGTAACTAACTTTTTCATTGCTATTATGATACAGTTACTGTCTGATACACAAAGAGTATCAGGAACCGTCACTATTTTTGATGTTATTTTAGTTGTTGATGTAGCGACGGACATATATATATATATATATATATATATATATATATATATATATATATAGCCATTTCATTTTTCTAGGGTTTGTGGTTTTTTGGTAGCCTCCACCTCTAGATGGCCATCACTTTCTCAGATCTCCACACAGAAGCTGGACTCAAAACCCTAGAGGAGTATCTCTCCGGCAAATCCTACATTTCTGGAGATGAGATAAGCAAGGATGACGTGAAAGTATTTGGATCTGTTCCGTATAGGCCCGGAAACGGCTGCCCTAATGCCAGTAGATGGTACAACAGTGTCTCCAAGGCTCTCGCCTCGAGATTTCCTGGTGAAGCTGTTGGAGTAAAATATGTCAGTCAAGCTTCTTCAGCTCCTGCCCCTGCTGCAGCTGCTCCACAGGCCGCTGCAGAAGAGGAGGATGATGATGATCTCGGTCTCTTTGAGGATGAGACAGAGGAGGAAAAGAAGGTTGCTGAAGAGAGGGCAGCTGCTGCCAAAGCTTCTACCAAGAAGAAAGAAAGTGGGAAATCCTCCGTTCTTTTGGATGTGAAGCCTTGGGATGATGAGACTGACATGAAGAAATTGGAGGAGACCGTTCGCAGTATTGAAATGCCAGGCCTTCTGTGGGGAGCATCAAAGCTTGTCGCAGTTGGGTATGGGATAAAGAAACTGCAGATCATGATGACTATTGTTGACGACCTAGTCTCTGTTGATGACCTCATTGAGGAACGTCTCACTGTTGAGCCTGCCAATGAATACATTCAGAGTTGCGATATTGTGGCATTCAACAAGATCTAATTAGCGGTGGTCATGTTGATGGAAAAAACCATTTCGTGTCCTAGCATTTATCCTCTTTAAGCAAGCATTTATCCTCTTTAAGCATTTATTAGTTTAGTTTAATATGTCTAAGGTTTTGAGAGATGCCGGCATACGTTCTGAAGCTTATCTTTTCGTTACTTAAATTTCTTTTGGCGGGAGGTAGTAGTTATTTTCCATATATATATATATATATATATATATATATATATATATATATATATATATATATATATATATATATATATATATATCGCTATTCTATCACTTATTTTTGTCGCTAAGTTCGTCGTTGGTTAGTCGGAACAACGACTAATCAACGACAAAAAATGAACAATGTCAGGAATTTACGACAAAAAATTCCAATTATTTTTCTGTCACTATTATTGCTAGTGACAGAATATGTCAAAATAGAGACGTAATCTTCTATCGCTATATTCTCCTAGTTGCAATATAGTCATTTTTCTCCTTTTTACACAGGCAGCTGGGTAAAGCCTTCCTCTATCCTCGCACAGTGACCCCGGGGGCTTCCCTCCACCTCCAGTAGGTTTCTCCTTTTTGCGGCCTTTTGCTCTTTTTTGCCATTTTTTTTGTTTTGCTTCGTCGGTGTATCCTTTGGATGGCTGTTATTGTTATTGTCATTTTGCCCATCGGGTTGGCATGGTCTCTTTGTGCACAAAGTAGGGTTTGTACAAGATTTTTCCCGTTAGTCTTAGTTTTTATAATATACGATCTTATATATATATATATATATATATATATATATATATATATATATATAAAAAAAAATATATATATATATATATATATATATATTCTTCTTTTATATGAGGGATATTGCACCAAGGCTTATTGCATCATTGTTGCACGAGTTGATCCCAGCTATGTAAGTGATATAATAGTGACGTTATAAAGCTTGATTACATGGCAGGAACTTTTGGCCTCTTTTACTCCGACATGTATGCACATCATTTAATGCAAAACTAACTTCTCCTTCTTCTTCTTCTTCACTGTCTTCTCTGTCCACTCCAAAGCAGAAAAACTCTTCAGTTTCTTAAAAGAAATAAATTATCCAGAACTTTTCATGGCTATAATGAAGTTCACATCTTAGTTCTTCTTCATGCTCATCTCTCTTGATCTAATTCTTCTTCATACATACATCTTAGTTCACAACTTGGAATTCCACCAAAGTCCAGAGTCCCTCTTACACGCAACTCAAATTTAACTAAAAACACAATTCTGGGAGGTGGTTTAACTCTTTTATTTTGTATGTAAGATAATTTTGACCCTACAAACACATTCACAAATTTTAGAACAAAAGTTTCATTCCTTCCTTGTAGGGGCACCTTCAAACCAATACATTGTCCCATGAACCTAATTCGCAACCATTTTGCAGATGATAAAATGAAAAATATTGACAAGCATACATGTATATAACAATAACCATTCCAGATAGAATTCTAATTTATATAACACAATTGACGTATCCATTTAGTCACCACTTGAATGGCTGGCAAATTTTTGGATATCACCTCATTGTTAGCCAACTTGATAATTTAAGTACAAAATTTTATATTCTTCTATATCTTCTCCCTGAGCTTGATAATTTGAAACTTCCAGTCACGCGAATCACGCTTGCGTAAGCAAAACGACATGAAAGAACTGTTTGTGTTTTGCCTTGGTGACTAGAAAGATAGTCCCACATTGCTCACACCAAATGGTGAGTATCTCCATATAAAGCTTTGCTTGTGTTGTGATGAGCACATGAGGTGTGGTGAGCACATGGGTGCCATATGGGAATATTTTTTTAGTGGAATGAAGGCTAACTCCAAAAAGAAAGATTTTATGCTTTTTGTCATGCTCATGGGATTATTTTCTTTGGAGGTAAGCCCCGAAGGGGCTTAGCGACTCGGGCTCGTGCTCGGACTCGGGCTTAAGGAGATAAAGAGGTGCTTTATTAGTGCACTTTACATTAGCACGTCAGCATCGACGCTTTGTGCGCTGTTGTTGCGCTCGTACTAGTCGCATGCACTAGGCACATGGGCTCGACGCATAGGAGGGAGCTGGTGCGGGTGCTGGCACGGGGGCAGACGCATGCTAGGCACGGGCATAGGCACGGGCTATGCCTATGAACAGCTGCTCTGGTTCACGCGTGCCTGGAAATATTAAATCAATATTGTAGATCCGATTTTTATAGGATTTGAATTTGATTCAGTTAAATATTTCCATTTTGTTCCTATCTTTTCGCAGTAGTGTACGGTAGGATTAGAGTGAGGGTTTCAGTCCAACTCTATAAATACTCTCTTCGTGCTTTCTTTGACGACTTACTCAAAAATTAAGAAACGAATAGAGTTGAGAGGCCGCTACCATTGTAGTCCAAGGAGTTCTGCGAGTTCAGTCAGGAAGTGACAACAAGCATTCCAGAAGTTCTCCTTCAAACTTGCTGGTTCCTGAAAGCAGATAGCAGTAGGGCGAATCTTGCTTTGAGCCACAGTGATCTTCATTACCCCAGCAGAGTTGAATCCTCTTCTTCCTCCGTCTTTGAAACAGAGACTTCAGGATCTTCTTGAGAAGCAATTCTCAAAAGTTCCTCATATATAGAGTATGACCCAATTCGTTTGGAGAATCACCATGTTTACTTAAGTTCTTCCATCTAAGATCTGTTTCGGAAATAACAATCTCAAAGCAAGATTTGGATCCGATGAAGAACAACCATGCAAATCTTCTCGACACAAGTTTTAACAAACTTGAAAAGTTTGACGGGGAGCATTACAATGTCGAGAAAAGAAATGTCAGCCTTAATCTTCATCTCGTGAGCATCGACTATGTGTTGACAGATCCAGAGCCTTTAATTCCAAGAGGTGAAAATGCTCGGAGGGTCACAGAGGCCACTGTTTTGCAGTCTAAGTGGAGGAGAGATAACAACCTCTTCATGTTGCTTATTTTAAACTCTATGGAGGACTCTCTGGCGGAGTCTTACAGCAAGACGCGGTCTGGAAGAGAAAGGTCAGCCTTAATCTTCAACTCGTGAGTGTCGACTGTGTGTTGACAGATCCAGAGCCTTTTATTCCAGAAGGTAAAAATGCTCGGAGGGTCACAGAGGCCACTGCTTTACAGTCTAAGTGGAGGAGAGATAAAAACCTCTGCAAGTTACTTATGTTGAACTCTATGGAGGACTCTTTGGTGGAGTCTTACAGCAAGACATACGGTTAATATAAAGGACGTCTGGGAGTCTGTAGAGAATCTCTACAAGGCATATGAAAACATACACAAGATCCACGTGACCGAGAAGGTCTGGAAGATGCGATTTGAGGACGACAAGACGATGTTGTCTCAAGTCAAGGAGTTCATCAAGTTATGTCAGAAACTTAAGGATGAAGGCATACCCTTGGTCGATGCTTTCATCGTCGGGGGTATAGTCTCCATGCTCCCGCCTGGATGGAGCAACTTCATCGCAGACATGCATAACAAGAAGATAGAGGTGGACCTTGAGCGCCTATTGCATTGGATTCCTGTTGAAGATGAGTTGAGGGCTCAACTCAGAGTGGACACCTTGTCCAAGCAGATGACCAAGGCCAACATAGTGCAAGAAGAAAACTCTAGAGGGAAGCAGAAGGCTCCCTACCATAAGAAGAAGGATGTTCACCATCTGAAGGTGAAGTCAGCTCAGTTCAAGCCCAAGTCTAAAGAACCTGGGACTTGTTTCAACTATGGCAAGAAAGGCTACTAGAGGAACGACTGCAAGAAAAATTTAAATAGAAAGAGCAAGGTGAGGCTAACCTTGTTGCTATGGTTGTGCAGGTTGACTCAACTGGTGTTGACATGGACTGGTGGATAGACACTGGTGCATCATGCCATGTTTGCTAAAAGAAGGGGTAGTTTACCACGTACAAACCTGTTTCTGAGAAGATTATGATGGCAAACCAGACACAAGCTGGAGTACTTGGGATCAGGACGGTGGTACTATAACTGACTTGGGGAAGTCGCTGAAACTTGTAGAAGCATGAAAAATCTCAGCTGATAACATTTCTCCACCACAGGGCAGATGATATAAAGGCGTAGACCGAGTCTTAAAAAGACAACAGAAGATACGGAAAGAAGTTCTGTTATTATTATGCCTACAAAGATCTTGTACAGATTCATCAAGGCTATATGTAAAGGACTAATCCTACTTCTTCTACAAAGGAACGATCACAGGTTCAGCACACCCTAGAGGAGTCTATAAGACTTAGTCTCCATCAAAGTACAGGCGTCTTTCTTCTTGGTACGCATACTAGATGATTGATCTCCATCAAGGCACATTCTGACTTTCTTGTATGTGCAACCCTCCAAATAGCGTCAATTACTCGGCCAAAGCAAGCAACTTCTTGAAGCAACTATTGGTCCAAGCTCCCTGAAGGCGCAGTAGGTCGCAAAGCCTAGAACGAGCAGAGCAGAGTACAACTTGTAGCACTTCAGGCTGACAACCTAACCAAACTCAGTCGTCAGGACCTCCAAGATGTCCCCAAGAGTCAAACTCCTTAGAGAGGATACTTGGATACTTCTCAAGAGCAGTGACGACTCCTTCTACAAAGAGTTCTTCTACAAGAACAAGGCACCTTCGAACGAGAGAAGCCTCAACCAACAGCCGACTTATGCAAGGCCAGCGGCCGTCTGAAGCTAAGTCTGGATCAAACATGGGGGTAAAGGGTGCCAGAAAGAGGATAGTGACTCTTCAGAGGAACACTTTCCCTTTATAGGACCAGTAGTGGTCCAAACTATATGCCACTTGGCTGACGGTCAAAATTCCCACATTAATGTGATGAGCCTAGGACTCGGCACAATGGGTCTCAATTAACAAGCCCATTCAAGTGAGTCTCCAAAGTGTTCAAATTCTTCTTGGAATTTTATAATTAACGATGGCAATTAAGAAGGAGTCTGCATTCAAGGGTAGTCATTTGCTTCTCCTGAAAAGAAGACTTAAAAGACAAGCTGTCTCCAACCAGAGGTGCAGGCACCCTATTGTGTTCCTTTGCTTCTAAGACGCAAACTGTACATCCCCCTCTCAGAAGCACAGACAGCTACTTCGATCCAAGTACCCGGCCTGTTCAACGGCCTCTTTTTCTCAGCAAAAGACTTGGGAGACACCGTTTGCCTCCAACACAATCCCGACTACTGCCCTAAAGCATAGTAAAATGGTCTATCTGAAGGTGCAGCCTACTCATCATCCTAAAGTACAGTAACTTCCCAGAAACACAGCCTATTTGTTTCCCCTAAAAGCATAGAGGCTACGTTGTCTTCGAAACATAGTCCACTTGTCGCCCTAAAGCAGAGAGGCTCCGTCGTCTCCAGAAGCACAGTCTACTCGTCACCCCAGAAGCACAACCAGCCTTGCCTGAAGTAAAGACGACATGGTCCCACCCAATCGGTTTGCTGAAACTGCCTCTCTCAAAGATAGGATTGAGATTGATCAAGTTGATAAATGCGAATATCTTATCAGATTGATTTAAATCTCGGATGAATATTACACAGAATCTAAGTCTGAGATGAAATCCTAAGATTTGCTTGGCTACATCCGAACAAGCAAATCGGCACACGCCATGTGTCACCTCATTCGGTTATTTTGATAACAACCAGAGATCTTGTTTGAAGGAATCTCAAAACTCACCACATGTCAGTGCCATAGAAGTCTGCACCGTACAAGGACGGCAGATTCCTTTATATCTCGAAACCCTAATGCACATCGCATATGTGCCCCTCTCTCTTTAAATATAAGAGATTTTTTCCTAGTAACATGATCGACAAGGAGAAAAAGATCCACCGAATTATCAAAATCTTTAACTTTGACGTCCTCCTAATCGACAACTCTGGAGTTCCATCGAAGGCACCAGAAAGTTAGAGCAAGTCTCATATCATCATTGGATCGTCAATGGAGTAAAGGAGCCGCTGTAGTGCTCGATCTGCACTGTCACACTTTTCAGACACTTTTGAACTTAGATTTCTTCGCATAAGAATCGATTTTACTCTTTTTTACATTCAATATACAAAAAATTCGTTCAACCTTTTGTCATGTCGAACAAAATAGTAACGCTGCTGGAGACTACCTTCTCCTCCAACGAGAAGGTGGTAACACAATCCGATGATGACTTGCTGGGATCCTCTCAGAAGATGTTGGTCGTACGCTTCGACCAGCAAACTTTTGAAGATCTCCTTTCTGAAGAGAAGTCGAGCCCTTCGAAGCGGTACTTAAAAATTGAAGAAGACTCGACGGACATGGGTGCCTAAGAAGGCTGCGACGAGCTGCACGATAGAGGGGACTGCATCTCAGACCCCCCTCGTCGATGAAGCCCCGAAGATCTCTTCGACCGCTGATGCCAGGCCATCTCTCTCAGATCCTATGCTCGGGAAATGCAGAGAAGATTACGGCTATCCTATGGCAAGCGTGACAAAGGGGCAATGCCAAAAGGAACAGATGACGACTCTTCCACTCATAGAGGATGCTGCACCAGTGAGAACTTCTGCTGTCGACAGAATAATCGGTCCATCAGGTATGGCCATGTTGGATTCCGAATACTACGCATCATCTAATCTTAGTAGGAGGAGATTCAAGCCAGTACTTGCCCCATGTGATCAAAGTGCTATGCCGATGGCGGACCGGAGGCCCGCGTTGACAGTAACGTGCGTAGCCGATGGAAAGCTATACAAGACCATCCCAGACGCTCCGAAGCCTCGTCCGGTGGAACCCCATCATCCCTTGAGCACCTACTCGCACTACTCAAGGCCGGGGGTACGTCATCAGAGGCTCTCTGATCGAGGCATACTCGGACCTCACCCACAAGAACTCAAAGGAAGAATGCCTTCTCCATATCTCTTCGGCTGTGTACAGTGCTCCTGTATACACGAAGGAAGTAGATGCATGAAGACTTCGTCTACTCCCTGCGAGCGTAGGACGAGAGAAGAATCTGAGACGCAGTTGATGTCTAAATCAAGACCCAACTGTACTCAGATTACCATCAACTGCTGTTATTATCAAGCAGATCCATCGCCGCCAAAGAGGAGGTCCATATTTCAAAGGCTGTGACTAAAAACTTATGAGGAAGAAGAAGAGCTCCGTATTGCTTCATGCAATGTTGCTTGGGACTCTCCATCCCAGAAGAAGCTATCCAAGAAACCCCTTTCCTCAGTTGGCAAGTCCAAAAATTGGCCTGGAGGTAGCAAGAAGCCTGTGTCCAAGGACGACGTATTCTAATACACGCGCTCCAAGGACGGATCATCGTCGCAAGAAGACGGTTCATCGACCGCTGCACCTGCTGGGGGTAACCAGCCTGCTACAGTGCATAATAACCCATCATTTCAGCATGACGAAAGGACGTATGACACCGACACTTCTGCAGGCATAAGCTGTCAGAAGACCAGGGGTGGAAACAATGTCGAGTCAGAGGACGATCGTAACTTGCCAGTCTTCTTACAAAACATTGAGCACCAGCACTCCAAACCAGAAAGCGATAGATCTACCACCCCTTCTACTTACACACACATAGCATCTGTGCACATGGCGGCTGATGACAACGAAAAATCAAGCGAAAGTACTGATCAGCAGAAACGCATTGAGGCTCTCGAAGGAAGTCTTAACGCGTTGAACATATCCATGCAGACTTTAGCCTCTGTCATTCTGGAGATCAAGGACAGATTGGTTCCCACTGTCTCCACACCTGCGGCTTCGACGGTTCGTAATGGGTCTAGTACCCTGCCCGTTATAAACCAAGTCGTACGGTTGTCGTCCACTCCGTCGGCCATCAATCCAGCGGTACCCAAAGAAATACAGCAAGCACTCGAAGAGTTATACGCTCTCAATGATGCCAAAGAAAAGTGAGCCATACTCTTAAAGATGAGCATCCGACAGCCTTATCCTGCTGAGTGGGAAAATGTGGTTTATCCTCCTAATTATAAACCACGAACTATCACCCCTTATGATACTAAGGAGTCGCCCAGACGATACTTGAGGTACTTTGCCTCAGTAACATGACACTTGCTAAAGGACGACGCCCTTCTCACCAGCATCTTCGTTAGAGCTCTACAGGGGGTGGCCTATGAATGGTTCTATAGTTTTCCCGACAACTACATTAAATCATTTTAAGACCTGAAGAATATGTTCCTGGAACGGTTCTACGAAGTAGGGCTGGACATGACGATGTCTACTTTCATGGATATTGTTCAGAAAGAAAAGAAGCCCGTACGAGCGTACATTGAACGCTTCTGCCAGGCCACCCTAAGGCTACCTCCAGGCATGCCTGAGACCATGCTCATGGATTCATGCCGTAAGAATATGCTCCTTGCCATCAAACTGTAGCACAGTGCTCCCTGTACTGAGTGGATGCCCTTTATTACTGAAGCAGACGTAGCTCAGAAGAAGGTATAGGACGCACAACTCCTGGGTCTGAACTTCCTCTCTATTAAAGATAAAGGGAAACGAGTAATAGATGGTAAAGGCAAGCAAGCTATGGCCGTAAATATTACAAAGGGTCCAGCGCTCGTGAGCTCCAAGCTAGCTGAAGCGCAGAAGCCAAAGGAAATCTACTCCTTCAACG
Source organism: Iris pallida (assembly GCA_029216955.1). Lineage (NCBI taxonomy): Eukaryota > Viridiplantae > Streptophyta > Magnoliopsida > Asparagales > Iridaceae > Iris > Iris pallida. Next base: position 241,903 of record JANAVB010026500.1, read on the forward strand.
ACGAAGACACGCTCGAATTATTCGAGATGCTGACCAAGGGCGGCAGGCTGCAGCTTCCACCTCCCAAGCGTCCTGACGAAGTAGGAAAAGTGGATAATCCTAAGTACTGCCATTACCACCAGTACATCCACAACTCAGCACGCGACTGCTACATGTTGAAAAGACAGATTCAACGTCTTATCAACGCTAAAATCATCTTCCTCGATTACGAGGAAAAGACTATGACAGCCAACATGGTCATAATACAGTTCGGGAGCTTCCCGATAGCCGAGACTCAAGACGACGTCGTCCCTATCCCAAAGGCAATGATGGAAGTCGTCAACCTTTCGCCCACCAGGGACAATACTCAGGGCCTCATCCCCTTCACAATATCACAAGGTGAAGTGATATGGGTTAATCTAGATCTCACTCCTGACATGACTATGCCAGCAGCCTGCCCGGCTAAAGGGAGGAAGGTCAGGACATGTTGCTTGGTCTCCTCCTCGGCAGAAGACACCAGGGTGACCACTCGTTCGACTCTCCAGCGAGAGGAAAACCAGGCTCCTGAAGAAGAGACGCCCCCACCGGTGACCTATTCTACTCCCAATACAGCACAAGCCGGACCTTCTCAACCTCCTACCACAGATAAGCAGAAACAGAAGGAGGTCCGCTTCGATAAGCCTCTACGAAAGGGCTCGGCGGTAGGTCCGATCAAGCTCTACAACTTCGATATACTGGTGCAGCTGGCCGACACGCCAGCTCGGTTATCACTCTTTAAGCTTCTTCGGCTCTCCAAAGCAACTCGGGACGTCCTCAGCGAGGTGCTATAGAATGTACAGGCATACCTCGCACAGGCGAAGCAGCCTAAGAAAGACCCTGCAGCTTGTCTACATTGCCATAGCATGGTCGAGGTGATTCCTAACATCACCTTCACATAGCACGATATGCTACTAAAGAACAACCGGTACAACCGACCCCTGTACTACATAGGATACGTGGGTGCCATCAAGGTCGATTGTATTTACATCGACCCGGGCTCATCGCTCAGCATCATCCCTCGAAGTCTGCTCCAAACTCTAGGGATCCCGATGTACCGTCTCACGGCATCGAACACCACCATCAGCGGCTTCAACGTGGGAAAGAGTGAGCCTCTGGGCAAGATCCGATTGAAGTGTCAAATAGGTGATCTTCATATTGAGGTTACCTGTTACGTCATCGATGCGGACATAAACCACAACGTATTGCTTGGACGGCCATGGATCCATGAGTACATGATCGTCCCTTCTACCCTTCACCAGTGCATAAAATACGTAGCCAGTGATACGACTGTCAAGACGAAGTTTGCTGACATCAATCGGTTTCGAGGTCTCAAAGCATACTGTACGGTTGCCGATCTGTACAAACCACTCACCTGGGACGACGAGTCTAATGATGCCGACGACGAACCAGAAGCTACAGCCGTCAAGAAAGGACCCATAAGGGTTCGACTGAAAGGGAAGCCACCTAAGACTCCAGCCCCTCTAGTCATCAAACTCCGGGGCAAGGCTCCAGCACGGCCGCCTCCGACGGCATCAAGCCAGGAGCCCCTGCAAATAAAGCTCTCCCGAAAGGCCCCAACATCCGCTTCAAAGCCGCAGGATACTCTGGCTGCGCCTCCTGCGGTGATCGAAATGAAGCAAAAATCTCCTCCACCTTCTTCTGCAGCAGCTCTTGCCCACGAGTAGTTACACGATAACGTCTGTGCCAATACCGAGGCACAGTCTTTAGATGATGTAATCCCTCGGGATAAAATTTTATATTTTATTAATAGGAAGTTATCTTCGAATTACTCATGTGTGCATTGGAACACTAAGTACTTCTTAGACAACGCTCTATGTACTCTACAAAGGCAAGTGACAACCGCCAACCTTGTAAACCGAGTTGTCCCCTCCAAAGGCTCCTACTTCCTAGTCCCGCCAAGGAACCCGGAGGAGCAACCTATCGTCTTCGGTCGAATGGAACATCTGCAGCGGCCAACCCCAGGAGAACCGGAACCCGACGACGGCAAGATGCAGCTCTACCGCTATGCTACTCAAGCCAAATATCTCATCCAGAAGATGGGATACAAACTGAACAGCAACAAAGGGCTGAACTACGGCAGAGGTCGGCGGCTTCCCTTACTAGTTCTTACTCCGAAGGGAAAGCCTCAGAACTACTATCAACGTACTCGCCGGAGGTTGGGGTATATTACTTCCACGACCACTTCAGAGAGTTCAGAACCAGAGGCTCCACTACACTCACATTCTTTCGACTCTTCAACCTAGGATTCTGATACCAGTATTGGCCGTTATAACGCTCCAGTCCCAAAATACTTAGGACTAGGTACATCGACATGCCAGCTGCATACATACGAAGTATACTCCAATATATAGAAACCTCGTATGTATACTTAAGTTACGAAATGCAGTAAACCATGATAACTAAATCTCATCCACTAAATAAAAGAATAATAATATAAATCAACTATGAAATTTGTAATTGATACATGTAGTTGGGTGGAGACAAATCCACTACCAACCATTTAAATGATAAGGATAATACAAGGAAGAAAATGCGAAGGAAAGGTAGCAAGTTGACGCAAGGGCAATCCTCTACGAAGGGATGGAGAAGATCACGGCCCTGGCCAAACACATGCAGATATCACAGAAGCACACACCTAGAAAGATCACCAGGTCCTCAGAGGGACGTAACAAGAAGAACATGCCATAAAATTGAATATATAAATATGTCATAAATCACAAATAAAGTAAATAGTCCCAATCGTAACAAGATCCAATACCTCATCATCGAAATAGTGGACTATCCCTATAACCAAACAAGGACAAGGGGTAGAATACTATTTCGTGATACGATATTGTCCCCAGCTACTAGTAGAATGGGGATGATATGACATTAACTAGGGTTACCTAACCTTTCTAATGTGTTTATGTAGTTGAGAAGCAATTATTTCGACGCATGAGCCCTGGCTGTAAATGGGATCAATATAGTCCCCATATAGGGCACCAGGGGCCTACGTCTGTAACGTTCAAAGATCGTCAGGGGGCATCATGTGCAAGGAGGTACGTCCATAATGCCAGGGGAAATGTCAGAGGGCACCTGGAGCCTACGTCTCCGGAGAAGCGTACAGGTAATCAGGGAAGTGCAAAGAAGCCCATACGTCAGGTATTGTTCTCCCCACCCAATGCTCTTATCTAAGTCGCATCCACGACCATAAACCTCTACTAACTGCTTAGTCTCCTAACATGCCTCTATTAGCAGTTAGACCTAACGCATGCGCACGGGTGATCAGCCAACACGCAATGACTTCTACATGCTACTCATCTCACACATACTCGTGGTATAATTATGTCAAGTTTTATGTAATACACTACAGATGGTAGTCCCTTAACTCTAGGTCCATATGCAATCAAAGGATAATAAGTAAAGTAAAGCTAATGTCACTGAGCAGGTAGTAAATCAGGTACTATAAAAATGGTACAGCTAGAAGAACTAGAAATAAATATACAGTGATATGCAATAAATAAAACACAGACTAATTATAAACAGTAAATTATGGCAAGGTATCTTGCCTGGTGTGTAGCCTGGTGTGGTGCGATGATCCGATAAATCTTGTTTATCCAATAGCCGAGGTCGATATGTAAGGGTCCGAAGTTGCAAAAAAATAGGATTATGGAATTAGTCACGGTTAATAATGATGGTTGAGGAGAATTTGGAGTAAATGAATACTTATACTTTTATCTTTTTTTTTACAAAATCTTTTATAATGTTTTAAAAGCTATATTTTTACTTAGTCAAAAATTCTTTAGATAAATATTCTAGAAAATTATAAATTACTATCTCAATATATTAAGCAAATTTAAAATAGATGTAGGGCCAAGCCCAATCTCAAAATATTTATGTTATATAAAAAATATACATACATGATAAACCCATATAGACATTTATATAAATTCTATAAAATGATTATTATATAAATCTTCTTATTGAAAATATACCATATATTATTTTTGAAATTTTAATCCTAGAGTACTAATTTAGGCAAAAATTTAATTAAGTTTTTACAAAATAATTTTGAAAAAAAATTATAGTAAAAACCCAAAATAACTAATAATTCTAAAAGCAATCAAGAGTACATCTATATATATAATGTGTAAACTTATTGTATCAAGTATATCCTATATATCTACCCATGCTGATAATAATAATAATAATAATAGCAATATTATTATTATTAATACCTCTGGCTGCTGCTTTACTAATTAATAGAGGTGACAAAACTAATGAAACAGCTGGCTGCTCTCTCTCCTTTTTGAGGAGAGCATAGAGTCACAAAAAGAAAGAAAAGGGGAAGGAAACTAGAGGGAGAGAGCAGGGAAAGGAAGGCAAAGACTCACAGGAGGAGGCTGGAGGAGGAAGCGGGGATCGACATAGAGTTTGAGCGTTGGACGGTGCATCACCGGAAGGAGGCAGCACTCGGGGAGACAGCCAGGACCGGAGGTCAACGGATCAGGATCTCACGTACAGCTGGGAGCTCGACGACGGAAGCTCCCGGTCGAAGGTGCAGCGGTCGCACAGTCGGTGGAGGCGGTCGACCGGAGATGGAAGTCGGCCTGGAGCGACCACCTGAGGAAGGGGCGGCAGCTCCCAGTGTACGGAGGGGCGAGCCCGCGGCACGGAAACTCGGAGGCAGATCCGCCCTAGCTCGACGTGAGCGGTCAGGTCGGCAAGTCACGGGACGGAGGAGTGATCGGGCAGCGATCGTCGATAAGGTTGGGTTTTCTTCTTCTTTTTATTTATGAGATAGTGGTGATGTTGACTTGGGCGGCCGTGGCCACGATGGCCGCAGCGATAGCGATGGCGGGGCTGTATTGTCGGGTGGTGACGGATTTGGGTGTCTTCGGTGGTTGGATTCGATGTTTTGCTGTTTGACAGCGGCAGAGGTAGTGTTGCTTGGCTGGGGGGGCTGGTGGCACTGGTGGTGGGGTTTGGAAAGTCGGGTCTCGGTGCTGGGAGTATGCGGATGGTAGTTGTCACTCCCGTTTCCCGTTATACGTATTTTCGTATACGTATACGAGATTTTTGGCATTTATCCGGTGGACTGTAGTTAGACTTGTTTTGCTTAGCCTAGTCTTGGTTTAATCTTGACTTGATTTATTTGATCGGTTCGGTTCAATTTGACTTGGTTTGACTTGCTTAGCATGGTTTGAGATGGAGAGGGTTGATATATAACCCAACTACTTTTTTTTCTCTCCTCATTCACTTCTTCATTTACTTCTTCATCTTCTTCATTTACTCCTCCCACCTACCAAGTCCTAGGCAAGTACAACTTGCTTCATGGAGAAACTCCATTTTTGTTGTTCTATTGTCTTCCTCACGAGATTCTAAGACACTTTAGTACTTAGCATTTTTAATTTCCATGATTTAATTCTTGTAGATCTAAGTTGGTTGTATTTTCAGTATTTTTGGGTTTTGATTAACCAAACTTTATTATTTTTAAGTTTTGATTGTTCTATGTTATAGAGAATTCAATTTTACCCAAAATAGACCTTTGAAAAGTTAGATTTTGACTTGTTTTGAGGAAGTTATGGCCAAAATAAGATTTGAGCATTTTCTAGTTCATCTGTGCTGAATTTGACAGGGACGATGAATAGTGCCGCATGAATAGTACCGCAGCCGCAGGAATGAATAGTGCCGCAGCCGTAGAAATGAATAGTGCCGCATGAATGGTGCCGCAGCCGCAGGAATGAATAGTACCACAGTTGCAGGCATGAATAGTATCGCATGAATAGTGCCGCAGCCGTAGTAATGGATAGTGCCGCATGAATAGTACCGCAGCCGAAGGAATGAATAGTACCGTATGAATAGTGCCACAGCCGCAGGAATGAATAGTACCGCATGAATAGTGCCACAGTCGCAGAAATGAATAGTACCGTATAAATAGTGCTGCAGCCACAGGAAGGAATAGTGCTGCAGCCGCAAGAATGAATAGTGCCGCATAAATAGTACTGCAGCCGCAGAAATGAATAATGCTACTTGAATAGTATCGCAACCGCAGGAATGAATAGTACCGCATGGATGAATAGTGCTACATGGCTTGCATAGTGCCGCATAGCGCCGCAGAAGGCTGCATAGCGCCGCAGAAGGCTGCATAGTGCCGCATAGTGACGCAGAAGGCTGCATAGTGCCGTAGAATGCCACATAGGGCCTATATTGGTTGTTTTTGGCTGTTTTAAGTCCTATTTGGCTAAATTGTGGCCAGAATTTCTCCCAACTCCCAACATAAAACTTGTAGATCTTTTCCTTAGCTTCAAGAATATGTTACTAGCTATTTTATGCAGGTTTCTTTCATCCATGATAATATATGATAGTGGCCCATCGTGGCGCACTCTTGACAAGCAACCTTGGCATGATAATACATGACAGTGGCCCATCGTGGTGCACTCTTGATAAGTAAACCTAACATGATAATCTCGATATGTTGTTGTGACGGCTATCTTAACTTGCTAAGTAACTCTTGTCTTGACACCGTGGGTGTTTGTGCTTGTATAAGCTACATGTCTCATCGTGCATCATATCTAGGACATGAATTTCTGGTTACCACGGTCAGGGATTAATATTGAATTTGACTAGGATAATGACTAGATTGATCATGTAGTCCATGAAGAGATTTCCCAACTACATGCAGTCCCGTTATCTGGGTGCTCCAATTGGACTTGTAGCCTGCCGTCGAGTAGGGCATATTTCTAGCACACTGTCATGTGTTGCACCCCCAAGTCACCTAATCCAACTCTCTCAACTTGTGACCGGATAACCTGGATTAAGACTGTAGGGCTTGTGGCCGTTGGAACATCTCGATGTAATTTGTTAGTAACTAAGCTTGTGATAACCCTAGTTAGTTAAAGTATCAAGCCGTACTAATTGCTCGGCCGTGATTGATGGATAGAGTTCCGTCTAGTCTTGCCTAGGCAAGACCACTACATGGTTATTTCTGCACATTACTGTTATGCTTTACTCTTGTCGATAATTGGTTGGAGACTAAGCACTGTTCAGGTGAAGGGTTACAACCCCGGTCCTTGTTTGGTTTACGGGTTGTAACTTGGCTACCAGAATAGTCCCTTAGTTGTCTTATCGGTTATCACCTTGTTTTCTCTAACTCATGTCTTTTATTATCCTTTAAGTCTCATGTGCTAATATGCTAGTTTTAGTTCTTAAGTGAAGCCTCCTTTGTGGCACTTGCTCTTTCTGGGGTCTGACCCAGCTGGTTTTGTATGGCCAGATATCGGAGCAGCTCGAGGATCTCCCAGCCTTCCTGCCAGATGGGGACCACTAGAAGAAACCCTGGCAACGAGTGGATTTTATTTTGCTCTCTCACTCTATTGTAAAATTATTCTTTTGAGGCGTTTAGCCGCCGAGCAAGTGTTAGCCCGTGTTGAATTTATATTTCTGTCTGCCTAATGGCTATAACATGATTGACATATCCTAGGGTTGATCATGTATGACTTAAACTCTTGCTAGTATTCGCATTTTGTATTACTAGCTTCATGATCATCTGAATATGTAATGTTTGGGATGCCTTACCTTGTATGTCTGATGATCTATCATCTTGTTACATTTACTTGCTTGCTTGAAATTGAGACACTAGGCTTGTTTTTGACCCTAAGAGACTAATGGCTTGTAGTAAACCATCATGCATCTAGACAGTCGTAACCGTATCGCGAGGTGGGATTCACTTTAATGTACGTAGCTGGCTGTGTCTATCCTCCGCTCTCTAGTATTCTGGTTCTGGGACGTGACACGGTTTAAGTGATGGCTCATGCAGGTCTTATAAATCAAGATGTGTGAGAGTTTCACTGAATAGATGTCTCAATCAGCACTCGTCCTTGATCTCTACTCGTATTTTCTAATCTTTCTGAAATCTTGACCTGATCACATGTTTATATCCTCGATCTATCATGGTCCTTCCTTATTGTTCTCCATGTCATTTCTTCAGCGGCATTATTCTTGGTCCTACCGATCAGCAAGACGGAGCACCTCCAGTGAACCAGCAGCAACCTGGAGACCAAGCCCAGCATTCAGGAGTAGCCTCCAGAGTCATGCCTACCGGGGGTCAAGAGCCACCAGTTCAGCCCATCCAGCCTGCAGAGCCCGATAATGGAACCCTGGTGGGTTTCATCAGGGAATTGCTTGTATCTCAAAATCGTCGGGGCGATGTCCTGTACCAAACAGTACAAGATGCCATGGGCAGAGTTGGTTACCAAGGAAACAGCACGGCCAACAGCTTCAAGCGTCTGAACCCTCCTTTCTTGACGGCACTGAAGATGCTATTGCTTCTGATGCATGGCTTCAGGACACAGAGGTTATCCTGGAAGCAGCTAGGATTCCTGAGGATGAGAAGGTGGCCGTTGTGCTCCTGCAGTTATTGGACTTAGCCCGCAGCTGGTGGACGATGCTAGCAGTTGGATTACCGACGCCTGTCTCATGGGCGGTGTTTAGCAACAAGTTCCAGACCAAGTACTTCGATGCAGTAGCTCGGTATGATCTGCAGACGAGATTCACCAATCTTAAGCAGATGGACAGGACGATCGATGAATATGCGGCTGTGTTTTCTAGACTCAGTCGGTTTGCTCTCACCTTGGTGGCAACCGAATTGGATCGAGCCCAGCGATTCCAGCAGGGGCTGCACCTAGAGATTATCATATCAGTGGAACAGTTTGAGCACCAGACGTTTGATGCTATTTTGAGAGCTGCAAAGAGGCATGAGTATACTTCATAGAGGATTGTAGATAGAAGCGGAGGACAGAAGAGGTCTCATGGGCAGATGTCCCAGTCTTCAGCACCAGTCCCGGCAGCTAGGGCTTTGACTATTGGAGCTCCTAGGCAGGCGACCACAGTTTCGTCGGTTCAGCACCCGACGACGGCGTTTCCTCAGCAACAGAAGCAGAAGCAATCTTCCGCAATAGGCTGCACTCATTGTGGGAAGCCATGACACGTAGTATCAGAGTGTCGCAGAGCACAGGAATTGTGCTTGGCTTGTGGGGCACTGGATCATAAGATAGGGTCCTGTTCGAATAGAGTCAGTTTATCGCCATCAAACCTAACCAGTCTATCGGTTAGGGGTCCAATACCAGTACAGCAGCAGTACCAGCCTCCGAGGCTAATGCTGCCTCAGGCTCAACAGTATATCCAAGCTCAGATTCAGAACAGGCAGAGAGGTCACCAGTAGAAGGGATCAGCACCAAGAAGGCAAGGTCGGGCTATGGCTTTGACCGTGGAAGAAAAGTTAGCTTCAGGTGAGGTGATGGCAGGTACCATTCTCGTCAACTCTTTTCCAGCATCAGTATTATTTAATTCGGGTGCATCGCATTCATTTATGTCTGCACGATTCGCTACACGGATAGGACTGGAGCCCGAGTCATTATCAGTAAGGCTCAATATACTTACTGGTAACGTCCTTGTGGGAGTAGATAGAGTATTTTTCTCGTGTCGAATCGTAGTTAGCGATAGAGAGTTTTTCTCTAGGTTGACAGAATTCCCGATGGCCGATTATGATGTGGTCCTAGGAATGGATTGGTTGAAGGAGCAATACGCAAGAATAGACTGCCATATTGGTAGGATTATTTTTGGTATTCCCGATGAGGCAGAGTTTTCATTTTTTAGAGGCGAAGTAGAACCTTCTCCACTAGTATTACGGATGGCAGTAGCAGTGGCAGTTCAGTTTCCCAGAGTTGTTAAAGAGTTTCCTGATGTATTTTTCGAAGAGCTTCCAGGCTTGCCCCCGGAGAGAGAGATAGAGTTCACCATTAATTTGCTTCCAGGACAGCGCTAGTGTCAGGGGGAGTCTACAGGATAGCACTTTCAGAGTTATAGAATTTGTACAAGATAATTGAAGAACTCAAAACCAAAGAATTCATTCGTGCTAGTGGATCACCTTGGGAGCCCCGATACTTCTTGTAAAAAAGAAGGATGGTACGTCAAGATTATGTGTTGATTATCGTACCTTAAACTCTGTAACAGTTATGAACAGATATCCTCTACCAAGGATAGATGATTTATTTGATCAACTCAGAGAAGCGGCAGTATTCTCGAAGATTGACTTGCGATCAGGGTACCATCAGATCAGAGTTAGAGAGCAAGATGTCCCGAAGACAGCATTCAGATCCAGATATGGGCATTGGGAGTTCCTTGTTATGCCATTTAGAGCGACCAATGTGCCAGCCGTATTCATGGACCTTATGAATCGTATCTTCATGTCCTATTTGGACCAGTTCGTGATAGTGTTTATAGACGACATCTTAGTCTATAGCAAGAATGAGGCAGATCATGAGCAGCATCTTCGTGTAGTTCTGTAGATTTTCAGAGAGCACCAGTTATACGCAAAGTTTAGTAAATGCGAGTTTTGGCTCGATCGTATCTCGTACTTAGGTCACATTATCACCAGAGGTGGAGTGGAAGTGGACCCCAGAAGATAGTGGCTATAGAGTCATGGCCTGTTTCCAGTACCGTCGCAGAAGTTCAGAGTTTCCTAGGATTGGCTGGCTATTACCGACGGTTTGTCTCAGACTTCGCTCGAATTTCAGCACTACTGACGCAGTTGACCCGTAAGGATGTACAGTTTGCTTGGACAACAGAGTGTCAGAGTTCATTTGAGAAGTTAAAGCAAAGATTGATGACGGCTCCCATTCTCACGCTTCCAGATGGGATTGGAGGATTTTCAGTTTATTGTGATGCTTCCGGTCGAGGATTGGGATACGTCTTGATGTAGCATGGTAAGGTAGTCGCTTATGCATCACGTCAGCTTCGTGACCATAAGAGGATTTATCCTACCCATGACTTGGAATTAGCGACAGTAGTTTTTCCATTGAAGCTTTGGAGTCATTATTTATATGAAGATCGGGAGGAGATTTTCAGCGACCACAAGAGTCTGAAGTATGTGTTTACCCAGAAGGATCTTAATATGCGTCAGAGAAGATGGCTAGAGCTACTTGTCGATTATAACATCAACTAGCAGTATCATCCTGGGAAGGCCAACGTTGTTGCAGATGCATTGAGCAGGATAGCTGGAGTTTATTTTCTAACAGCACAACCAGAATTGTTATCCAATCTTCAGAAGATGGAAATAGAAGTAGTTCTTCCTACAAATATGGCATTGATGGCCAGCATGCAAGTTCAGTCTAGCATAGTTAAGAGGATCAAGATGGCACAATCAACGGATTCTAAGCTTCAGCGGCTTAGGACAGAATGTGTAGCATGACAGAGACCAGAGTTATGTGTTCATGAAGATGGTACTCTCTGAGACATGGAAGGCGTCTTTGTGTACCCAGTGGTGATATCAGACAAGAAATTATAGCAGAGGCTCACAGTTCTCAGTATTCAATTCATCCCGGTGGCACGAAGATGTACCGAGATATCCATCAGTATTTCTGGTGGAATGTCATGAAGAGGAAGATAGCCCGGTTTGCCTCTCGTTGTTTAGTTTGTCAACAAGTTAAGGTTGAAAATCAGAGACCAGCTGGACTTCTTCAACCTTTACCGATCCCAGAATAGAAATGGGAGTACATTATCATGGATTTTGTAACTGGGTTACCTAAATTCCCAGCTGGAAGAGATGCTATATGGGTTATAGTTGACAAGCTCACCAAGGTAGATCATTTTATCCCTTTCAGAATTTATCAGTCGACGGATCAGCTAGCAGAGATGTACCTTAGGCAGATTGTCAGATTGCATGGAGTGCCAGTTATTATCATATCTGACAGAGATCCAAGATTCACATCACACTTTTGGCAGAGTCTTCAAGAGAGCTTGGGAACTCGTCTCAAGTTCAGTTCAGCTTATCGTCCGCAGACAGATGGTCAGTCAGAACGCACGATTCAGACTCTCGAAGATATGTTGCGATATTATACACTCGACTTTGGTGGTTTGTGGGTAGATCACCTACATCTCGTAGAGTTCTCCTATAACAACAGTTTCTAGGCTAGTATCCAGACGGCTCCCTTTGAAGCACTGTATGGCAGGAAGTGCAGATCACCATTAGCTTGGGATGATGTCGACGAGAGACAGATGCTTGGTCCAGAGATGATTACGCAGACAATCGAGTTGGTCAGACAAGTCAGAGATCATCTTTGAGTTGCCCAAGATCGTCAGCGCCATTGGGTCGATTCTCATCGATGTCCCCTTGAGTTTTCAGTCGACGACCACGTGTTCCTTAGGATCTCGCCTACCCGTGGCGTCATTCGATTCGGCGTACAGGAAAATGTTAGTCCTAGGTACATAGGGTCGTTCGATATCCTTGAGCGAGTAGGTGATGTGTCCTATCGTCTCGCTCTTTTGCCGTCGTTATGTGAGGTACATGACGTATTCCATGTATCCCAATTGCGACGGTATATTCCGGATCCGAGTCATGTCCTTGATCATTCGGAATTGGTTGTTCGTACCAACCTTTCGTATGAGAAAAGACCCGTTTCCATATTGGACCGAAGGGAGAAGGTACTCAAGAACAAGACTATTATCTTAGTCCGTGTTGCTTGGGGTCACCACTCTATGGGTGAGTCAACATGGGAGCGTGAGAATGATATCTGCTCTCGATATCCATACCTGTTTGACTCATAAGGTATAATATCTTCCTTATGCCTTATGCTTTGAATTTCTTGCTTGCATGAATGATTGCTTGATTGACCGCTAGTCGTAGCTTGCTTATGATTAATATAGCTTGCCTCAACATCTCTAGCCTCTTGATTAAATTCCAAGGACGAAATTCTTTTAAGATGGGTAGAGTTGTCACTCCCGTTTTCCGTTATACGTATTTTCGTATGCGTATACGAGATTTCTGGTATTTATCAGATGGACTGTAGTTAGACTGGTTTTGCTTAGCCTAGTCTTGGTTTAATCTTGACTTGGTTTATTTGATCGGTTCGGTTCAATTTGACTTGGTTTGACTTGGCTTAGCTTGGTTTGAGATGGAGAGGGTTGATATATAATCCAACTACTTCTCTCTCTCTCTCTCCTCATTCACTTCTTCATTTACTTCTTCATCTTCTTCATTTACTCCTCCCACCTACCAAGTTCTAGGCAAGTGCAACTTGCTTCATGGAGGAACTTTATTTTTGTTGTTTCATTGTCTTCCTCACAAGATTTTAAGACACTTTAGTACTTGGCATTTTTAATTTCCATGATTTATTTCTTGTAGATCTAAGTTGGTTGCATTTTCGGTTTTCTTAGGTTTTGATCTACCAAAATTTATTATTTTCAAGTTTTGATTGTTCTATGTTGTAGAGGATTCAATTTTACCCAAAATAGACCTTTAAAAAGTTAGATTTTGACTTATTTTGAGGAAGTTATGGCCAAAATAAGATTTGAGCATTTTCTAGTTCATCTGTGCTGAATTTGGCAGGGATGATGAATAGTGCCGCAGCCGCAGGAATGAATAGTGCCACATGAATAGTGCCGCAGTCGCAGGAATGAATAGTACCGTAGGAATGAATAGTGCCGTATGAATAGTGTCACAGCCGTAGGAATGAATAGTGTCGTATGAATAGTGCCACAGGCGCAGGAATAAATAGTACCGCAACCACAGGAATAAATAGTGCCGCATGAATAGTGCTGCAGCCGCAGGAATGAATAGTGTCGCATGAATAGTGCCACAGCCGTATAAATAAATAGTACCGCATGAATAGTACCACAGCCGCAGGAATGAATAGTGCCGCCTAGATGAATAGTGCCGCATGGCTTGCATAATACCGCATAGCGCTGCAGAAGGCTGCATAGTGCCGCATAGTGCCGCAGAAGGCTGTATAGTGCCGCAGAATGCCGTATAAGGCCTATTTTGGCTGTTTTAAGTCATATTTGGCTGAATTGTGGCCAGAATTTCTCCCAACTCCCAACATGAAACTTGTAGATCTTTTTCTTAGCTTCAAGAATATGTTACTAGATATTTTATGCAAGTTTTTTTCATCCATGATAATACATGATAGTAACCCGTCGTGGCGTACTCTTGACAAGCAACCTTGGCATGATAATACATGACAGTGGCCCGTCGTGGCGCACTCTTGATAAGTAAACCTAACATGATAATCTCGATATGTTATTGTGACGGCTATCTTGACTTGCTAAGTAACTCTTGTCTTGACACCGTAGGTGTTTGTGCTTGTATAAGCTACATGTCTCGTCTTGCATCATGTCTAGGACATGAATTCCTGGTTACCATGGTTAGGGATTCATATTGAATCTGACTAGGATAATGACTAGATTGATCATGTAGTCCATGAAGAGATTTCCCAGCTACAGGCAGTCCCGTTATCTGGGTGCTCCAATTGGACTTGTAGCCTGCCGTCGAGTAGGGCACATTTCCAGCACACTGTCATGTGTTGCACCCCCAAGTCACCTAATCCAACTCTCTCAACTTGTGACCGGATAACCTGGATTAAGACTGCAGAGCTTGTGGCCGTTGGAACATCTCGATGCATTTTGTTAGTAACTAAGCTTGTGATAACCCTAGTTAGTTAAAGTATCAAGCCGTACTAATTGCTTGGCCGTGATTGATGGATGTAGTCCCGTCTAGTCTTGCCTAAGCAAGACCACTATATGGTTATTTTTGTACATTACTGTTATGCTTTACTCTTGTCGATAATTGGTTGGAGACTAAGCTCTGTTCATGTGAAGGATTACAACCCCGGTCCTTATTTGGTTTACGGGTTGTAGCTTGGCTACCAGAATAGTCCCTTAGTTTTTTTATCGATTATCACCTTGTTTTCTGTAATTCATGTCTTTTATTATCCTTTAAGTCTCATGTGCTAATATGCTGGTTTTAGTTCTTAAGTGAATCCTCCTTTATGGCACTTGCTCTTTCTAGGGTCTGATCCAGCTGGTTTTGTATGGCCAGATATCGGAGCAGCTCTCGAGGATCTCCCAGCTTTCCTGCCAGATGGTGACCACTAGAAGAAACCTTGGCAACGAGTGGGTTTTATTTTGCTCTCCCTCTCTATTGTAAAATTATTCTTTTGAGGCGTTTAGCCGCCGAGCAAGTGTTAGCTCATGTTGAATTTACATTCATGTCTGCCTAATGGCTGTAACATGATTGACATATCCTAGGATTGATCATGTATGACTTAAACTCTTGCTAGTCTTCACATTTTGTGTGACTAGCTTCATGATCATCTGAATATGTAATATTTGGGATGCCTTACCTTGTATGTCTGATGATCTACCATCTTGTTACATTTACTTGCTTGCTTGAGATTGAGACACTATGTTTGTTCTTGAACCTAAGAGACTAATGGCTTGTAGTAAACCCTCATTCATCTAGACAGCCATGACCGTATCGCGAGGTGGGATACGTAGCTGGCTGTGTCTGTCCCCCGCTCTCCAGTGTTCTGGTTCTAGGGCGTGACAGTGGTGGCATCCCGGTAGTTGGTCGGAGAAGACAAGGGTTGTCTAGGCAGGGCGTTGCGGCGAAGTCGGATAGGAGCGTTGTCGCAGCCAGGGGCTGGGCCAAGGTCGGGGAGGTGTGTTGGTGTCGGGAACATGTTGATAGCAATAGTGGCTGGGAGTATGGTCAGGGGTCTGTGGCGACAGAGGTGACGGAAGGGAGCATAGGTGGTGGTTGTCGGGGGTTGAATTGCTTGGGTTTATCGTCCGGGATTGTCGGGCACGACATGGATGACTGTAATAGAGAACTTGGAATAAGATTTTGGACACAGACACGACGCACGATCTGGGTTGTGATAGAGATAGTTTGGGTTGTGGGATTGATGGAAAGAAGAGCACCTCCTTATATAGGAGGTGGACTCCTAGATAGATATGGCGTTGGGACGATTTAGATCTCCATGTAGATATCCCAAAATTAAATTCGAAACCATCTCAATCCCATCTAAAGCCGATATAGATAATCATATTTTTATTTAAAAGCCATTTAAAATAAATCTTTTTTTTCTCTAATTTAAATCACCATTCAAATATAAAAACATCTTTTTTTTCCAAATAATAAATATTTATATTAAATTAATTACGAAAATAGAAATATTTTATTCATAAATTTCAATTCATGAACCTTGTATGTAAAAGAATATTTAAAACATTATTTTCAAAATTACCAATTATCTTTGTATATTAAAAATAAATATCCTTTTTAGATAAATAAGGTTCGCAAGTCATGACGCGACGCCTTTTTACCACTTTAAGAAAATAAATTATTTAACATATATTATTTGAAAGCTATATTTCTATATAATGAAAAAATATTTTCTGAAAATATGTACCTTGCACATATTCGCACTCGACGAGCTAACACGAAACGCACAACCTTGCGCGTGACGTACAAATATGAAAAAAAATATCAATGCTAAATTTTAAATAAATAAAAAATAGGGGAAAAATTAGGGGGTTTACAGCCGGGACCTCCAGAAGGTACTATCCATCAACATGATTTCCATAGACGATCCCGCAGAGGAAGAAGACCAGGCACTCGATTTCTTTGAAGAGGAGCCCTGGGCTCAACGCCTTGGCTCTCAGTGGGAATGGCGTTTCGAACAGCGAGAGCCTCCCACCGAGGACGAAGTCGTCCATATCGACTTAGGGGATGAAACTTCCCCTAAACCCATTTTTGTCAGCAAAAGCCTGACAAGAGACGACAAAGATTCTCTGGTACAGCTGGTCCGGGAGTATATAGACATCTTTGCCTGGAGCTATGAAGATATACCGGGTTTGGACCCACAAGTCGCCATGCATCGGCTCAACATTCTACCCGATGCCAAACCTGTTAAATAGCAGCAGCGTCGCTTCCGTCCCAATATTATAGACGCCATTGAAGAAGAAGTCGATAAACTCCTTGAGAGTGGCTTCATCCGCAAAGAACAGCACCAGGACTGGGTGGCCAATATTGTGCCGGTTACCATGAAAAACTGGAAGATTAGAGTCTTCATAGACTTCCGGGATCTCAACTCGACTTGTCCAAATGACGAATTTCCTCTTCCAATCACAGACGTGATGATCGACAATACTTGTGGCTTTGAGCGTATGTCCTTCATGGATGGCTTCTCAGGCTACAACCAAATCAAGATGTTCCCCGAGGACGAAAAGCATACTTCGTTCCGGACTCCGAAAGGGATATACAGTTATGCCCTTCGGATTGAAGAATGCGGGCGCAACCTACCAGAGGGCTATGAGTACCATATTGCGCAAACATCTTCGGAAGACGGTGGAGTGCTACGTCGATGACATTGTCGTCAAGAGTAAAGTCAAGTCCAGCCACTTGGACGACTTACGAACAGTGTTCGACATAATACGGGCGCACCAACTAAAGATGAATCCGGCCAAGTCCTTCCTAGGCGTCTCCAGCGACAAGTTCTTAGGCTTCATCGTCACGGCGAAGGGAATCCATATTGACACAAAGAAGATAAAGGCAATCCTGGACATGGCTCCCCCGAAGAATCTTAAGGAACTTCGAGGCCTGCAAAGACGTCTGGCATACATCAGAAGATTCGTAGCAACCTCTCTGGTCGATGCCAGCCCTTCACCAAACTGATGAAGAAGGGGGTCTCCTTTGTGTGGACCGAAGAGTGCCAGCAAACATTCGATGACATCAAGAAGTACCTTACCAGTCCCCCTGTTCTGGTAGCTCCAGTAATAAGAAGACCTTTTCTACTCTACGTCCGAGCCATGGATCACTCTCTCGGGGCACTACTGGCCAAGAAGAGCGATAAAGGACACGAGCAGGCCATCTATTACCTTAGTAGAACCATGATTGGAGTCGAGCACCGGTATAATCCTGTCGAGAAAGAATGTCTTGCTTTACTCTTTGCCATTCAGAAAACACGTCACTATGTGACCGAACAGACGATCCACGTCGTCTCCCGAATCAACGCCCTCAGGGTGTAAACCCCCTGTTCTGAAATTTCGATTTTTCTTGAATTAATATATTTTTGTCTAATTAGGTGTCTATAAAGTTGTGTGATATATAAATAAAGAATTTTGAATTAACCAGATTCTAGTAGGTAACTATAATAAAGTATTTGAAATTTGTATGATAAGTCTCAAGTCCTATATTCCTATCCAAACCTACAGACCCCCATACCCTATATATATATATATATATATATATATATATATATATATATATATATATATATATATATATATATATATATATATGATCTTATCTTTAATGTCGATGATACATGTTCCTATATTTCCAACCCAGCCAACCTAAACCCTAACACCTTCCTATATAACTACTCTACCCAACCCATACCAGCAGCCGCCTTCTTAGCCCCTCCCTGTTTTTCCCATCTATCCATACAACAGCATCTCCATAGCCATGCATGTCTACCATCTCTTCCATGTTATCACGAGATTGCTAAACAAATCCCTTATCCCTCCTATGTTGTGTCTTCTTCAACCGAAGCACCCGGCCTTTATTGTGACCCCGTTAACCGGAGCACCAATACTAGAGACTCCGCCAATGACATGCAAGTCGCCACAAGAGTGCCGATCGACGACCGGAACCTCGAACAAGTTCCACGACAGAACGTGGATGCAAGAGGGCCTCTTGAACTACACCCTCCTTCCTTGCACCCTTCACCGACTGGAGTATGCTCGCCACGCGAATAAGCTGGAACTTCTACCCGATGTCCCTATTTTCGTTCCCTTTGAGTCGCCGGCAAATTCGTCGAGATCCTACTCGCTCTCGTATGGACCAAAGTCCAGCACTTCACCCAACTGAGAGGCGCTGAATCAAGTACATGGTTTCTTCGTTGTAACCAAACCACTGGACATGCGGGCCACATACATACGAAACCTCTGTAAGTTTTCTAAATATTCAGAAGACAATAATATATAAGAATAGACAGCAACGCACACGTATAGAAGTAGAAATCACTAATACATTGTTCCCTTATAAAATCGAACATTGTTCACGTGAATAGAGAATAAGCAACAACCATATGTAACTGTGCGCCTGTACTGTAAGCTTTCGATGTCCATATAAACAATATATACATGGATGGCAATAAATTAGGTATTACATATAAAATTATGGAACTGGCTCACTATGCAAGACACTATCCCACATAAGGTTAGCAAGCAATGAAAACCGGTCACATAGATTCATGCATAGCTTCAATTATAATATAGCATACCATATAATATAGCCTACTATAAATAGAACATTAAAATATTATATACATACACTAGTTCCTAAGCATCAGAGAGTCTTCTATTTAGTCATAACACTTTTATAGATATACCCCTATTAATTATGTTTTTGCAAATTAACTCTTCTTCCTATGTGACTCACGGTTTCATAGGAATCAAAAGTAGTTCACTTTTTATTTAAGCCCCTATGTTTAATTCTTATTCAATATAACCCTTAATTATAAAACAAGATAGTTAGTGGAATTTAACCTTGTTATTTAATTACTTTTAGATAATTTCATATAGACCCCGAATATTTTTTACTATTCCTTGTAAATAGAAATTGTAGTAAATTAACTTAGTTAGTATATATGAAGTAAGTAATAATCACAAAATAAATTATAGTTGCAATTATTAGGTTTATAATTGAAAATAGGACATTATATAGTATAATGGTTAAATGGAGTAATTATATATATATATATATATATATATATATATATATATATATATATATATATATATATATATATATATATATATATATATATATATATATTAAATATTTAAATATTCCATCATGTTGTTTGTCTTGAATAATTATCTAGGATCTGAGGACCGAACTTTGACTTCTCGCCCTCAATACAGATTTAGACGACTTTGCAGGCAAGATACCTTGCATCCCTCTACAGTTCATTACTCATGCTTACAGTTCCTTTACTTTATATATGTTATCAGTTAGTTCTCTAGTTGTTCATAATTTACATGCTTATTTAGTCCCTATATATTTATATGTTATCAGTTAGTTATTTCAGTTCTATTGATTTACATGCTTTACTTTAGACAGTGTTTACTGGTTTATTAGTCATGTTCTTTTATCGTTATCATGCTTGATTAGATGTCGTGGTTCCACCGGATTGGTTTCCTCTCGTACCGTGTCGTGAGTCGTATCGTGTCATAGGAGGTGTAAGTCATAGTAGAACTGCTGTACCATGTATTGTGAAGCTAACCTGTGAGTCCACCTAGGGGCGAGGTTTAGTAGTTATCTGTATCTTGATCCCTGAAGCTAACATGCGAGTCCACACTAGGGGCGAGGGTTAGTAGTTATTTGAAGCTAACCTGCGAGTCCACACTAGGGACGAGGGTTAGTAGTTATTTGAAGCTAACCTGCGAGCCCACATTAGGGGGGAGGGTTAGTAGTTATCTGTTCCGCACCTGCGAGTCTACACTAGGGGCGAGGGTGATCCTTGATGCTAGCCTGCGAGTCCACACTAGGAGCGAGGGTTAGTAGTTGTTCAAACCTGTGAGTCCACACTAGGGGTGAGGGTTTGAGTATTCGATTGATTATCCATTGACATCGTATCATCGTGTTCTCTTGTTCTTCTCCAGCAGTTCGGTTATGCGTAGTGGTTCTTCCAGTCGTGTATAGTCGTATTTTCGTGTTGATTGGACTTTTTTCCGTTTATTTCCTGTATTTTCTTTATTGCATGATAAACTGCTAGATAGACATGTATATTATGTTTCTTGCTATGTCCTCTGAGGACCTGATGATCTCTTCAGGTTAGTTATTGCATGGAGTTAGTTAGCAGCTCTGGATGGCGGATGATTATGACACTTGTGGGGTCCAGATGTGTACGATATTGCTTGCGAGATTCAGGTATTGATGCCATGTTTATTATCCAGTTCATCCAGCTCGTGCTTTCCTTCCATTATCATGATATATCCTATTTAGTGATTCAGTTTATAGACTCATGTTACTTCTTGGAGTCTAATAGGACATGTATGCTAGTGGGATGCAGACCACGACCCATAGTGTTCATTCATGTTTCATATTCTTATTGTGGATTTGAGATATAGATTTGTTTTGCCATGATTTGGCAGTATACCATAGCCTTGACAGCTTATACGTATTCGAGTCGGGCTGGTGTCCGCTCGATACGTAGTTGGCTTGCTCACGAGCACGCGTCCGAAAAGCAGGTGCGGGTCATGACACAGGGTCCTCATAACCAAGCCATAGGCTTTGAACTCCAGGTTAGCCAACTGGGCCATACTCTTAACTCCTTATGACATGGTCTCCGTCCCTCAGAAGGTAGTTAAAGGCCAAGCGTTTGTCGATTTCCTAGCAGCACACCATGTGCCAAAGACGTCAAAGCTCTACGAAGATATCCCCGATGAAGTCTTAGAATCTAATGCTATCTCAGAGAGTTATGTACCAACAATGTTGTTGAGTTATGTACCAACAATGTTCATTACCTCCGAAGGCATGATCATCCATCGCGCCTACTTCCTCGTAGAGTTATGTACCAACAATGTTGTTGAGTACAACGCCCTCATCATCGGGCTATAACTCGCTAAACAGTCGGGAGTTGACTAAATCGAAGCCTATGGGGACTCAAAGATAAACATTAGCCAAGTTTGGGGGCAATATGAGGTCTGTCATGAGGACCTAATACCCTACCATCAGGCGGCCATCGACATCATCTCTATGTTCACAGGTTTCTTTATATAACATGTGTCACATTTACAAAATTTGGAGGCTGACGTCCTCGCCGATCTCGCCGCCTCTATCGCAGCTCCTGGAAGATCCCAATACACCGTTATGGTGATGGGGTGAGAACTCATCTATCCGAAGAATACTCTGCACACATGTCAAAGTTACTCAGTCCAAGCGGAGGCTAATGTAGATGTATGGGACTGGCATTTCCCGTTCATCGACTACGCGGTCTACAGGATTCTACCTGAAGACCCGAAGGAGGCAGCTTCCGTCAGGGGATGTTCCCTCCGATTCTTCTATGACACAACTACCAAAATGTTGTACCGTCGTTCTTACGACGAACTCCTCCTCAGGTGCCTATTCCAGACAGAGGCGTAGGAAGTGCTCCGAGAGGCACACGATGGGACCTGTGGAGCTCATCAACCCGAGCCCAAGTTGTAAGACCGATTGCGCCGTATGGGCTATTACTGGCCCACTATGATGGCGGATGCTGTAGAATATGCAAAAAATGTTGGGAATGTCAGTTGCATGCAGACTTCATTCACCGACCTTCGGAGCATCTACACCCTACTATGGCCTTCTGGCCATTTGAAGCATGGAAAATGGATATCGTTGGGCCAATCAGCCCGCCTTCCTCCAAAGGACATCGGTTTATCCTTGCAATCACGGACTACTTCTCCAAGTGGGCAAAAGCAGTGTCATTGGCAGAAGTAAAAGACTCAAATGTGATCAGCTTCATCAAGCACCACGTCATCTACCGGTTTGGGGTCCCCAGAAGAATTGTCCATGATAATGGCCCCCAGTTCATGAGCCATGCCTTCCAGCGGTTCTGCGACAAGAATCGAATATAGAACGTGGCATCAACGGCCTATAACCTGGCGGCTAATGGGTTGGCCGAAGCATTCAACAAAACTATCGTCAAACTGCTCAAGAAAGTCGGGTCCTCTAATAAATGCGACTGGAACGAGAAGTTGGGCGAATGCCTATGGGCATACCGTACTGCCGTGCGGACATCAACGGGCAACACACCGTTCGCCCTGGTCTACAAAAGTGAAGCGGTGCTCCTCTTGGAGATTCAAATCATGTCCTTACGTGTAGCTATCACCAATCAGCTGACTGACGAAGATAACCAGCACAAACGGTTACAATAATTAGAAGCGTTGGATGAAAAACGGTTGCTAGCACAGCAAAGAATCGAGCCTTACCAAGCTCGTATTTCTGGTGCCTTCAACAAAAGAGTCCGGGAAAGATCATACCTAGCGGGCGACCTTGTCTTAGCAGTGCGAAGGCCGATGGTGATGACTCACAAGACGGCTAGGAAGTTCGAGCCCAAGTAGGAAGGACCGTTCGTCATAGAAACGGTATACTCCAACGGTGCTTATCTACTAGCTAAACCCAATGGTGACTTGCTAATGATGCCCATCAACGACAAATTTTTAAAGAAGTATTACACCTGAAGATGAAACTGGCATAAGCTCTCGCATCCCCTAAGAGTGCCTATGGGTTCTGGTAAGGGGATTCCTTTCTTCTATATCTTCCCTCCAGTAGATGAAGCACTTCACATCCATATTACCTCTGGATTGCTCCTCTACACCCAGACGATGCGGCTACCACGTCCATATTACCTCTGAGTAGTCGTTCTCTCCGTATTGATCATATGATTATCATGGCTATCTAGAAAATAGTTCACGTTCATACTACCTCTAAATTATTGTTCTACATCCCAGTGAAGATTAGGCTTACCATATTCATATTACCTCTGGTTAGGCGTGTCTTCTATAATGACCCCTCCTTATGTTGAAGAAAAAAGTGAGAGAACAGAAGAGTTTTTATACTGAAACATGTGGCTATAAAGACCTATTACAAACTCTTCATAGTTACATACACAGGAACAAGAATCTGAAACATCACCAAGCACGTAAGCTCATGCCACATGTTCATACTTCTGTTCAAAGTACCTCGAGCTTGACCTAAGTTCGGGACACTTTGAAGGGGGTCTTGTAGAAGCATAAAAAATCTCAGCTGATAACATTCCTCGACCACAGCGCAGATGATACATAGGCGCAGACCGAGTATTAAAAAGACAACAGAAGATATGGAAAGAAGTTCTGTTATTATTACGCCTACAAAGATCTAGTACAGATTCATCAAGGCTATACGTAAAGGACTAATCCAACTTCTTCTATAAAGGATCGATCACAGGTTCAGCAGACCCTAGAGGAGTCTATAATAGACTTAGCCTTCATCAAAGTACAGGTCATTTTTTGTAGTATGCATACTAGAAGATTGATCTCCATCACGGTGCAATCTGACTTTCTTGTACGCACAACCCTTCAAATATGCGTCAATTGCTCGGCCAAGACAAGCAACTTTCTGATACAGCTATTGGCTCAAGCTCCCTGAAGGCGCAGTAGGTCGCAAAGCCCAGAACAAGTAGAGTAGAGTACAACTTGTAGGACTTTAGGCTGACAATCAGACCAAACTCGGTCGTCAGGACTTCCAAGATGTCGCCCAGAGTCAAACTCCTTAGGGAGGATACTTGGATACTTCTCAAGAGCGGTGACGACTCCTTCTACAAAGAGTTCTTCTATAAGAACATGGCCCCTTCGAACGAGAGAAGCCCCAACCAACAGCTGACTTATGCAAGGCCAGCGGCCGTCTGAAGCTAAGTCTGGATCAAACATGGTAGTGAAGGTTGCCAGGAAGAGGATAGTGAGTCTTCAGAAAAATACTTTCCCTTTTATAGGATCGGGAGTGTTCCAAACTATAGGCCACTTGACCGATGGTCAAAATTTCCTCATTAATGGGATGAGCCTAGGACTCGGCATAATGGGTCAATTAACAGGCCCATTCAAGTGAGTCTCCAAACTGTTCAAATGCTCCTTGGAATTCCCCAATTAACGGTGGTAATTAAGGAGTCTGTATTCAAGGGTAGTCATTTACTTCTCCTGAAAAGAAGATTTAAAGCCAAGCTGTCTCCAACCGGAGGCGCAGGCACCCCACTGTGTTCCTTTGCTTCCAAGGCGCAGACAGTATATCCCCCTCTCAGAAGTACAGTCAGATGCTTCGATCAAGTACCCGGCCCGTTCAACGGCCCCTTTTTCTCAGTAAAAGACTTAGGAGACACCGTTTGCCTCCAACACAAGCCTGACTGCTACTCTAAAGCACAGTAAAATGGTCTATCTAAAGGCGTAACCTACTCGTCGCCCTAAAGTACAGTGACTTTACCCGAAACATAGCCTACTCGTTGCCCCTAAAAGCACAGAGGCTCCATTGTCTTCGAAACATAGTCTACTTGTCGTCCTAAAGCACAGAGGCTCTGTCGTCTCCAGAAGCATAGTCTATTCATCGCCCCAGAAATACAGCTAGCCTTGCCTGAAGCACAGACGGCATGGTCCCACCCAATTGGTTTGTTTAAACCGCCTGTCTCAAAGATAGGATTGAGATTGATCAAGTTGATAAATACGAATATCTTATCAGATTAATTTAAATCTCGGACGAAGATTACGCAGAATCTAAATCTGAGATAAAATCCTAAGATTTGCTCGACTACATCCGAACAAGCAAATCGGCACACGCCATGTGTCACCTCTTTCGGTTATTTTGATAACCACCAAAGATCTCATTTTAGGGAAATCTCAACACCCGCCACGTGTCAGCAACACTAAAGCCCGTACCGTGCAAGGACGATAGATTCCTTCATATCTTTAAACCCTAATGCATATGGCATATGTGCCCCTCTCTCCTATAAATAGGAGAGGTTTTCCTACAATAATTTGATTGACAAGGAGAAGAAGATCCACATAATTATCAAAATCTTCAACTTCGGCGTCCTCCTGATCGGCAAACCTAGAGTTCCATCGAAGGCACCAGAAAGTCAGAACAAGTCTCATATCATCATCGGATCGTCAACGGAGTAAAGGAGCCACTGTAGTGCTCGATCTCTATCGTCACACTTTTCCAGAAACTTTTGTACTTAGATTTCTTCGAATAAGAATCGATTGTACTCTTTTTTACGTTCAATATACAAAAAGTTCATTCAACCTTTTGTCATGTCGAACAATGCCTCAGAATGTAAAGCATGTACCTGCTATAACCAAGAACCTGGTCTCAGAAAGTCTGCTCTACAATGCAAGCTTGAGGATGGATATCAACGTTGGTCAGGTTGTTATGTCTTATACAGCTTCATACTTCGGGAAGGATTTTTGTATCGAATGGATGTTCAAACTTCAACTTGTAACTCCAATAGAGATTATTAATGCAGTCTCTTCTTTTGGTTATTCTTTTGAGTTATGGCATAATAGATGTAGTGTCCCGTCCCTACATCGTGCCCCGTTCTTCGTCCATGGGGTTCGCGAGAAAGTAACAGTACTGTCGCTATCGATTCGGTCGGGACCGATAGGTCGGTGTAACTCCACTTTTTTAAAATAAAATTTTATTTTATTATTATTATAATTATTTCTACTATTCCTTGTTTATGAAATAATTAAATTCTTCATATTGTTTTATTCTCTTTTGGACTTCACCAAGTTTGGACTTTTAAACCATGGGCCATGTTTCATTCCATTAGGGGCCTGGAATTCATTTGTTGATATTTAGAGAATTGGTTCTCTCATTCTCCACGAAAACTCTTAACCGCCATGAAGAACATTCCACCACCACCATTGTACAGCCATGAGCTGTAACAACTTTTCAAAATTCAACTGCCTATTTTTCCCCCCAATTAATTCATTCTTTCTTTTTTAAATTGAAACCAATTTCCTATTTATACTTCTTTCTTCTCATTACTACTAACAGAGTAAGTTTTGAGAGTTGCAGAGTACTCCTTCTTCTATATTTTCATTTCCTCCAAATTCTGATCGGCTATGGCGAATGGTGGCGACGCAGTAAGCATCTCAACCAATCAGCATTAGCAAGGAGTCCCTGGCGACAACAGCAAAGAACCAGCACTTCTTCAATCTTCAATTTCGTGGTAAGTTCCATCGATCACTCTTATTTTCCTGGATTCGAATGTTGAGCTTCGTTCGATCAATTTCTTTCGCATTGATCAAGTCTGTGATTACAGACCAGTGAATCAAGTGCTCGACGAATTGTCTTCAAGGAAATGACAAGGAGAATTCATCAAATGTTCTTGACATAGGTTTTGATTCGATCTTCATTTGTTTTCACTTGATAAATTGTATTCCGATCTAGTGTATGAGCAATTTGTTGATTCTTTCCATTATCCATATTAATTTATTGAAAGCATTTAAATCCTCTTTCTCCTCATTTCGATCCAAGGATACTCGAATTGTAAGTATCAGGATCTCCACCTATTTTTTGAATGTGTTATTGATACATTCTTATTGAATTGATTCAAGTGAGATTTATTTTGGTAGTTGTCATCTGTGTAGAAGTTCTTCTACTTACTCGAGCCATCTAGTGTGGGTAATTGTTGATCGAGATCTTGAGTCAGGATACATGTGAGTTTTCGGTTTTTATCTTTCCTATTTTGTTGATCACTGCTAGATGGATGACTGATTCAGAGAACTGGATCATTCAGGAATTGAATTTGTGAAGATTCCAGTAGTTGCACTCCAATTAGGATCGGATTTGGGAGCAGGTAAATCCTTTCAACTCGAAGCTATATTTTGATAATTATTTTGGAATAGGTACTGTAGTGTTCAGAATATAGGAAATGTCAGGATTCTAACCTAGAAATCATCCTGAGTTGGTATCAGTTGGTTTAAGAAGCCATGGTTGGCTATTCTGTTTAAAAGTTGTGACCAACTCGTTAATTGGAAATAATTCCTGTGTGTTAGCTAATTTCAATCATGATCAATAACTCTTATTGTGATTGGAGTTGTCTGTGAATCGAGAGCACTTGCTCTGGTGTATCCTTTGAATGTGGAATTTTGATACACATTAAGAGTACATCAGTCTTAATTAGGACTGAATGGTTTCAGCTCAAATTGAAGACTGATTGTATCAGTCTTAATTGGAGATTGAACCATATCAGTTCAGTGAAGACTAATTGTATCAATCCTGATCTAAGAATGGGTTGGATATGAGGGTTGGAAATGTTCTCAGTTGTAAAGGGGATGGCTATGGTTGTTGGGAGAATGGAGGACAGATTTATACCAGTCTTAATTCTGACTGACTTGTATCAGTGCCCTTCATTGGATTGATTTGAGTTCAAGTGTTATTCAAAACAGATATGTATCAATCCTGCCTGGACTGAATTGTGCATTCCTACAATTAGAGCTTAACTCTATAACTGACAGTGTCAATTTCTTTAGCTGTAAAAATCGTGGACAATGTCAGTATGTATGTATGTATGTATATATATATATATATATATATATATATATATATATATATATATATATATATATATATATATATATAATCTAGGATATAGTTGATATTACAACCTATAGAAGCAGTGATGGCTAGGAATATTGATGAAGGAAAGCAACTTTGGGGTTTCATCCTTCAGCTGAGTATTTTAGTGAGGATTAAGAGACTCAACTGGGAAGTTTTCACTGATGTTTATGTTCAACAATTGATTGCAGTCAGTGAAAGACCAGCTAACTGTGGGAATAGGAAAGTTTTGAGAATAAGTTGCTCTGAAACATGAGACAATATGCATATTAGTGTCTTTTAACCTGGTTAGTGTCAGTTAGTACAATTAACTAAGATTTGGTAGTGTCAGCTCTACCTTGGACTGATTATCACCTGGATTAGTACTGATTTCAGATCAGTGTAAAAACTGAACCATTGTATCAGTCTTTCTGGACTGAACTTTAGGAATGTAACCTAAGATTATTTGACTGATTAGTGGATGTCCTGATAAATAGGACTGTTGGTAACTATCCTAGGAATTTGACTGACTGGAATATTTAGGCTGTGTGCAGTTTGGTTTAAATATTGTTCAACGTTGAACTATGGAAGATGGACATAATTAGTACCTAAGTTTAAGTGTCCTTTCAAACCACACATTATCTCAGTTCCAAGTTTTGAAGCCAGTGTACATGGGAAGAAGGGTTTGCAGTTTGTATCTGAGCCCATGGAAATCAAGTTCCACATATGGCTACTACTACTGAGTATGTCAATACCTGCAGTAGGAAATGTCCTATAGCATTTATGAAGTTTCTGAATACTTTTTCATTTGGAACTTATTATAGGGGACTGTCAAGTAGTTATCAGTGCTTGGGAATAGACTGATATATGTGTCCTGAGAAGGATTGATACCTGCCAATCCTATAAGAGCTGACATACATCAGTTCTAATTGGACTGGCTGTACCAGTCCTACTAAGGACTGGTTCTCACTTGAACCTGGATAAGGATTTGAGACTGAATGATCTCAGTCTAAATAAGTATATGACAGTCCTGTTCAGGAACTAATACTTGAAGTCCTGAGATTAGAATAGAATTTCCATTTTATCAGTTTAGCAGTCTGTTTCAGAATATAGGAAATAAACTTACAACCTGGTTTGGACGATACAGTAGAGTAGGTTTGTCTCAGTGATGTTTAGGACTGATCACCATAACTAAACCCTATATGTTAGAACATGAAAGCATTGACAATTAAAGAGAAGAGTAGTGTAGACCCTGTCATTGTCACCTGTAGTGTGAAGTTCTCTTGTTTAGATAGTGAGATAGTTCCTATAATATGAGTATGAAGAATAGTGTAGACCTGTCATCTGTCATATGAAGTTTTCTTGTTTAGGACTAGCTATAAATTACTCAACTCGTGCTAGTTAACTATAAGATTTCATTGTAACCTAATAACTACTAGTTCATAGTATTTCCTTGTCAACTATACCAATTCTTAGAAGGTTAGCCAAGTAACTTGTGAAATATAAGAGAGAGTATTTAGCTAGAAATTAGTTAGCTAGATTCGTAGGAATTTGTATTAATATTCTTTGTAATTAACTCAATTGTAAATCATAAACAGGAGGATATCCAGCTGTACATCCCACACTTGATCACCCTGAGCAAGGCAAGTATACTCCTCGGACTTGTCTATTTTCTCATGTCTTATATATTTATTCCTGTATCTCATTGTTGACACGATGTATCACGGGATTGTCTTGTATCATGTTTCTTGAGTTTACTTGTGTCTGGGAGGGGAAAAACTACAGATGTGTGATCAGACCCGTGTTACTATTTATGTGAATAGCTTTGGCTTCGCATCGTGCATGCGGGACCAAAGCTGTACCATTTCATGTTTATTGAATCTACCCAAGCCGATCACACACTCTGAATGTATTTCAATATATTGTCCACTTCAGAATTCAGGTTGTATTTCATGTTCAGGACTCATATCATGTTCCTTGTATTTACTTTCAGTATTCATGTTCAGGTTTCATGTCTTGTTCTTATTTCTCGTACTTATATATATTTCCTGTGTTCTTGTTTATACAATGATGTTCATGTTCATTTCCTTGGATATACTTAGCTTCGTCCCTGACTAGGATATGTTGCAGGTGAGCTGGAGGCTATCTGTGATACTTATTACGGGCAGGAACCTGGAGGCACCTATGAGCCAGTTGATGTTGCCCAGGATCTAGAGGCTGAGGAAGCCTAGTATTTTTTTTTAGCTTTATCTGGACTTGTATTAGAGACATCAGTATATTTTACATTTACTGGAATGTAATAACATTTAGACTTGCATCTGAGATTCTGGGATACGATATATTAGATGCTATGATTTACTTTCATTCTTATCTTGATTCATAGTTCTCCCTAGATATTGGTACAACTTATTTCATCGTGTCTAACAACGAAGGCTGGACGTGTCCGACTCGTGTCCGATTATTCAGGAGCAGGTCGTGACAGTCGGGATTGATCGAATCGGTCGAACGGGAACGAATGAATTAATATCCTTCTCTCGTTGTAGAAAGGCTTCTTCGGAATCAAGTCTCACATTCAGTGGGTTACGTCTCGAGGATAAACTCTGCGGCTGAGTCAGGAGAGACCTCTCGTTGCTCTATTTTTCAAGCCACACTTGCGTTGGTTTTGGCTTTGGTTTTCTGAATGCATTTTCGTAAATGTTTTCGTGAATATTTTCATGGCTTGTATTTCGAACTCGCATTTACATATCGAACTCCTTGAATAATACAGTGTTCTAATCAGTTGCTTGTACGATTTCAGGTAATTGGGTAGGCGACGTCTAGCGCGACCAACAACTCTCTCGCCTTGAACAAAAATCAAAGTGAGTGGCTGACCTCCTTCACCTCGACCCTATATCTCAAAAACAAGAACTCAGGATAACTGTATCAAATTAAAACAATTTACTCAAAAAATACAAGTTTTACGCTCAAAAAGAGAAAAGATAAGGTTCTAGAAAAGAGATATCATTATTTCATGATCTGCAAAAGCAAAAAATAAATCAATTATAAATTTGTCACAATGATACCATAAAACGTGACTTAAATCACTTGTTAACGTAGCACGGTCATGGACAACTTGCATACAAGGGCGATTGTTTCTTCGGACGGTATTCCAGGGCTACGGGACCAATCCGGCCTAGGAAGAAATACGATAGCTATACTGGATTGTACCACGGGTATTCGGTGCTCCTTCAACGGGGCTCACTACCCGTATTGAACGTGCACCGTCTAAACCAAGCAATGTCCAGAATTATTTTCAAGCCAATGACCTCCGCAATTATGCACTAGTTAAACTTATGTTATACAATATGACTAGGAAGAACATGGTAAGCTTTATGTTGCACGGCACACTCTATCATAGGTAAGTTCTAGCATAAATTCTTTTTAATTATGTTCCATCAAACTGCTTGTATGAAATTGACTAGGATGGCAAAAAAAATCACTAAAATAAGTTGCATGTTTTATCTAAATTCTTGAACCAAATGGGAGCATGAAAAATAATTAGCCACTTGCCAGTACACGTTGATTGTAATAATCCTCGCTCTCCTCATGTGCTATAAATCAGGAGGAGCGTGCTGCGTGACTGAAGGAAGCGCTCGTGTGTTTTGAAGCTTCGTCCGTGCGTGCGAAGTCTTGACTCAATCTCTTTTGAAGACTCTGCAACTGTCCAAGCTGAGATGTCTCGACTCTCCCCTATCACAGGTGTCTGCATACTTTGTTTGTATAAAGGGGTGCAATATATGGAATGGCTATCTCATCGACGTTCATTTTATAATAGAGTCAGTTTGTAGCCCGTACGGCACCTTGTATCGAGTCTGTAATATGAGTTTAATTTACTCTGTGCACTCTCTTATTGTTATGTTTTGGATAACCTTATGACTATACCTTTGGTGATCGCAACTTAGGTTCGCACGACATCACGCCCGGGGAGACGACTATCGATTCTACGAAATCGGGGCATGACATAATGGTATCAGAGCACGGCTTTACGTCCTTTGGTCTTCTGTTTGAGTCTCGAACTTTGACCTCGTGTCTATGAGTTGAGTTGTTCCATAGAGTGAGTCCGTAATATTTTTTGAGACTAATATGAGTTGCCTTCTATCACAGAAGTCCGAGAAGCCATGGGCGGGAACGAAGTAAGTGCTTCGAGCAGCTCGAACAGCTCAGGGGAAGGACCCTCAAACGCCTCCATAGAACCCATGGAATGAATGATGCGCATGTTGGAAGCACAAAAATGTCATAACGAGGCCAATCAGCGCCTGAACGAACAACATCGACAGCACGTTGAAGACCAGCGATGATAAGCTGAGGCACGACAGACTTAGTTTGAGGCCCGATTCGATACGCAATTCAAGTTCCAACAGAAGCAGCTTGATACTCTTCAACAAATCGTCTAGACAGTTGTGGCCAACGACAACTCTGTAATGACTCATGCCGTAACCGAGCCTGCGGTTCGATCGATCCATATCAAGCCGGAGGTACTCGAGCGACTACCTGTAACACCAAGGAGTTCCAATTTTGAGGTGTCAAAATTCATGAAGAATTGCCGTACGTCCTTCTGCGTTACTGAAGACCCTCCTTTGGCGATCGATTGGTTGGAGGAGTTGGAAGATCGGTTCAAGCTTCTAGGCATGGATGAGTCCAAGAAAGTTATGTGTTCTCAGCTTCTACTCCGATTGAATGTGCATGATTGGTAGGCTGTACAAAAGCGAGCGATCCGGCGTGACGATGAGACAGCGACAATCTCTCAAGCTACCTTCCGACAGGCGTTCGAAATCGAGTACCTCCATGCAGCTGTTCGATAAGAAAATAAGATTGAATTTATGCAGCTGAAGCAAGAGAATATGACAGTGCGGCAATACGCATCAAAGTTCAATAAACTAGCCAAATTTGTTGGATCGTTCTTGCCTACAATGGAGAGTCGCGCTCGGTAGTTTTAAGTGGGTCTGCGGCCCTCTATCTCTGCTCATATGTCAGTTCTGGAATACAAGACAATGGGCGAGTTCTTGAATCATGCTCTCCTCCTTGAGCGCCAATATCCTCCAGCTACTGTCGGCACTATGCATATATACAATCATAAACGCCCTAGCCATGCAGGAGGAAACAATGTGATCAAGCGTCTAAAAAATTGGCACCAAGGCGGATACCAAGGGCGGAACACGGGACCTCGTTGTAACAGATGTCGTCGATTAGGACACCTAGTCATCGATTGTGAAGTTCTTGAAGGAGGATGCTGGAACCGTCGTAAAAGGGAACACATTAGTTCAAATTGCTCGGCCAAGAGACCGAACCCAACGGTGCCTTAGCAGCAGCAACATCATCCAGGGAACCAGGGACCAGCGCCTCGAGCCCAACAAAATGTGCCGCAAAATGGTCAGGATCGTTGCCCCAATGCCCAGGACCGCGTCTATGCCATGACTCAAGATGAGGCATTTGCCTTTGATACAGTCATAACAGGTACACTACTCTTCAATAATAAACCTACTCGTGTGATGTTCGATTCGAGTGCTACCCATAGTTTTATAGCGACAGATTTTATTGATGAACACAAATTTCCCATGGCACCATTAGGCCTTAACCTTAGCGTTAGCACCCCTTCGGGCACACAAATCCCTGTAAACACTATCTGTAGAGATGGCTGCATATGTATAGGTGGGAGAAAATTGACTCTAGATGTGATAGTTATGGACCTTAAGGACTATGACATCATTCTGGAGATGGATTGGCTCGGTGCTTGCTCGACCACTATTGACTGTACAGGAAATAAGGTCACCTTCTACCTATCGGGGGAGCCTGAATTTTGCTATACGTGTGGCAAAGTGTCGATAACTTGTATGGTGATCTCGACAGATGCTGTATTCTGAATGCAAAGGCAACTTGGCGTCTGTTCGAGACACGCAACAGGATGGTACAAACGCGGATCAAACCGACGTTGTGGCAGAATTCCCAAACGTGTTTTCGGACAAGCTACCTGGCATGCCACCCGATCGAGAAATCGAGTTCACTATTGACACCTTCTCCAACACACGACCGATTTCCAAGGCCCCGTACAGAATGGCCCCTGCAGAATTAAAAGAACTTAAAGTGCAACTACAGGAATTGCTTGACAAGGGGTTCATTCGTCCTAGCGTCTCGCCATGGGGTGCGCCTGTGCTGTTTGTCAAGAAGAAAGATGGGTCGATGCAGCTCTGCATCGACTACCGAGAATTGAATAAAGCTACCGTCTAGAATAAATACCCCCTGCCATGCATCGATGATTTGTTTGGTCAGCTCTAAGGTGCCACGGTCTTTTTGAAGATTAATCTTCGATCGGGTTATCACTAGCTCATGGTCAAGCCAGAGGACATGCCAAAGTCTGCCTTCCGTACTCGTTACGGCCACTACGAGTTCTTGGTGATGCCATTCGGCCTAAAAAATGCTTCTGCCGCCTTCATGGATCTAATGAATCGGGTGTTCTATCCGTTCCTCGATAAATTCGTAGTAGTCTTCATAGACGATATCCTCGTCTACTCGAAGAATCGAGTGCAACACGTAGAACATCTGCAGACCGTACTTCAGACCCTTCTAGATAATCAGTTATTTGCAAAGAGGAGCAAATGTGAGTTCTGGCTAAATAGTGTATCTTTTTTTGGGCACATCATCTCCGCTGAAGGCATTTCAGTTGATCCGAAGAAAGTTGAGACAGTTATTGATTGGAAACGGCCAGCGTCTGTCAGTAAAACTTGAAGCTTCCTCAGTTTCGTGGGTTACTATAGACGCTTTATAAAAGACTTCATGAAGATCGCATCGCCCTTGAATCGCCTCACCCAAAATGGAGTTGCGTTCTTGTGGTCAGACGACTATGAAACTTTATTCCAGGAGCTAAAACAGCAGCTCATTTTGGCCCCGATACTCGCTCTTCCGGAAGGGAACGAGGGATTTAAAATCTTCAGCGAT
The DNA here is from genome assembly GCA_029216955.1 of Iris pallida. NCBI lineage: Eukaryota > Viridiplantae > Streptophyta > Magnoliopsida > Asparagales > Iridaceae > Iris > Iris pallida. The sequence goes on from JANAVB010026500.1 coordinate 276,851, forward strand.
GCTTCTGGCCAGGGTTTGGGGTGTGTGCTCATACAACAGGATAAGGTGATATGTTTTGCTTCCAGACAGCTCAAGCCGTATGAAAAGAACTATCCCACTCATGACCTAGAATTAGCGACAATTGTTTGCGTTGAAGCTGTGGTGCCACTATCTTTATGGCGTGGCACGCAGGATTTATACGGACCATAAGAGCCTCAAGTATCTCTTCACCCAGAAAGAATTGAATTCACAGCAGAGGTGATGGCTGGAACTGATTAAAGACTACGACTAGTCGATCGACGATATGCCGGGCAAGGAGAATATTGTGGCAGATACACTGAGTCGGAAGTACATAGCTTCACTATCCATCAACATTCGACTGTTGCGTGACTTGGAAGGAATGAGCATAGAACTCCGAGTTCGATTTGTGGGCGCACAGCTGGTACAACTGCGGCTAGAACCTAGCCTTTTGGAAAAGATCAAGTCTGCTCAGAAGGATGATCCATACCTAGAGAAGATACGAAATCTGATATCAACAGGGAAGGCATCTGATTTTGCAGAGGACGAGTCGGGGATATTTCGAGTGAAGGGCAGGACATGTGTACCAGATAACCCAGAACTTAGAAAGGAGATAATGTCGGAAGCGTATTATGCAAAATATTCTTTGCATCCTGGCAGCACCAAGATGTATAAGGACCTCCACATTGTCTTTTGGTGGCATGGCATGAAGAGAGATATTGCACTCTTCGTGTCACAATGTATGGCCTGTCAGCAGGTCAAAGCTGAGCACTAGCGACCAGGCAGGAAGAGGCAGAACCTTGTCATTCCAGAATGGAAATGGGATCACATCATTATGGACTTTGTTGTTAGCCTGAAGAAGATACCGCAGGGGAACGATGCTATCTGGGTCATCGTCGATCGATTAACCAAGTTAGCAAACTTTATTACCATTAAAGTCACTTGGAGCATCAATCGCCTTGCTAAGATCTATCTTGATGAAGTAGTTCGGCTGCACGAAATTCTAGTATCAATTGTCGCAGATCAGGATTGGCAATTCATGCCACGCTTTTGGTGCAGTCTTCATTCAGCAATGGGGACCAAGTTGAAGTTTAGCTCAGCATATCATCCTTAGACCGATGGCCAAACAGAGCAGGAGAATCAGATTCTCGAAGACATGTTACGCCTCTATGCAATCGACTTGAAGTCAAGCTGGGACGTTTATCTACCATTGGCCGAATTTGTAAATAACAACAGCTATCAGTCCAGCATCCAAATGGCACCATATAAAGCTTGTACAACCGGAAGTGCAGACTGAGGAGAGGTTCCTCTTTGAGGGTACTCCTGGGAATAGATCCAGTGGAGACGGGGTAGGGCCTGTAGCTCAGAGGATTAGAGCACGTGGCTACGAACCACGGTATCGGGGGTTCGAATCCCTCCTCGCCCACAACCGGTCCAAAAGGGAAGGACCTTTACCTTCGAGGGTAAGAAAATCATGATCGGGAAACCCTCATTTTTCATTTTTTGTTTGTTCTATTACGGGTCCTAGAAAGAATGACAAACCAAATAAAAAGGTCTATCTCATTAATGAAAACTATCTATGAAAATAATTTGCCTATTTGTTGGGATGAAGTTGGGGAACGGCAGATACTCAGCCCGGAACTGGTGGAGCAGACTGTACAAAAAGTTAAGTTGATACGGGAGAGATTAAAGATAGCACAAAGTCGGTAGAAGTGCTATGTCGACACTCATCGGTGATCCCTTGAATTCCTTGAGGGAGATCACGTGTTTCTGAAGGTCACGCCTATGCGTGGATTCACAAAATTTGGAGCTAAAGAAAAGTTGAGTCCAAGATTTGTCGGTCCTTTCGAGATATTGAAGCGAGTCACCCCAGTAGCTTACCAGATTGTATTGTCGCCAGCACTGTCGGATGTATACAATATCTTCTACGTCTCTCAGTTGCGAAAGTATGTGCACGATCTGATCCATATAGTAGACTTTGGTCAACTGAACCTGCAGGCAGACTTATCGTATGTTGAAGAGCCTGTGCAAATGTTGGAGCACAAGGATAAACTGCTTCGAAACTATGCCATCCCACTCGTTCGCGTGCTCTGGAAGAACCCTGCAGTCGAATAGTCGACCTGGGAACTGGAGTCGGAGATGAGGGAAAAGTTCCCTTCTCTATTTTTCCTAACGGTAGGTTCTTTTCTTAAGTTTCGAGAACGAAACTTTTTCTTAGTTGGTTATGGTGTAGTGTCCCGTCCCTACATCGTGCCCCGTTCTCCGTCAATGGGGTGCGCGAGAAAGGAACACCGTCGTTATTGATTCGATCGGGTTCGATCGAATCGGTCGAACGGGAACGATTGAATTAAGATCCTTTTCTTATTATGGAAAGGCTTCTTCGAAATCAAGTTCCATATTCAGTGGGTTGCGCCTCGAGGATAGACTCTGCGGCTGAGTCAGGAGAGACCTCTCGTTGCTCTATTTTTTATGTCGCACTTGCGTTGGTTTTGGCTTTGGTTTTCTGAATGTATTTTTGTGAATATTTTCGTGAATGTTTTCATGGCTTGCATTTTGAACTCGCATTTACATTTCAAACTCCTTAAATAGTACAGTATTTTAATCAGTTGCTTGTGCGATTACAGTTAATCGAGTAGGCAAGTCTAACGCGTCCAACAAGTCTCTCGCCTCGAACAGAAATCAAAGTGAGTGGCTGACCTCCTTCACCTCGACCCTCTATCTCAAAAATAAGAACTCGGGATAACTGTATCAAATTAGAATGATTTACTCAAAAAATATAAGTTTCACGCTCAAAAAGAGAAAATATAAGGTTCTAGAAAAGAGATAGCATTATTTTATGATCTGCAAAACCAAGAAATGAATCAATTATAAAGTTGTCACAACGATACCATAAAACGTACCTTAAATTACTTGTTAACATAGCACGGTCATGGACAACTTGTATACAAGGGCGATCGTTTCTTCGGACGGTATTTCGGGGCTACGGGACCGATCCGGCCTAGAAAGAAACACGATAGCTATGCTGGATTGTACCACAGGTATTTGGTGCTCCTTCAACGGGGGTCGCTACCCGCGTTGAACATGCACTGTCTAAACTAATCTATGTCCAGTTTGGTTTTTATGTCAATGACCTCCGCAATTACGCACTAGTTAAACTTAGATTATGCAATATGATAGGGAAGAACATGGTAAGCTTTATGTTGCACGGCACGCTCTACCTTTGGTAAGTTCTAACGTAAATTCTACTAAATTTTGTTTCATCAAACTGCTTGCATGAAACTGACTAGAATGGCTAGAAAGATTACTAAAACAATTTGCATGTTTTATCTAAATTCTTGAACCAAATGGGAGCATGGAAAATAATTAGCCACTCGCTAGTACACGTTGATTGTACTGATCCTCACTCTCAACAGGTGCTATAAATTAGAAGGAGCGTACCGCATGACTGAAGGCAGCGCTTGTGTGTTTTGAAGCTTCGTCCGTGCGTGCGAAGCCTTGACTCAATCTCTTTTGAAGACTCCGCAATGGTCCAAGCTTACTTTGTTTGTATAAAGGGGTACGATGTATGGACTATCTAAACTAAGATGTCTTGACTTTCCCCTATCCCAGGTGTCTGCTTACTTTGTTTGTATAAAGGGGTACGATGTATGGAACGACTATCTCATCGACGTTCATTTTGTAATGGAGTCAGTTTGTAGCCCATGCGGCACCTTGTATCGAGTCTGTAATAGGATGTTCATTATCAATAAAGCTCAAGTTTCTTCTATATATTGTGTTCAATTTACTCTGTGCACTCTCTTGTTGTTGTGTTTCGGATAACCTTATGACTATGCCTTGTGCGATCGTAACTTAAGTTCACATGGCATCACGTCCGGGGGATGACTATCGATTCTATGGAATCGGGGCGTGATAATAGACTCGGACATATTCATTATAAAAGAATGAACATGATGTCTAGTCTAGGGCTTATCTCCAAATGTGGAGGTAAGGAGTTAGAGAAATGTGAGGTCTATGCAGAGATGATGATCACTAGAAAATTGTTCAAGCGGGTAAATCGAAGTATAGATCTTCTGAGATGGTTCACACAGATATCTGTAACTTCAAACAGTTCTCCATAAATGTCAGGATAAAGTATTTTATTACTTTTGTGGACGTTTTCTCAAAATACGCGTTCGTTTATCTTCTCAAGTCTAAAGATAAAGCATCTGAGAAATTTAAGGACTTCAAGGCTGAAGATGAACGTCAAGCCGGACAACAACTCAAAGGAAGAACAAAATGCTAACAGAGATGATGAACTCGTTGTTGTTGACTGCGGGTCTTCCAAATTACTTCTAGGGTGAAGCTGTGCTTACGGCTACTTTCATTCTGAATACTAGAGTGTCACATACAACTTCGGAAGTCACTCCTCATAAACTCTGATTCAAAATTAGACCCAACTTGAATGTTATTCGAGTGTGAGAGTGTCTAGCATATGTGAAGCTTTCGGACATAAGGATTCAGAAGCTGGGCACGAGGACTACGAAGATAATATTTCTGGGTTATGCTAAGAAGTGTGATGCTCGGAGGTTCCTTGATATTGAATCAAACCATATCATTGAATCTCACGATACAGAATTCTTTGAAGATAAATTTGCAAGGCACAAGAACATTGTTCTTACGAATATTCTAGAGAATAGTGTGGGTGCACAGATGGCTGAAGCTGCTAACGAAGATTTAGAAGATGTAGTCCAAGAAGAAGTTGTTATTGCAGAAACAACGATTGAATCAGAACTCGCAGAACCCATATCTAAGCGAGTGAGGAGACATAAGGACTTTGGAGTGGATTTCGTCACCTATATTGTGGAAGCAGATCCGCTTACCGATGATGAGGTGATGAAGACTAAAGATGTTGTTGTAAACCCCCTAAATTTCTACTACAATTTTAAAATTTTTATAAATAAGTATTTAATGGTATTTCATTTGTACTTCGTATTTTTACGGTGCATGCAAGTTCATGTTCACATAATTGTACGTCGCGTGCGAGTTCGCGTTCTTCGTATTGCTCGTCAAGTGCGAACATGGACGAGGTGCATACTTTTATAAAAATGTTTCATTATAGATTTATTTAAATAGGCGAAGTATGGTTTCCAAAATATTATGTGATAAATATTTTGCATTGCTTAAGAAAATTGTAAAAGGCGTCGCGATGAGATTCTTTTTACAAAAAAGTTATTTTTATATAGTACAGATATAGTAGTAACTTAGAAAATGTTGCAGACATAAATCTAATTCATATAAGGATTTTTATATCTAATTTTTGAAATTATTATTATACTAATTTTTACAAGTTATAAAAAGATAAATCTAAACTAGTTTATTATGACTTAAATATAAGTGTTTTAAAACAGTTTTTTGAATTAAATATAAGTTTATTTAGTGTGTATATATTTCGGAAAGATATTATTGATTTAAATAAAGTTTTTTAAAATAAATATGACTTTATCTAATGGTGAGTTTAAACAATCCTAATCCTTATTGAAATAGGGCTTCCACCTCCTATATAAGAAGAGCCCCCTTATTCACTTTTTCTCCATAATTTTACCTTCAAAACTCCTCCATAAATATTTTCTACCACAACCCAAGCATCGTGCATCGTGTCTGTGTCCTCTTCCCTATCCACTATTTGTCCCCTTGTATAAATACCTTACCATCATCGTGTCGGACACACCTGACACGGCCCAATTCCTAGCTAACCTTAAGAACCTAACCATGCCCCCTGTTCTGCCTAGCTACCGGGGCCGCTCCCCTCCCAGTGTCACGCTCCGCTCCCGTAGGAGCGATCGTCCTCACTAAGGCGTAATGCCGCACGGGCCTAGGTTGCGCCCGTGCAAGGCTAAGTCCAGAAACGGCCGATTTGAGCTAGGCCACAGAGTCGTACAGAGTGTCCCCATTTGCAGCAAAAAGTAAATGAACACAAATTGAAGCGAATTTAAACTCTTTATTAATTTTTAAGAAGTTTACAAGTGGCGCTAGGCCGAGTTTACAAGTCTCTCAAGCCCTCTCTCTCTGAAACATAAAAGGCGTACCAAGTGGCTTACAAGATGGAATGATTCATGGCAATGTTTCGATACATTATGTCCTGTATATGGTGCTTCAGCTCCTTGCAACGCTCCAAGGCTCCAGAGTTAGCTCCGCGCCTTAGCACATTCTAGGAAAGCTCCGCACCCGACGACATCTCCTGCGTCCTGCAAGCAAACTGTGGGGTTATCAGTATATTGTTATGCACTGGTGGGGAGGCTAGCTTGCCCACAATGCTATCATTACCAAACACGTTCTATTTACTTTTGTGCACCGTCTATCATTCATTGTCTTTCTAATCTTTCCTTAGGGTCAGTTTCATGGCATATTTCATGACCTATCTCGTGTTACCGATTTCAATGTGTTGCATGGAAATACATGCACGACTTACCCATACTTACCGTCCGGGCTTCCCTGTCCAAAGTAAACTAAGTTAGTCAACAATTCATATGTAATAATTTAACGTGATTCTCGTAAACATTCAGTGTCGAGGGCGTGTCCTTGACTCAGATTCTAGCGCGTCATAGACGTGTTTTCTAAATCACTTGTATGAAGTACTCTTTATCATTTGGTGTGTTACATTCAAGCCTGTTCAGAAGGTGCTTCATTCAGTTAACTTAGACTACTTTGTTTCAATGCAAGGACTTGCACATGGATTGCCACCAGCAAAGCCCACTTAATCTATATGCACCGGTCGCTGGCACCACAAGCCAATTTGGACATATTCTCCTTTGGTATTCTCACCTATCATAGCGTGATGGCTGGTATCACCTTGATAGTCTTTTGATATACTCCTGCACTTACGTCTCCTAGGTGGCCAAGCCCGCACCCAGGCCCGTACCGTAAGCCCCCTTGATTTCTGCCTAGGCCGACCACGATCCTCCCTTTGATCGTGTCGCGGAAATCCCTTATTCCTCCTACCTCCCGTATACGAGGGGATTGTCCACGACCATTTTGTATTGACTTGTTATTTTAACTTAACGGTTGTCTCTGAGCCATAGGCTAACCCTTAGCCATAATGCGTTATCGACCAGGTTGGCGGCGGCGGCCGTGCAACGCGGATAGCGAGCCCCGATGCACGTCCCCATCATACTTGTCGCTAACCATTCCTTTCTTTCTTATCTTTTATTTATTCTTTTTTTTCTTTCTTTCACTTGTCCATTCGTTCATTGATTCATTCACATATTCATTCATTCACTTATTTATTCATTCATTCATTCGTTTATACATTATGCAACTCCCCGTACGGGAGTCGCCTTGGCGACCCATCGATCCCGAAGTCTTCTAATGTTGCTATATTCTACTCGGAATGACTATGTCGATAGTCTTCCATTTTATTGTTGTAAACCATTCATTGTTTCATTGTTGAACGCATAGGGAACTTGAATGTAAGCTTGTGCCTTAGCACGAGTATGGAGAGTGGTGCGAGAGTTTCTATATTTTTCGAGTTCTTTTCCATGTTCTAAACAAGCATACAAGATGGGATTATTCCCTTAGCTAGGTGCGTTGAGTCATTTATTAGCATGCACGGTATTATCGCCTAGCGATACTAGCAATAGTGTCCGTATTATTATGTGTCTAGGCTAAGCAAAGACGGGTTCATCGGAGCCACCACCTTAGCGATGTTCGCATCGGCCGAGCGATACTCCGAGCGCGCCTTTGAAAGTCTAAGTCTGGATTCCTCTTTGATGGGCCAATATAAGCCTTGCATCGATTCTTCATCGGGTCGATGCAACTCTTCGAGTCGACGGCTCGTTTGAGTCGTCGTACTTGCCGTTTGAATCGGCATTCCGCTAGGGCGGAGCGGGTCATTACATAATACACCACTCAAAACAAGTCTCGTCCTCGAGACTTCCTGAGTGCAGGTCATCTTACCGTTCCTTAACTCATGTCGTGTACGTATCTTAGACAATTTCTATCGAATGGCTTTATCGCTCGATGGCACCGAACTACACTCGATACCTTTCCAAGTTCCGTGCCGCATACGTTTGGTCGATTTTATTGAATGACTTTTCATTCATTTTAGAGTTGATGGTACTTATTCAATTAACGTGTTTCTTAAACTTGGTTGCTATTTTGTCGTGCCATGGGACTGCAATGGTCACACGAGGTGCGTTGTAATTCATCAAACACGAGAGTCGTAGGCTGAGGCAAACTCACTCATTCGTTCATGCGCATCGCAACACCCACTTGCAGCTGCATTCGAGTTTATCATATCGCTGAGTTTAGATCATGCACATATTCAAGGCGTCCCCCGAATACGTACATTTCAACCAAGCTTAGCGATTAGCAAAGTCGGACAAGCTACTCGTGATAGTTTTGATTTGTCGATCGTTTTGCTAACTTTGATTTAAAACCGAACTCGTGTGCATCTCACTATCGTTTATCTCGATCAACAAGATGACCCGATTTGCTTCTCAAGCGTTCTTGTCCACGAAATTAGTATGATTTCTTCTTAGCGGGGTCGACCAAGTCTAAGTAATTTTCATCCGATTCAAGACCAAGTATTGCAATATTATCGAGTACGTCTTCCTATCAATGATTCAATTCGTTATCCCATCTTTACTTGACATCCTCCATTCCTATCATTCACTTCGTTTGGGGCCAATCTCGTTGTCGTTCATGCACACTCCCAGTTTTCCGTCCTACTCGAAGTCTTGTTGCACCAAGTCTATCGTCCGTCCAGACGATTGTTTGCAAAAGATAAAAGTCTTTTATTTCACAAACTTTAAAGAATAGTACAATAGTACAATGAATTCTGGGAAAGTACAACTATAGGAATCCGATCTGAAGACGATCGCTTTATCCCTTGGACGATGTGAACTTTGAAGACGATAGCCTCTGAAGAATACAGCAGCACTTGGACAAGAACTCCTGATCTCTGATGATCTTGAATAATGATCCTCCTTAATGAAGAACTTGAAACTCTATTTATAGAGTTCTAGAAATAACTATTTTATAGTTATTCTGGATTGCGCACAATGAATTACGCTGGAGACAGACTGCGCAGACTACAAACTGCGCTGGCCATTGGGCAGTTGCTTGATCGTGGGCTAACCGTATTCAGATGTATAGCATTGTTTGATTGAAATACGCTTGGTCGTGTACAGGCGGTTGCCACGTGGCGAGCAATTGATGGCATGTAAGCCACATAATAAATGTCAGTTAACTTCAACAAGTTTGATGGATCGTGCCACTTGAATAGCGCTAGCTTCAGACTGTGCTTCCTTCTAGTCAATGGATAGCGCTGGGATTGGGGCTTGGTCAAACTGCGCAGAGGTTGGACTGGTAGACTGCGCTCAGGTTGGAATGGCAGACTGCACTGGACTGTACAGCTGTTCTCGAGCACCGTGCTGCACAAGAAACGAACATACTCCTCGCTTTTCTGGCTGTCAGGCTGTCAAAAGATTTGATCTTCTTGTCAGGAAATGATGGCGTTGCCACGTCAGCATAGCGCGCTCGGGCGTTAGCGCAGTTCGGCCTCGCGTATTTGATTTATAGCACAATCTGTCTCCCATGCAGTTCATTTGAAGGGTGCACAATTTAGACTTCTCTGCCTATTTGATGGATGCAACTTAATTTTTAGGACTTACAAGACCCCCTTCAAAGTTTTCGAAATTTGAAAATATTCAAAGTTTCGAAATACTTTGAATTTTGAATTCGAAATCAAGTTGGGCTTTGGTTGAGCGTTTGGAGGAATTGACTCCGTCTTTCGCGGCGCAATCGGAGGCGACTGTTACGTTTCTGTGAGAAAACTATAAATAGTTTCATCTTCTATTGTTTTAATCTTTACTTTCTTTCGATTTCTCAAGAGAAAGAAACTCCTCTCCTACTCTAACTTCTTCTTCCTCCTCTCGTCGTCGACATCAATGGCGCCCAAGCGATCGACCACTGAGAAGGAAAAGGCCCCTGCCGAACCTTCGACTCGTGTTGCACCACGAGTATCTCGTCACGAGACGGACCACCCAGCTCTTTAAGGTGAATGACGAACCATGATCGAAACCCTTTTTAGGGTTTTTGATATTTTCGAACCTTCATGCCTCTCTCTTTTTAGACATTGATGGTATTCTCAACCATTTGCGCCACCCTGTTTAGGGTTTCGGCTGCATGTACAACAGTTTCATTTTTATGAAAACTGTATCTTTGCGCAATCGGTTGGAAAGTGCTGACAAAATGTTCAACGTAATCCATCGATTTGTGCATTAATGCGGAAACTAACGTTTTGTGCAAGTCGGTTATGCTAGCACAAACTGATGTCTTGCGCAAGTAGGTTGGCGTAATCTGATGTCTTGCACACGTTGGCTTTGTCGGCGTAATCTGATGTCTTGCGCACGTTGGCTGTGCTGGCGCAATCTGATGTCTTGCGCACGTTGGCTGTGCTGGCACAATCTGATAGATTGTTTCACACAGCGCAATTTGATGAACTGTGAAGAAGTTTTTGATTTCTTTTGCACATACTGATCTTTGTCTCTTTATTGATGCAGTTAACCTCAGAGAAGATCCCAACTATGAGGTTCTTGCAGGATCTCTGTCTGAATCAGAATTCAAGGAGGATCTCTCACATGTCTCTTTTTCTTAATATGCTTTACCGTCATCTCGGCAGGCTGTCCTGATTGTGCAAGATAATAATACTTTATTGTGTCTGATGAACGGGCAGCCTCTTCAGACTGCTAACACTGTCACCCATAAGAAACCTCTGTTCTTGTTTGGTGAGGCTTTTGACAAGAATTTACAGCCGAGCCTCGCATGGAACAGAGAATCTTCCAAAGGGGCGAGAAGACGATATATTTGACCGAGATCTCCAGATGTCTTCCTCTGTCCAGATATGCTTTTGCGAGCTATTCCAGAAGAATGGAATGGGACATAACTCCGCTGCAGCAGGCCCGAGTGGGTAATATCTGTGTTAAGAAGGGGCCAGACCATAAAGATGTATTCTACAGTTCTTCTGAGCGACATAGCTCCCTACTCAGAGGACTAAAACCCGGTTGCATCCTGTCGGAAGATTCTTCTCTGCTGCTACCAGTAAGAACTCCAATATTCGCAAATGAGTTTGCGAAGGTGGAAGGGAGGTATCCGGACCAAGATCTGCGGTTGACAGGTTTTGTGAACCCGGACAATAAAAAGTGGATCTGTGTGGCCAATTGGATATTGGTCCAATTTGAAGATCAGCTTAAAGAAATTGATCTGTATCAGGCAGTGTACGCTACTGTATATGGCTTTCCCCCTAATCCACATCTATTCCTTGCGTTGGCGGAGAGATATAATTATAGGACTGGGACTTTCATGACGCCACGCGGGGAAATTGGATTAGCCTTGCATGAGATGAAATACATCTCTAATCTGCCGGTGGGGGATATCCCCTATGAAGAGTTTGTCCCGACAAATGATGAGTTGGACAGACTGCGCAAGAAGAATGCCAGTATGGTAGATGTTTTTGAAGAGCTACTCTGCCATTACAAGATTTGTTCTCTATACTACAAGAGTGGCACGGCCAGCACTTGCTATTCGACCAAGTGGTTGCCGTATCTTTTCTTCAACCATGTTATTGTGAAGAAGACCAAAGAACATGAGAACTGCAATCCCAACTTCTTCAAACCGCTTAGCAATAGCGAGGTGATAGAGTTGATGGAGATGCACAACGATATGGATATCAAGATTGAGGATGATCTTCAGTATCCTCCTTTCAAGAAAGGAGACATCGTCGAAAGCTACATGAGGATGGGTTACAGGCCCATGTCGAAGGAAGCCCAACTGGCAGGTTTCCTTACTTACTGGCTTCGACGATATGTCGTTCCTGGGGCCAGTGCAGTTGACCGCTTCCATCGTGGTGTAATGTTTGCTGCCGTCCGTCTAGTTTTTGGCTACCGGATGGATTTGTTGTCAGCAATGACATGCAGGATGAACGCCGGCCTCCGTCTCTTCGTTGATTCGATGATTCGAGGAAAAGGCGAAAAGGGACATTTTTCTTGGCTGGAACTGCCGTATACATATCTATTTGGATGGCTGCTTCTACACCATCCTTCCTTAATGAACCCTGCTATGGGGGCAGTGAGCGGCAGTTTTCTAAGAAGATATTCTGGATGTAAGTGGATCTATACCACTTTGAAAGACTGCAGGCGAGTCTTGAATCTGGGCAAAGGATGGAACTTCTATTGTGTTCCACCTCCAGTCGGTTATGAATATGTACCGACAAACATGATCGACTCGGTGAGAGTGCCACCCCTGGGCCGTACCACCTTCAATTGGCTGAGGACGATTCGGCCATCACATCTAGTATACCGGTTCAAAGATGAATGTTATCTTGAACCTTATCTTCTAAGCCGTTTTGCACGCCAATTCGGCTACGACCAATTCCATGTAGGCAATGCCATAACATGCCTACAGGGAAAAGGTTATTTGATTGATGGAGCCCGGGCTTGGACCTATTACAATGCCCATGACACAAAGACAACGTTCTCGATGCCGACAAAGAATGACCGTGGCTCGCGCATGCTGTATACTTATTTAATCTTTTATACGTCAGCAAATACTTTTGCTGAGAATTTCAATTTAACAGACAGCTTTGCGACGGTGACACAATTTAGAAAAGGAGCACCTGTTTTGCTGCCTCCAGGTAATGATGAAGAACACGAGCCGGTTGATGCACCTCTAGAAGCTTCGAGGGAAGCCAACTTCCCTGAAGAAGTCTACGAACCGCTGCGTGTTTCTTTGAAAGTTGCAAGATCTCCAATCAAGGAGAAGAAAAGAAAAGCGGAAGAACCATCTTCTCCTATCTCTAAGAAGAAGACCGCTGTAGACTCTTTGGAAAGGGTTACTACTCGATCGCAGTCTCGGCAACAGGCTGAGTCGGTTCACAGAGAAGAGGTGACGACCCCGACTTCCATCCAAAGACAAACACACGCTGCAGACGTAGAGAGCCCTGAAGAACCTCTACGCAGGAAGAAAATAGCTTTCAGAAAAAAAGTGACCACTCCTCCAAACCTATCCATATATCTGCCCTGATAAGTGCTGCCTTCGGGGTTATGATGCCTTCTCCTACACCTGCTCCTGAGCCTCAGCAGGTGACAGATACACAAGAAGGAGCTACCAGTACAGAGATAAGGGACATGGTCGCAGACACAAAGGAAGAGGCTGCGAAGACAAAAGATGAGGCTGCAGAAGCAAGAGAAACGACTGCAACTCTGACCCCAATCAATGAGTCAGAATTATCTGTCGAAGTATTGCCATCTCCCACACTTGCAGTAGAAGCTGCTCATCTTCCAGCAACACGAAGATCGCGTCCTGCTGAAGAAGATCGACTGATGATCGAGGCTCTGGATGGATGTGATTTCGGCTTCTATGACATTGATCCATTCGATACAAGTGATGATGAGGAAGCACAAGAGGAAGGGGCAGATGACGAAGAAACCTCGGCAGAGGATGTTAATGACAATCTAATTCCGGAAGAGGATGCTGCTATCCAGGCATCCCAGGAGAAGAATGCTGCTAATGAAGTAGCATCGAAGGAAGCTATTGTCACCGATCAAAGAGGTATTGACTGATTTTGATAATCTTCATTTATAGATCAGATGACTGATGTTTTAAGTTTCATTCATGCAAAAATTCAACCTTCTCCGATTCTTCCGGTATGCACTGACATAGTACAGACAGAGGCGATAGCCAGCAGCAGCCGTCATCAATCAGGCGGCTCCAAAGCAGGAAGTAGTCAGGCAGTAATGTCTGAAACTACTTTCGCGAGGCTCCAGCTTATTTTATTAAATGACAATCTTGGCATTAAACCCAGCGTTGGTAAGCTTGCCTTCATTTTGATCTTGTTTTGATAGCCCTTAGTGACAGCAACCTGATGATGTTTATTCGATTTCGCAGAGGAACATCAGGGAGGGGAAACAAGCTCTACAATGGCTCCTTTGTCAAAAGAGGCTACGGCCGATGTTCAAGAAGCCGAACTTCTGCCTTCATAAGCATCTGCTGCTGAAGCTTCTGTAGGAGTAGCTGCTACACCTAGTGCAGTAGCTACCAATAAATTTGTAGTTGGTTCTTTTACCAATTTCTTCTTTAGTTCCTTGGGACCATTGGTAGAAAGGGTAATGGAGAAAGAAAATGTTGGTTTGATCACTGTCAGAAGTCCAACCTCTTATCTGATTGGCGGTATCCGAGATCAAGGTAATGAAGCTCAGGCTGCTTATCTTGAACATGTACTGGATGAGCTGGAGGAATCAATCAAGATTTACAAAGATCTTAACCGAGGGGAGGTAGAGCCACTGGTGAATGCCGAGTTCGAAAGGATAACTCGAGAAGCTGAGGTCACGAAAGCTGATTTCAAGACTTTCTTGGACACTTTCGCCATAAAGTCTTCAGAGTATGATTCTCAGATGGATATAGTAGTATCTACTGCTGGGGAGAAAGAGAAGAAGGTTGCTGATATGAAGGCCGAGTTTGCTCGACTTCAAGAAGAGTTGAGAATCGTTGAACTTGCCCTTGAAGAAGGGACCACATAGCATCAAACTGCAGTTCAGCAACTGGACATTTTGACCCATGAGAAGAATGAGTTTGTCAAATTTTATCAAGATGAAATCGCTCGCCGACTAGTGACTTTGCCAACATTTGACGCTCAATCTGGAATGGCAGAGGCTAGAAGACGGGTGCTGGATTCACGTGAAGAACGACTCCAAACCTTAAAGTAGCAGATAGCTAATCTGATGACCCCACCGACTGAGTGAAAGAAAACTTTTTGTATTTTCTCCTTTGTGATATATCTTTTTGTAACGTCTTTTATCTTGATCAATGAAAAGATACTATTTTGTGGATCTATTATTTGTTGCATATCCCGTTACGGATATAAATAATAGCGATAGAAAATATATTCAGAGGTTCAGGACATGATATATTTCTTGATTTAGAAAATAATTATATTCATTATATCTGCTCAGAGGTAATGTGGACATGGCAGAATATATATATATATTTTTTGAATATTATTATTTCGGTAGACAACTTAATCAGATGTAATAAATACGTGACAAGTTGTTGATATGGATGAACGGATGAGTCGTCAGAATGTATGAACGAAGTAAATCGTCGGGATGAACAGATGAACCGTCAATTGGATGAAGTGAATGGGTGAACCGTCGAATGAATGGAATGAACGGATGAACCGTCGGGTGAATGGAATGAACGGGTGAACCGTTGTAATAAATGGAATGAACGGATGAACCGTCAGATGAATGGAATGAGTGTTGTGAAGAATCCGTCGCTTCGGTTCGCGTAATCGACTGTCTCAAAAATCTCTGTCTATAAGTAGAACAGAAATTTAGATGGAGTGATCAGTTTTAATTGTAACACAAAATGTCATCTAGAGATGCATCCAAGAAGGCTGAGATTATCCCGAAGGTCGAAGTACTTGCTGAGGAACGTACAGTCGAGCCAACCCAGCCAAAGCAGACGGAGGCGGGCGAAGGTTCGTCGGCACCCAAGCCGCCACGGGATATCTTGGACTTCCTAGTCGAGCCAGGGAAGACTGAAAAAGAGGAGGCTATGAGGATGGTCGCTTGCACGTTTCTAGTAAAATTGAGCAAGGATGTCCTCGGCTCTTTTGCCGACTATATTTTTGAAAAGGACGATAGTGGTCCTCGTCCTGTCTTTAAGAAGGACGATAGTGATTCTCGTCCATGATATCATGTAGCATCATTTATGATGAAATAAAATCAAAATTTATTTATGAACTGTCTTGTCATATTTACAAGAAATCCTTTTTACATTCATACATAGTACTTTTTAAGGAATTTGCCATTGATAGGCATCATCGCCACTCGACCGTCCAGCTCTGTGAGTTGATAGGCTCTATTTGAGAAGACTTTACTCACGATATAAGGCCCTTACCATTTCGCATCGAACTTGCCTTTGATCATGTGAGTCATAGTCATAGGACGTCTGACTGTTAGAACGAGTTCCCATTTCTGAAAGGCTCTGATTTTAACTTTGCAGTTAAAAGTCTTCGAGATACGGGCTTGATATAATTCAATATGTTGTTGAGCCAATAGCCGCTTCTCGTCGAGCGCCTCCAGTTCTTGAAGTCGAAGAAGATCATTGTTCTCCGTAGTAAGTTCATTAGCGATGGCAATTCTCAAAGAAGGAATTTGAAGTTCCAGAGGTAGAACTGCTTCACAACCGTACACCAGAGAGAAGGGTGTACAGCCTGTGGGGTTGCGTACCGTAGTACGGTAGGTCCATAGACATTCTCCGAGCTTTTCACTCCAGTTTCGTTTGTCAGTAGACACAAACTTCTTAAGGAGTTTGATGATAGTCTTGTTGAAGGCTTCAGCCAAGCCGTTAGCAGCAGGATTGTAAGCTGTAGAGGTAATATTGTCAATCCGATGATCGTCACAGAACCTGGTAAACTTTTGACTGATGAACTGAGGTCCATTGTCGTGAATGATTCGTCGAGGTACACCAAACCTGTAAATAACGTGGTATTTGACGAAGTTGATGACGCTACTGGTTTTGACTTCAGCCAAAGGTATAGCTTCGGCCCACTTGGAGAAATAATCTGTTATTGCTAGTACAAACCGATGTCCCTTAGAAGAAGGAGGATTAATAGGACCTATAATATCCATACCCCAACCTTCAAAAGACCAGGAAGCAGCAGTCGGATGAAGGAATTCTGACGGTTGATAGATGAAATCTGCATGGATTTGACAAGCTCGACATTTCTTTGCATACTCGATGGCATCAGACACCATAGAGGGCCAGTAGTAACCCATTCGTCGAATACGATCTTGTAGTTTAGGGCCGGGTTGATGTGCTCCGCAGACACCATCATGAGCTTCACGCAATACTTGCTTCGCTTCATCGCTAGCAAGACAGCACAAGAGTAGGCCGTCATTAGTCCGTCGATAGAGAGTTTTGGTAGTCTGATGGTAGTAGAATCGAAGAGATCGTCTACGAATACTCGTAGCCTCCTTAAGATCTTTAGGAAGTATGTCATGAACTACGAAGTCGATGAAAGGAGCTCTCCAATCTTTATTGATAACATTAGCTTCGACGAAGTTACTGAACTCAATGTTGCGATTGTTTTCAATGCAGAACAACACTCTGTTGGAAACAACAACCACTTGTTGTCTTTTGACGGGAATTGCTAAGACTGCTGCAAGATTAGCTAAAGCATCTATCTCAGTATTGTAAGCTCGTCGGACATATTCAATAAAGAAAGCCTTGAATGATATAGCCATGTAAATTACAGCTTCATGATAGGGCACTAGATCTTGATGGCGAACTTCGTATGTTCCTCTAACCTGATTGACAACCAGTTTAGAATCGCCGTAGACTTCAAGATATTCGACTTTCGGCTGTTTCGCTAACTGGAGTCCAATGAGCAAGGCATTGTATTCAGCCACATTGTTAGAGCACGGCTGATCTAAGGAATAAGCTCTTTGGATAGCTAATCCTTCTGGAGAGACTAGTACAAGTCTAACTCCTGCAACAATGGTCCCATTTGGTCCGATCCGGGATGCTCCATCGAAGAACAGATGCCAGGTAGGAAATTCTTCAGAGATCATGTTTGATTCCAATGTTTCATCTGGAATTTCGTCATAAAGCTTAGATGTCTCCGGAACAGGATGAGCTGCTAAAAAGTCAGCCAGTGCTTGACCCTTAACAGACTTTTGTGGAACATAAACCATGTCGTATTGGGCTAGCAAAATGGCCTATGTAGTCAGTCGAGAATTGAGTGTGCTAGGCTTCTTCATCAGTACCCGAAGAGGATTAATTCGGGAAATGACGTGAATGGTTTGGCCAGTAATATAATGTCGAGTCTTTTGAACAGCGAACATAAGAGCTAGGCATTCTTTTTTAACCGGACTATAACGGTGTTCAGCACCGATCATAGTACGACTAAGATAGTAGATGGCTTGTTCATGGCCTTCTTTGTTTTTCTGGGCAAGTAAAGCACCCAACGAATGATCCATAGCACGGACATACATTAAGAATGGTATGCCTGAGATTGGTGGCACTAGGACTAACAGGTTCATCAGATACCGCTTTATATCATCGAATGCTTGTTGACATTCTTCGGTCCAAACGAAAGATACACCCTTTTTCATTAACTGAGTAAACGGTCTGCAGCGTCCAGACAGATTTAAAATGAACCTCCTGATGTACGCAAGTCGACCTTGGAATCCTCGTAGCTCTTTTAAGTTGCGTAGAGGACGTATCTCTTGAATGACTTTGATCTTCTCGGGATCCACGTGTATACCTTTAGAGGTAATGACGAAGCCGAGAAATTTACCACTAGAGACACCCAAGAATGACTTGGTGGAATTTATTTTTAATTGATGTTGGTGCATAAGATTGAAGATAGTTCTTAAATCTTGGATGTGATCTTCCTTTAGACGACTCTTGACAGCAATATCGTCGACATAGCATTCGACAGTCTTACGAAGATGATCTCGAAAGATGGTACTCATAGCTCGTTGGTAAGTTTCACCAGCGTTCTTGAGACCAAATGGCATCATAGTGTAATAATAGATTCCACGAGGAGTGCGAAAAGAGGTATGTTTTTCATCTTCAGGGTTCATCCGAATATGATTGTATCCAGAGAATCCATCCATAAAGGATATCCTTTCAAACCCACAAGTATTATCGATCATGACATCTGTAATAGGGAGTGGAAACTCATCCTTTGGACAAGCTTCATTAAGATCCCGGAAGTCGATGCAAACTCGAACTTTGCCAAATTTTTTCAAGACTGGAACAACGTTGGCTACCCAATCAGGATGTTGTTCTTCTCGAATAAATCCACAAGCTATGAGCTTTTTGACTTCATCATCAATGACGTCCATCATTTCTGGCTTGAATCGCCTTTGCTGTTGTTTGACTGGCTTTGCATTCGGTAAAATATTCAGTTTATGAGTAGCAACTTTGGGATCTAAACCTAGCATGTCTTCATAATTCCAAGCAAAGACATCAATGTATTCTCGAATAAGAAGAATTAATTCTTGCTTATCTGCCTCTGGGAGGTTCTTGCTGATGAATATTGGACGAGGTGACCCATTTTCTCCTACGTCAATTTGAACCAATTGATCTTCGGTAGAAGGTTCTCTTTGTTCGAATCGGAGTTCCTATTGGGTATCCATTCGTTGAGCCCAAGGATCTGTTTCAGTATTTTCTTCGATATCCTCGTCATAGCCTTCCGGGAGCTCAGCGGAGACCATATTAGAAGATACGATCAATCGATAAACTTAACCGATGCTGGTATCAGAATCCCATAATCTGGAATCAGAAGAGTTAGAGCGTTCCTCATTATCGGATTCGGAGACTTCTGGAGATAAGACCGGAGGTGAAGTATATCCGAGACCTCTTTTCGTCCTGCTGTAATACATCTCTGATTTTCCTTTCGGAACAACCGTACGGATAGGAGTTCGTCTATCCTTACCGTAATTGAGGTCATTCTTGAAGTCATAACCTATCTTTCGGATGATATCTTTTGATTGTTGACTATAACGACGAAGTTGGGGACGTCCCATATCGTTATTTTTGCTATCATCCGTATAGCTGAATTTTTGTTCTGTCCCTTTACTAAAAAGTATTGGACTCTTACCTCTCTTTCGAGAAGGGACAACAAAATATGAGTCATCTGGATGTTCAAATAAAACTTCTGTCTGATGGGATTGTACAACCCCTATCGTAAATGACTGAAAGCTGTCTAGCATATCCAAATAGCATTTAGTATGATAAATGACATCAGTATACTGGAAAGTAGATACTTTTTCATTGATTTGTATATCCATATTTACAACAGGACCTTTAGCCTTAGCAGGCTTGGTCAGATCGATTATAAGAGGAGGAACAGAAGAGCAAAGAAGTTTAGGCTTGTTGCGACGAAGGTCGATAACAAGCGGCTCAGAAGAGGTGAGCTCCCTTTTATCTTTGTTACGACGTAAGTCGATAACCGGTGGGTCAGAAGAGGTGAGCTCCTTTTTATCCTTGTTACGACGTAAGTCGATAACCAGCGGCTCAAAAGAGGTGAGCTCCTTTTTATCTTGATTATCACCAGTTGATTGCTTCTGGGCTGGCAGATGAATAGCCAGTGGTTTGGAGGATTGAGGATGAGAAACACGCCCTTGGACAGGTATAATAAGAGTCTCATTGGGCACTGCTTCTTGTTCTTCCTCACCGTCCATGGCTAATACCACCTTCATAAACTCTTCTTTGTACATGCGAGCGTCGTTGTAATATGCTTCAACGCCTTTAAACGGGTAGAGATCCGCAACTTCTTTTTGGACTTCTCCTTTGTCATCAACGTATTTGAAGCATTGATGGAGAGTAGAAGGAACAATGTTGTGTTCATGAAGGAATGGTCTCTCCAGAAGAGCATTGTAAGAACAACCATGGTTGTCTATAATGTAGAAGGTCACATTCGTGCAAAAATTGCCAATTTGGAGCTTTAAGCGTATCTTGCCTAAAGGTTCACTTCTTCCCTGGTTGAATCCCAGGATGGTGGTGATAGTGCCGGAGAGGCTATGCACTGGAATCTTCAGAGCATCCAGCATCGTCTTCGGCATGATACTGAGTGCTGACCCTGGATCTATCAGAATACGATCGACCTTCATTGTGTCGACATATCCTGTAAAGTAGAGAGGACGGTCATGTCGATTGTCTTCCATCAACATGTTATCTTGTGTGAAGGTGATGTTTGGAATTAATTCCAGCACACTGTGACAGTGGAGACAAAAGACAGGTTCTGACTCAGGTTTCTTGAGAAGAGTTAGGCAAGTGTCTGTCTGTATCAAAGCCTCACTCAGTATTTCTCGAGTCTCTTTAGAGAGGCGTAAGAGCTCGAAGATGGATAGCCTGGCTGGTGTGTTGGCTAATTTTGCCAATATGTCAAAGTTATATGGCTTTTCAATACTACCAAATTACAGTATTTTAGCGACGGCCATTTAGCGACGGAAAATTTCCGTCGCTATTACCGTCGGATCACCGACGGATTTGTGACGAAATACCGACGGAAAGAAGTGGACAATTTTTTTTATTTTTTTATGTCCATATCCGTCGCTACGCCGTCGATAGGTCGTCGGCCATGTAGCGACGATTTTATATCCGTCGCTAGAACGTCGCATATTTTGGCGGGAAAAGCCTAAAATATTGGCGCGAGATTTGACTGACGACGTAGCAACGGAATAATCCGTCGCTACTCTGGCGCGAGATTTACTGACTACTTAGCGACGGAATAATCCGTCGCTAAGCCGTCGCTAATTTCTGTACCCTAACTTAAATTGAACCGACGGGGGGGAAATTTTCATTCCCCCCCAAAACACTCTCTCTCTTCCCTCTCCCTCTCTCCGACGATCTCGCTCTCTCCGACCGACGATCTCCCTCTCTCTCTCTAAGGTATGCTCTCTCTCCTCCCCCCTCTCTCTCTCTATCTCCCTCTCTCTCTCTCTCTCTTTTACGATTTGGGGGGTTGGGGGGCTGTCGTAGTGGTCGGAGAGGGTGTGGGGCAGGGGGTTTCGGGTACGGGGTGGGGTGGTCGGGGCAAGGGTGGAGTGGGGTGGTCGGGGGCAGGGGGGTCGGGGAGGGGGTCGGGCAGGGGTGGGGGGCTGGTCTGGGCAGGGGGGGTTCGGGTAGGGGGTGGGGTGGTCGGGGCAAGGGTGGGGTGGGAGAGGGGGCAGGAGGGGTCGGGGAGGGGGTCGGGCAGGGTGGGGGGGTGGTCTGGGCAGGGGGGTGGGAGAGGGGGTCGGACAGGGGTTGGGGGAGGGTCGGGCAGGGGTTGGGGGGGGTCGGGGCAGGGGGGGAGGGCAGGGGGGTGGGAGAGGGGGTCGGGCAGGGGTTGGGGGAGGATCGGGCAGGGGTTGGAGGGGGTCGGGGCAGGGGGGGCAGGGGGGTGGGAGAGGGGGTCGGGCAGGGGTTGGGGGGGTCGGGCAGGGGTTGGGGGGGTCGGGGCAGGGGGGCAGTGGGGTGGGAGAGGGGGTCGGGCAGGGATTGGGGGGGGTCGGGGCAGGGGGGGCGTAGGAGGGACTCTGGAGTCCCCGCGCAGGAGTCCCCCTCCTCCTCTCCTATAGACACACACACATACACGGACACACACACACAGACACACACACACACGGACACACACACACACACGGACACACACGGACACAGACACACGGATACACACACACTCAGACATATATATCATGGTTTAAAGTATCGGCCGATACCGATCCGATACGGCCGATACCGATACGGTTTGGCATGTTCCGATCCGATACCGACCGATACCAAGTATTGACCGATACCGACATTGGGGGTCTTTGTTCCGGTCAATTCGACAAAGAAAATTAAACAGAAAAGACAACCAGGGGAGGAAGAGGTTGATATACAAGACTTAGATGTCAACCAGGGGAGAAAGAGGCGTCTTGTCCCAAGTATTGAGACTGAAGAAGAAGAAGAAGAAGAAGAAGAAGAAGAAGAACTTTATGAGGATGAGGATGAGGATACAGATGAATTCGACGATGAGGATGATGATGATGATGAGGCCGAGGCCGAGGAAGAGGACGATGACGATGATTAAATATCGCTATATTTCAGTTGTATCTTGAAGCACCCAATATCTAGTCTCGAATCCTAAATTACCCTATTACATTTGGATTTACAATTACAAGTCTAGTGGAACACAAGATGCCCTTTCATCAAAAGTTACAAGAATTGTACTTTGTTGTATTGGTGCGTGATTTTATCAGATTTTGTGTATCTAGCTTTTATTTGTACTTCACTTCTGATTGTAATATTTATTTCAGTTTGGGATATTTGCGTATTATTGTATGAGTTTTTTTTTGCAGATGGCACTCCTAGGCCTACTCGTCTGGGCGGCACTCATCGCCCTGCTGCTGGTATGGATATGTTTAGTTTTATATTCATTTATAAATCTATGTTGTCGGTATTTTGTTTGTGTTCTATTTACAGGGCATGGTTGCGAGCACCCGTACTGGTGGTGCTGGCCGTGGTCGTGGCGGTGGCGGCGGCGGTGGTGGTGGTGGTGGTGGTCGTGGGCGTGGGCGTGGGCGTGGTGGTAGCGGTCGTGGTCGCCAGCCGTATTCCCCGGATGTGACCTCCGATCCTGACTTGGAGAGCCCGGACACAGGCTCTTCCCGCCGTCATTCTTCTTCGGTGCTACCGATATCGTCGTCGAGGCCTGTGACTCCATCCACTAGCGGATCCGTTCCGCCACCGGATGTACCAGCGGATGCAGCAGCAGATGCAGCAGGGGGCCCAGCAGTTACTGCAGGGTGGGCCTCGGAGTACCCCGGGATTCAGTTTCATCATGTTACCGGGGAGTACGTGCGCGGACCCGCGGATCCCCCGACGCCACCAGAGAGGCTGGTGGGCGAGTTCCGACGAGAGCTATGGCCCGCTGGTGAATCGTAAGTAAATTTAAGTTAATTTATTAAATTTGTTTCATTTATTCAAGTTAATAATCCAGTCGTTGCTTCTTTATAGGTTTTTCCCGTGGGATGCTGTCCGGATTCTAGGGCGCATTATCCGGGATAACTACCATGGCCCCTACCTCAATTTTTCTGAGGTGTCTCAGGACATGAAGTACGTCTGGCTCGACGAGATGAGGGTATAAATCCGTCGGTGAATTATTAATTATTCTTTAAATCATTAAATTTTTTATTACGTGATATTTGAATTTGTATGTCAGAGGACATTCTGGTGGCCCCCCCATCACGAGGAGGCGATCCGCAGGACCTACAAAGCCGCCGCCGGGAAGAAGATACGGGATGCGGTGTACGACCTTTGTACGGCGCATACGAGGAAGGATTGGATCCGGGCGGAGTACTATGAGCAGATGTTGGAGAAGATGGATACTCCGCAGTTCAAGCTGAAATCGGAGAAAGCTAAGGCTAATCGACAGGTCGCGGGTCTGCATACGGGGGGATCAAGGCCCCACGCATTGACGCGTGCAGATTTGGTGAGATAGCACAAATTCAAATTCATTCTATTATTTAATTTTGTACTGTTAATATACGAAGTTAATTAAATTCTACGTATGCAGGCCCAACGGGCGATGAAGCAGGGGAAAGAGGCGGAGACGGTCACCGCTCACGATGTATTCGTGCATACGCACAAGAGGCGGAAGGACGGGAGCTTCGTCGACGCGAGGGCCGAGGAGACTGATGTAAGTACTTACGTTTATGAGATTTATGTTAGAAATATAATTATTGTTAAGTTAATTAGATAAACTTAGGATTCAGACTATAACTTAGGGAAACATAGGATTTAGATTATAACTTAGGAAAACTTATAGTATAAACACATTCATTGGATAGGCTGCGTATCGTGAGGCACTTAGTCGGCTTGAGATCGAGCCCCCTTCCGAGAATGTCGGCGAAACGACGCCCACCCAGACGCACTCTTCTATGGCCGCTCGCTACGACGACGTGTTCGTAGAATCCGTCGGCGGCGTTAGGAAAGGGCGCGTCTACGGCTTAGGTTCTATGGCGCCCTCGTTGCAGCCGTCCCCGAGATATCCACCGCCTCCGCCTCCCCCAGCGCCCCCGGTTGACGATGTGAGGGCGCAGCTTGCGACTCTGACCTCCGCGGTGTCAGATTTGCGGGCGATAGTGTTGGGGCGCTATCCGTCTGCTCCTGGTCCGTCTGCTCCCGGTCCGTCTGCTCCCGATCCGTCTACTGCTGCTGCCGGTGCTTCGGATCGACCTGGTCCTTCTTCCCCCGGACGGCTTTCGTTTAACCGTTCTGCGGACGCCCGCATCGTATCGGATAACACCATCTTGACGCTCCTTGACATGATGTCGCCAGAGCAGCTACGCGCGCTTCCAGACCATGTCTTGTCCCAAGTGCTGGCACACACGGTGGAGGAGTACATACGCAAAGCGGATGCGGCGGCACGAACACGAGACGATCCGACGGACGGGGTTTGATTTTGTTTATGTTGTCGGTTTTGTAGACATTTGGATACTGAGTATGTTCGGATATTTTTTTTATGTTTGGATAATTTAATGTTGGATATTGGATATATTGTGTTGGTAATATTTTGTTGGATATTGGATACGTTGGATATTGGTGTCGGATATGGATATTTTGCATATGGATATATGGTGTTGGATATTGGATACGTTGGATATTCGTGTTGGATATGGATATATGGTATTGTATATGGATATTTTGCATGTTTGATATTGTGTTGGATGTGTTGTATAAATAGTAAAGAGTCTGTTTGCAGTATTTTTTTCTCAAAAATTAGCAGTTAGCGACGGACTGTCGACCACTCAGCGACGGATAGTCCGTCGCTAACTGGAGAAACTGAGGTTAGCGACGGAGTGGCGACGTAATATCCGTCGCTAGCTGGAGAATTTTACATTGAGCGACGGTTTAGCGACGGAATGTCCGTCGGTAATTGGGTATCAGAAAATCTCTGATACGCTTTTGCCGACAAATTTACGACGAATTAGCGACGGATATTGGGTATCAGAAAATCAGTGATACGGTTTTGTCGACTGGTTAGCGACGGAGTTTTCCGTCGCTAACCCTATATCCTGATACATGTTTTGACGAAAGCTAGTCGGTAATCCGTCGCTATATATATTTAGATGCGCCGACGGTATTCCGTCGCTAAGTCGTCGCTGAGCGACGGAGTAGCGACGGATATATTTTAGCGACGAGGTTATTCCCGACGGCTGTTTTACCAAAATATCCGTCGGTAATCCGTCGGTATTTATTTTTGGCGACAGATTACCGACAGATAAGGCCATCGGTAAATCCATGTATTTTGGTAGTGCAAGTCCAGAGGGGGAAGACTTCTTCAAAACTTTGTCGAAACGGACTTGTTGTTTGCCTTTGTCGGCTGTTGTCGGTTTAGGAAGAGTTGGTTCCACAACCGGTAATGATGTAGAAGGAATGCTCTTTGTAGAGACAGGCTGTACTGGAACAGCCTCGGAGGACGAAGCAGGATCCTCCTGAGTTTCGGGATGCTCCCGTAGATAGGTTTTCTCTGACCTGGTGCCCAATAGGATCTGTTCTTCAACTATGGGGGTCAAAAGACACCATATTGCAGCTCTTTGTTTTGCCCTTAGAGCGTTCTTTTTGCTTGGAGGAAGAAGGAACTTCAAAATCTGATACAAGATCAGGATGAATCCACATGATCTCGCCATTATCAAGGGATAAGGGGACAAGACCTTCACTTCGTGGAGGAGGAAGATTTTTAATCTCCAGAGTGGCCCTGGGAATGGGGATGATGCCACTCTGCACCAATTGTGGCGGGAAATCGCTGAACTGTACCGAATCATATTGGACGTAATAGTCTTTTCATCCTGTTGGAGAGTGATGACACCAGCGTTGAACAACTCTTGAATCTTGCCTTTGAGCACATAACATGCCCGAGTAGGATGCCCTATGAACCTGTGATAAACACAATACTTAGGGTGGTCAGTCATCAGGCTTCTTCGGGTCAGGGAGTTACAATTTATTGCTTTTCAGCAAACAGTCGAAGATGCTCGCTGTATCATTTTTATCAAAGGAATACTCTACTTTAGGGCGAGGTTCTTTTGGTGGAGGTGCAGAAGGAGCAGAGGTAGATGTGGGTTGAGCCATGTTAACGGGTAAAGATTCTTTGCTCTTGAGGTTGATGTTCAAGGTTTCTTTGCCCATATTCTGGCGATTACCGCTACCGGATGCAGAAGGCTCATCTCGATCAGGGTTAGACATATGTACCCCCAACTGTTTGAACTTCTCAGCGCTAACTTCAGCTGCTTTAGCATTAACGATGAATAACGGCCAGTCCTGGAACTGTGTTGACCCCGTCCACATGCTGATGATAGGCAACAAGTTTGACTTACAAGTGTCTATTGTTACAACAGATGCGGTTCCGGAAGGCATTTTGAGTGCTTCTCGGCGGAATCGTTCAATGAAACTCTTAGTAGTTTCATTATGTCTTTGCTTGATCTTGTTGATGGCGGATATAGTCATATCGTTGATACCCTCGTAGAATCGTTCCAGGAACATCTGCTTGAGCCCGGCAAATGAAGTGATAGAGCCATCAGGTAGGCTACGGTACCAATCATATGCTGTACCGGCTAAGCAGCCGACGAAGACTCTGGTGAGAAGAGCATCGCTTGGCTGGAGCTGGACAGTCATTACTTCGAAATGGTTAATGAACTGACTCGGAGAAGTGCTGCCGTCAAACAGCATGATTGTAGAAATCTTGTACTTTGGAGGGAATGGGACTTCCTTCCATTCTATTGGATAAGGTTATTTGATCCCCAACCTCTGTAGACCGTCTTTCTCTTTGAAGGCCTCAAACTGATTACGTAGTAGTTTTATAGCCTCATTGGCATCTTCTGAGGATGGAGAAGTAATAGGCTGGCTTACCGGGTTAGGAGGAGGAACAACATGGTAAGCACTACCCCCAGCCTCTGAATGACTGGGTGTAACTTGAATAGGTATTGAGGCTACAGGAGGAGACGGTACCCCAGACCTGTATTGACAGGCACCGATGATGCTATAATCTCGGGATTTACAGCAGGTACAGTCGGTGATACTGTATGTTGAGCTATGATAACAGTATGCATACTCGTGATCATTTCAGCCATAGTCTTCAATTTATCTTCCAGTACGGCGATTCGTTGTTCTTGACTTGCCGAACTAGAAGCGTCTGGATCTTCAGTAACAACATAGGCTGACACTTCTCTGGGTACTATAGAAGACACTTTCTGCTCAGAGCTTTCGCTATATGCATCGTAATCAGAGAAAGAATCATCCCCTGAATGAAAAACAGAGAAGTGACCAGAAGGATCTTGGAGAAGATCCCTACGACCGGATGTGTCTCGACTTCGAGATCGGGTGTGTCGGAATACTCCTTCAGAGGATTCATGGAGTAAATCCAGATATCGTTGACTGGGCATACGGGGTTTGCCATGCTTTGAACACTTCCAACCTCCAGCGTCTCAAGAAGCCATGTTTACAGAGGCATGGAGCACCTTGTCTTCGTCTTCTGACATTGGTTCAGAAGTTAAAAGATCGAAGACAGATCGTTTTGTCGTCTGGAAACAACACTTAATAACCACCTTGTTATTACAATGGTGTTCCAATGGTTGGATTGGAGGTGTTGCGGTGTTGTTCCGCTTCTGATTGAGGTGTTCCCGAAAGTCAGGGATATATTCTTTGACGATATTCGGAACATGATTCTGATTCTTCAAATGCTTTGTCCCATGAGTATACAGGGAAGTACTCAACTCATTGACATAGGTGTCAGGATTTTTCCTCCTGGAAGTTTGCTTTTGATGCAAATTCGCCTTCGGCATTGGTTGCTTGCGTTTATTGAGATAAGTTCGTAAATCGGGAAACTCACCCCCAGGGGCTTCTGTCTGAGACACTAGCAATTTCCCCTGCTTTGAGCAGGATATCTGAAGAGTTGGAAGATCTTGGAAGTGTGCTACTGGAGTAGGCAAAATGCCTCTCTGATCACTATTCTTCTCTTTAGCAGGGAAAGAAGAACTCTTGTTTGAAAGAGTTTTTGTATTGTTTGATGACGAGGCATATTCAGATGGAACTTCTGAGGTAAAAATCGAAGAAGACTGAGAAAAGACCAAAGGGCATTTTCCTTTATTTTGTGAAGAAGGGTTGGCTAAAGAGCGTTTCCCTCTGTTATTTTCCAGGTTCTGGACTACGGAAGATTGAGAAAAGACCAAAGGGCCTTTCTGTTTGTGCTGAGACGGAGGAAGAATAGTCAAAAGACTACCCGCTGTGGGTTGTGCAGGAACAGAAGAAGCAGCAACTTGCCCTCTGGAGATGATGACAGAGGACTCCTTGGCCATAGAACAAGCAGGAGGTACAACTTGTGTTCTGGAAGAAGTAGCAAGTGAAGCCTTGACTACAGAGGGCTTAGGTTGCGCTCTGTTTGAAGGAGTGGTGGATTGCGCAGGAGGGACAGAGGTCACCAACTGCGCCAGAGGGAGAGGGGTCTTGGACTTTGCCATAGCAGCATAAGTTGTAGATTGCGCTGTGGCAAGAGGAGTAGTGTGCTGCACATGGGCTGTAGGAGCTCTGGATTGTGCCTTAGCAGGGAGGGTGATGGATTGCGCAGGAGTAGAAGTGGATACTGGCCTCCTGTTAGACGAAACTACAGGTTGCGCAGAGGACTTTGGGGTCCACACTGAATGGACCTTGCTCTTGGCAGAGGCCACAGTGCGTCGAGTAGTCCCAGAGTTGATCATAGCTTCGTAGGCAGTCTGGTCGACCTTCACAACTAGCGTCTTCTGCGTCTTTCCGATAGACGCAATGTCACATTGAGTTGTTACTTCCTCGTCGGAGGAGAAAGTCGTCCCCAGCAGAGTCGTCATTTTGTTTGCAAAAAACAAAAGTCTTTTATTTTACAAACTTTAAAGAATAGTACAAGAGTACAATGAATTCTGGAAAAGTACAACTATAGGAATCCGATCTGAAGACGATCGCTTTATCCCTTGGACGATATGAACTTTGAAGACGATAGCCTCTGAAGAATGCAGCAGCACTTGGACAAGAACTCCTGATCTCTGATGATCTTGAATAATGATCCTCCTTAATGAAGAACTTGAAACTCTATTTATAGAGTTCTAGAAATAACTATTTTATAGTTATTCTGGATTGCGCACAATGAATTACGCTGGAGACAGACTGCGCAGACTGCAAACTGTGCTGGCCATTGGGCAGTTGCTCGATCGTGGGCTAACCGTATTCAGACGCGTGGCATTGTTTGATTGAAATGCGCTTGGTCGTGTACAGGCGGTTGCCACGTGGCGAGCAATTGATGGCATGTAAGCCACATAATAAATATCAGTTATCTTCAACAAGTTTGATGGATCGCGCCACTTGAATAGCGCTAGCTTCAGACTACGCTTCCTTCTAGTCAATAGATAGCGCTGGGATTGGGGCTTGGTCAAACTGCGCTGAGGTTGGACTGGTAGACTGCGCTCAGGTTGGAATGGCAGACTGTGCTGGACTGTACAGCTGTTCTCGAGCACCGTACTACACAAGAAACGAACAGACTCCTCGCTTTTTGGGCTGTCAGAAGATTTGATCTTCTTGTCAGGTAATGATGGCGTTGCCACGTCAGTATAGCGCGCTCGGGCGTTAGTGCAGTTCAGCCTTGCGTGTTGGATTTGTAGCGCAATCTGTCTCCAGCACAGTTCATTTGAAGGGTACGCAATTTAGACTTCTATGCCTATTTGATGGATGCAACTTGATTTTTAGGACTTACAACGATACCGTAAACCACACAGGTTCAATCACTCGGCATAGGGTCGTCCGCCTATCCGCTAGGTCATCTCACCAGGTCATAGTTACAAGTCAATTTCTCGGTTCATTGTGCAAAGTCATTGTACGACTCTCGCTCCAAATCCTATGGTCAAACCATTTTGTTCATTCGTACGGGAGTTTCTATCCAAGTTTATTTCACTCAATTTCTAATCATCGAGCAGTGTTCGTCCTATTCGCATCAACACATTCTCCGCTCCAAGTTCGAGCTCGTTAGGAATGTCATCCTACGATAGGTTATCCTCAACCAAATCCTCGACATGTTAATATCGTGCACCCACACTAACAATTATCGTAGTCTATCTCTTCAAGTATGTTTGATACAATTCACCTATCCATCCTATCCAATTCACGTAGTCGATCACAAGGTCGTCTAGCCTTGCAATATGTCGCGCTCCGATCTCACGCAAGTCTGATTATCCACGACGGACATGAATCACCATGTCAACATTTCTGCAGAATAATCGTCCTCATCGGGACGTAACTCTTGCGTTGCGTCTAGACTTACTCATTTTCGATACGCGAATTAGGCCTACTCAATCCTTAAATTTACTTTGTCATCCATTATAAGTCCGATCAATCGTCCAATTTGCCTTCGCTTCAAACCACAAGTCGAAGCAATCAAAATTGCCATGTCAAGGTATTTCGAGTTCGATCATTCCCGCTGGACATGAATCACCATGCCAACGCTCATGCGGAATGATCGTCCCAAATCCGACGTATCGCATGTGCGAGACAGGAGTTGCGCTCGTGCAAGACAAGATCATTGTCGTTGTGGTTATCACCGAACAATCAAGTCACTTTCCTTCTTCATTCCAAACATTCATTTCTATCAAAATTCTCCAACATAGTATCCTTCAAAATAATAACTTCTAACACGACCATCATTCATCGAATTAGAGTACCCCCGAGTTATCGTACATCGATCTTTGATACGCCTCAATACCATCGATGATGTACATAACCTGACGATCTTCCTTTTGTAACGAATTCCGAGTCGTGCAACTTAATTTCCTTAATTCACATTGTCTCGTGCTAACTCTTCATCGAGCAACATCTATTCCAAATCCTTAGTCATTCTCGTATCTCCAAACCAACGTTTTTCATGCACGTTATCTTCCAATCATGCTAACTTCGGTTTCATCTGAGTATTTCGTCTTAACTCAAGTTTCAATCCATACGACTAAATTCGAAATTGCGTGCACGATCCACTACGTTTCCTCGACCAAGACCTCCATTTATTTTATCGTTTCGTAATTTGCACTACGTATTCTTAATTCTTCCGAACGATATCTCGTTTGAGACTGTCGAAGTCAAAACCAACTAAGCGTTACTCGTTCTAAGGCTTTGTGCGATATCATCGCTTGCCGACATACTCGCTCTATCCGTAAATCCTTTAGTTTCGTTCGAGCAATTTCTATGATGTCCATACACCACTCAGGGTTCGAGCCACTCGACTAGTCGTCGACACGCACTCTTATTCTTTTTCGAAGCTATCACATGCACCACTTGGGGTCAAGTCATTCTACAATTCCTTAAATGGTCATTCGATTCCCAATTGACATGTTCAATTGTGCATTCGCCCATTTCTCAAAGTCTAAGAACCATTTTTTTGTGTTCGTTCTAGCGTTGGTCAAGTAGCGTCTCTATCAACATACGTTCTAAGTCCCACTTATTTTTGTCCGAGCGATAGTCGATCTCGCTCGTAAACTCGTTCGCACCAGAAGGTCTAGGTGCGCGATACTCCACACAACTTAGCCAAAGGCTGCGTGCATAACCATCCCGTTCGAACTATACTCCGGCCTCGTGTACTCGTTCGCTATGCTCAGCGTAAGGTTATACAAGTATGCACTGCGTTTGCTAACTTTTAGCATTTTGTTCCTTCCGACTCAAGTCTGTCGCGGTTTGGCACAAAGGCCTTCGCCTATCGATCCCGTTCAATCGAGTACTTGTACAAGCTTTTGAAAATATTAGACTTATCGTATGGAACATCCCAACGCACAATGAAAGAGAGCGTGTACTTCTTTTATTTCCAATCGAGCTTTCAAAACTGAGAGAATCGAAATAAAGTCCAAGGACGTAAAGTCGTGCTCAGATACCAATCTGTCACGTCCTACTCCCGTAGGAGTGATCGTCCTTGCTAAGGCGTGATGCCGCACGGGCCTAGGTTGCGCTCGTGCAAGGCTAAGTCCAGAAATGGTCGATTTGAGCTAGGCCACAGAGTCGCACAGAGTGTCCCCATTTGCAGCGGAAAGTAAATGAACACAAATTGAAGCAAATTCAAACTCTTTATTGATTTTTAAAAAGTTTACAAGCGGCGCTAGGTCGAGTTTACAAGTCTCTCAAGCCCTCTCTCTCTGAAACATAAAAGGCGTGCCAAGTGGCTTACAAGATAGAATAATTTATGGCGATATTTTGATACATTATGTCCTGTATATGGTGCTTCAGCTCCTTGCAACGCTCCAAGGCTCCAGAGTTAGCTCCGCGCCTTAGCACGTTCTAGGAAAGCTCCGCACCCGACGACATCTCTTACGTCCTGCAAGCAAACTGTGGGGTTATCAGTATATTGTTATGCACTGTTAGGGAGGCTAGCTCGCCCACAATGTTATCATTACCAAACACGTTCTATTTACTTTTGTGCACCGTCTATCATTCATTATCTTTCTAATCTTTTCTTAGGGTCAGTTTCATGGCATATTTCATGACCTATCTCGTGTTACCGATTTAAATATATTGCATGGAAATACATGCACGACTTACCCATACTTACCGTCCGGGCTTCCCTGTCCAAAGTAAACCAAGTTAGTCAACAATTCATATGTAATAACTTAACATGATTCTCGTAAACATTCAGTGTCGAGGGCATGTCCTTGCCTTAGATTCTAGCGCATCGTAGACGTGTTTTCTAACTCACTTACATGAAGTACTCTTTATCATTTGGTGTGTTACATTCAAGCCTGTTCAGAAGGCGCTTCATTTAGTTAACTTAGACTACTTTGTTTCAATGTAAGGACTTGCACGTGGATTGCCACCAGCAAAGCCTACTTAATCTATATGCACCGGTCGCTGGCACTACAAGCCAATTTGGACATATTCTCCTTTGGTATTCTCACCTATCATTGTGTGATGGCTGGTATCACCTTAATAGTCTCTTGAAATACTCCTACACTTACGTCCCCTGGGTGGCCAAGCCCGCACCGTAAGCCCCCATGATTTTTGCCTAGCCCGGCCATGATCCTCCCTTTGATCGTGCCGCAGAAATCCCTTATTCCTCCTACCTCCCGTATACGAGGGGATTGTCCACGACCATTTCATATTGACTTGTCATTTTAACTTAACGGATGTCTCTGAGCCATAGGCTAACTCTTAGCCATAATGCGTTATCGACCAGGTTGGCGACGGCATCCGTGCAGCGCGGGTAGCGAGCCCCGATGCACGTCCCCGTCATATCTGTCGCTAACTATTCCTTTCTTTCTTATCTTTTATTCATTCTTTCTTTTCTTTCTTTCACTTGTTCGTTCGTTCATTGATTCATTCACATATTCATTCATTCACTTATTCGTTCATTCATTCATTCGTTCATACATTATGTAACTTCCCGTGCGGGAGTCGCCTTGGCGACCCATCGGTCCCGAAGTCTTCCAATGTTGCTATATTCTACTCGGAACGACTATATCGATAGTCTTCCGTTTCATTGTTGTAAACCATTTATTGTTTCATTGTTGAACGCATAGGAAACTTGAATGTAAGCTTGTGCCTTAGCAAGAGCGTGGAACGCGGTGCGAGAGTTCCTATATTTTTCGAGTTCTTTTCCATGTTCTAAACAAGCATACAAGATGGGATTATTCCCTTAGCTAGGTGCGTTGAGTCATTTATTAGCATGCGCGGTGTTATCGCCTAGCGATTCTAGCAATAGTGTCCGTATTATTATGTGTCTAGGCTAAGCAAAGACTGGTTCATCGGAGCCACCCACCTTAGCGATGTTCACATCGGCCGAGCGATACTCCGAGCGCGCCTTTGAAAGTCTAACTCTGGATTCCTCTTTGACGGGCCAATCTAAGCCTTGCATCGATTCTTCATCGGGTCAATGCAAATCTTCGAGTCGACGGCTCGTTTGAGTCGTCGTACTTGCCGTTTGAATCGGCGTTCCGCTAGGACGGAGCGGGTCATTACTCCCAACACCTCTACGGCATGACCGACAGCCCCGTCTACCCTTCCGCTACAACCAAACTTCCCGTCCAGTCACCGCTGGCTTCCTTCTGCCCCGGCGGTTTGACCTCCAGAATAGCATCGCCGTCCTCCACAATTTTCTCCGACGGAAGCACCCTTCAGCCGCCAGCGATCCGCCACTTTCCCGATCGCACCGGCGCACACCTGCGGCAAATCTACCCATTATGGCATACATCCGTAGCCGAGATCGTGGCCGTACCTCAGCCCAACCCCGTCGTCGGGATAGCGGTCGGAGCATCTGCATGACCATGCGACCGTCGTATGCGCGTCTCCTCCCGACCAAGCCACTGCCAAGTCGCCACCATCAACCCAATCACTACTAGCATGCCACCATCGACAAACCCCTCTCCCTGTCCTCCCCATCGACTTCCTCTGCAACCCTGATCCCTGAACACCAACACCATTAGCACCACCACCAAAACCCTCGCCACACTAACCCCGCGGTGACCCCCGGCCAGCATCCCCGTGGCCACAGTCACCATCACCAAGAAAGAGAAGACAAAAACAACAAACCCCACCACCGTTACGTACCTCCTCCTCCTGTCCTTCGCCTCACGCCCAGCCGTGTTCGACGAATGTCGCTGTACCGATCTGCCTCATATCCGCTCTACCGCCGAATCAGCCCACATCTGCCGCCCATCTCCATTGAGGAGCTCCTTCACGACCACCACTTCCCATCACCGGAACCCCCCTCGTCGTCATGTCACCGGTTATGCCACCGCCTTCGCTGCTACAACGATCGCCTCAACACCGCTCCCCGCCTACGCGCCAAACAAACTTCTTTAGATTGCAAGTCAAACAAACTTCCTTAGATTGTAAGTCAAACAAATCAGCACCTACTTCCTTAGATTGCAAGTCAAACAAACTTCGCAAGGAACTTTCATCAGCCAGTCTAAATATACAAAGGATATGCTGAAGAAATTTAATCTTGACAGCGTCAAACCAATCAGCACCCCTATGGCTACTTCGACCAAGCTGGAACCTGATGAAAGCAGAAAACCTGTTGACCAACGTAAGTATCGAGGTATGATTGGTAGTTTACTTTACTTAACTGCAAGTCATCCGATATCATGTTTAGTATTTGTCTGTGTGCTCGCTATCAAGCTAGTCCTAAGGAATCACACATGTCCGCCGTTAAGCGTATCTTTCGATACCTTAAGGGTACTGTTATAGTGGGCTTATGGTATCCCAAATCCACATCCTTTGACCTTATCGGTTATTCGGATGCTGATTTTGCAGGATGCAAAGTCGACCGTAAAAGTACAAGCGGTACATGTCATTTATTAGGCAAGGCTCTAGTCTTTTGGTTTAGCAAGAAGCAGAATTCTGTCACACTATCCACAACAGAAGCTGAATATATCGCAGCTGGTCGTTGTTGTGCACAAATTCTGTGGATGAAGCAAACCCTTGAAGACTACAATCTTTCTTTCATGCACATTCCTATATTCTGTGATAACACTAGTGCTATAAACCTCACCAAGAACCCTATATGTCACTCACGCACGAAACACATTGAAATACGCCACCACTTTTTGCGTGATCACCAGCAAAATGGCACTATAAACTTAGAATTTATTGACACTGATCATCAGCTAGCAGATTTCTTTACTAAACTACTATACGAAGAGCGTTTCAACTTTTTGTGTCGTGAACTCGGAATTTTGGATGAAGCTATTTTTCATTAAAGTAACATCCGTAAATATCGATTATGTCTTGGTTCTTTACGATGAATTTGTTATGGGTACAAGCCGAAAGGGTACTTCTGACAACAAGGCGTAAAAGCCTAAGCGACACGGTGCACTAGTCCTCAGGACTACCGCTAGCTGGGATCCGGCCCCTGCAGCTAACCCATGGCAGTTTCACCATACTGAATTGTGCATAACTCCTTGTTTATTATATGGTATACTTCTATCTATAACTTGCTGCTGCTACTGAGGATCTTATGTTTACTTTTTCTGTACTATGGATTTCTAGTTTATGTAGTTGATCTTTATTGTATTGGACTTATTTATGCTTTATGACTCTTAAGACACTTGATGCAGTTTTCTTTTAGTGTGCTTGCCAGTTATTTCCATTCTCTCGATAGTTGTGTTTGATAAATGACAAAAGGGGAGAATTATTTGATATTCACATTATTATCATATCATATTGTATTTTGTATCTGTGTTGTTTTTGGAAAAGCTTGTATTTATCATGACATTACATCGAAGCAATGTGTACGGGGGAGCTATTGCTAGTTCCGTACTGATGGCGGGGGAGCTACTATTTTTTTAATGTGTCCAGGTATGAACATTGAATATACAAATATCATTTTGTCAATTATTAATATGGGGGTGATTGTACCTATACTTTGAACTACCATGAATATGACGCTATTTATAGCCGAGTTTTGCAAGCTTATTCTTTATCGAGCTTGTTCCGGACATATGTATACTGGAGACACCCGCAATCATATTGTCTAATTAGAATCAAAATATTATGGTCTGATCAACCATAGTGCATTTGGTTTGCTCTTTATTTGTTTATCCCACGTGGATTGAGATATCAAGGTATCTAGGATCTTATTTGCGACTGCATTGACAATTCCTCTTGAATTATATATTCACCTTTAAATCACGTAATTGTATTCGATGGCATCTCTCTTGAACTCTTAATTTGCTTTTGTCTTTCACTAACTTGGAAAGACGAATGCTCGTATTCGATAAATAGATACAGAATATCCCCCATGGCCATGATAGTTGTATATGCAAGTATAGCTACCATCGGCCAACCAGGTGACTACAACCTTGCCTTGAGTTACTTGTCCTCTCATCGACCCTGAAAATAATATCTTGACCTTCTAGTCATTTGAATTTGAGAATGATTAGGATCTTATCCTTGGTCAAAACACCAACCTAGGAGACTAACTATTCGTAAGAAACAAATTATTGTGGGTCTCTAAATATTTTTCTTGAATCTAGCTTTAACTAGCAATCCCTATGTCTTAACACAACCTTTACTCGACCAAGCCCATAGTTAGACATAAGAGGAATAGACAGAAATAAGGGCAAGCATTTACCATGACTAGAGTAGACACCCATCCTGAGATTGGGATCCCACATGCATCATTCAAGTTATGCAATTTTATATTTAAAAAGGTGAATTAGCATTAGAACAACACATTCACCAGCTTAGCCAATATTTGTAGCTTAAACACTCCATCATGTTGATTTACTAGTTATCAACAATCAATGCATGAGCACTACGTGCAACACTATTAGAAACCTTATGACTATAGTCTGATCGACTTAACACAAAGAGAAGATTACGACTTAGTCATAGAGATCATTCATATGTCGTGCTTTAGA
This sequence comes from Iris pallida, assembly GCA_029216955.1. NCBI lineage: Eukaryota > Viridiplantae > Streptophyta > Magnoliopsida > Asparagales > Iridaceae > Iris > Iris pallida. The sequence goes on from JANAVB010026500.1 coordinate 314,773, forward strand.
GTTCGTTATCCCACCGATAGACTCTCGTATACCATGGACAAGCGGATCATTCTATCTTATCGACTCAGGTACCACTGTACGCGATAATTTCCATTTATTAGGACTCGGGGTACGATCCCCAAAACTGATTCACAACTACCCTATCATGTTATCGATCACATCGTGACTTATTATTACCAAAGGTCAAGGTACGATGTCGCGACTCAAATATTCCTAACCTTATTATTCCTAAAACCATGTCCTAGTCTTTAGAGTGAATAGATTTTAAGCCATTCTTGCTTTTAGGAATTAGGGGATCTCCGATTGATTGAGATAAATTGGCTCTCACTAGGATGATAAATTAGTGACTCATGAACTCCCGCTTTTTTTTAGATCTTTTTGTGCCCCTTACCGTGACTTTGATATCTAGAGTGTAATACTAGCTGTTACATTCCAACAAAATTCATATGCAAAACTTAAACGACTCCACCTTCAAGTAGACATATCATGTCCTACTCAAACATATCTTCTTGCACTCTATTATTATGATATGACTTTCAGGTCAAAAGGGACTAGCGATAACCCTTACCATAACACCGATGTACTTTCCGACTACAATTAGAGACCCAACCTTGACTCAAATCTTTTGGCCCAATATATGGTTATGATCTACTCGAAGTCCTCTACGCATATGCTACTAGTGTGCCACTCAATAGAGGCCTCGTGTGACACTTAAAAACAAAAGTCACGGAAGGCACATCTCATGACTTACAAAACCTATTCTACCAACCCGACGGGAAATTTGCCCAACCACTTGAATTTGAACCTATTCTACATTACCCTAACCTAATAGGAATGGTTTAAAATTCTACAAAATTTTGTCCAGCCACTATAGATTAAAATCTAATGTTCATGCAATTAAAGATTGAAGTCCAATTAAGGAACCTATTGAGACTCAGTTAAACCCATCATAGCCCATCGCCATATTGGGACTATAAAACCAAACTTGATGAAATAGGCCCTTACCCCTATTATGTAGGCCCCACCTCTTGGCTCACTAATTCTCCTTCCATAGATTTCGTAACTGCATCTCTTCGTAGCCTATGTTATGCATCTCTCGGTACCAACTTACTTCCGAATATACTTGACCAAGACCTCTCATACTGTCTTGACCAAACATAGTTAATATATGGGCCATATTAAATAGATAATACCTAGACTTCCTATAGAGTCCATGACTATGATTGGAAATACCTCATACTTCCATATACCTCCTTGAAATTTGACCTTCTTAGAAGCCCTATTACTGTGCTTTCCCTGATTAACCAACTTCTATAAGTTGGGTAGAACATTGAACTTATTATACTCTACCTCTCAGAATGGGATTACAATCGTGATCGTTCTTTCTTCTGTTTGGAATTTATGAAACGATCTTTTATTTTGCATTTTATATCCCTATGCTCGTGCGTTTAGATAACTATGGTAATAGATTGCAACCTAAATTCTTCAAGTCAATCATAGAATAATTTTTTTTTAAATCAAGGGAAAAAATTTCGAGGAAAATAGATCGCAAGCCTCTCTAAAAAAATAAGATTTTGGAATTTGCAAGTGGTTGGAAATGATTGGTTCCAATTAGACTAATAATTCAATGGTTCAGAACGTCGACCCATATTCGTATCATTTGATACCCTCGACCGTGATTTTGATAATTGAAGCACAACACTAGCATTTTCCTTTCGACAAAGTTCACACTCACGAACTAGACTAGTCATGCTACTCACATGACATACATGTCCTACACAAACAAACTTTCCAGTGCTCCATTTAAATTACACCACTTGTATGACACATTGTTTCCTCAAAACAAACCATAGAGACCCAAATTCGATCTATTCGATTTTACCTATGCAAATATCGACCCATTCCCTTAACTAAACTGAATACTCAAGATCTATGCAAGACGTAGCACACCTATGATGTATGCCTTCCAACAAGCAAGCGCATGCCTCCTACACAACACCAAACATCAGCCCACACATATTAGTCGTTATGACTTAGAGTTTTCAAAACACTTGCCTAATCATATTCTATAGCCTGGGTTCTTTAATTATCATTGATTCTCATCACTTGGCCATACATTCTTCTTCCCTAAGTTTTTTTAAGCTCACTTCTTAGTTTCCCATGTTAGACGTAGAACGAATCCTTCTGAACCGACACACCTTAGTATATTCAAACAAGAGGTCGCTACCAGCTTGTCAGAAGCATGACCCATAGAGTGACAATGTTTGATTGTAGTAACTTTATTATAGTTGTTACTGACCAAGAACGTCATGGTGCTATCGAGGCTCACTTAGAATCTAAGACTGGGGTCAGAAGTGTCCATTATTCTCGTACCCCTCCCTAACAATTGTCCTCCTCAAAGTCTTGTAATGACGACGATCTTTACGGGTGGCCAACTTCTATAACAACCACCCCTCCATCCTTTCAAAAATTGAGCTACGATTTGACGTACCTACTCTCCCTCCGTACAAAATCTCGCATTCTTGATATTATGATTATTTTTAATTTCGAGGACGAAATTGTCATAAGTTGGATAGGATGTAAAATCCCTCAAAAATTTAAAAGAATATTTGAATTTAATTATTTTGGATTTTATTTAATTCTAATTTATTTTATCTTATTTATATTATATAAAAGGACTATAGTCATAGTTGAGTTTGAATATGCAAGACGACTAGAATGTATGGCATGCCTAGCGTAGTTGGGTACTTTAACTAGCATGCTAGCCATGTTAGGAATGCCATGGTCATACTATAGTCTCTTGCATGTTAACCATTCAAATTATGGCACAAGTTATATTTTTATTTAATTAATTAGTTAAGAAAGCCTTTATGACTTTTTAGGAGACCCGGTTGCACCAATCCTTTCCAAACCTCTTCCAAGCCAAACCCAACTCTATGTAGGCATGTTGGGCATTAAAATACATTAATAAACATATATATTTTATATTTATTCAGATTTTGGAATTGTATTTATATATATAGATCTAATTAGTTCTATATTAGGAAAGACCTATTTATATCCTTAACCAAATCAATTAGCCAACTCACCAAACAACCAAACCAATCAAGTGGACCTCCACCATTAAGTGGTCGGCCAAGCAACCCCCCTTTCATGCAACCCATAAAGCCCATATACATATATCTACTTAGCCCAAACCCTAACCCTAACTTAATTCTTTCTTTCTTTCCATCTCCATAGCCGACCACCCCTCTCCCTCTCCATATTTTTGTAGCACCTTTCCCCCAAAGCCTCCATACAATATCTCCTCCATTGCACATCTCTTCATCCTTCACAAAAATTCATCTCCTCCACCATACATCCACCCAACCCCTCAAAACAAACCCTAAAAACTCCATCTTCTCCATCCAACCATCTATAGCCATTACCAAGCCTTTCACACCCACCAAAAGAGGATTAGCAAGCAAGGATAGCGAGAAAGGTCGAAGCTTTGGCGAGGAGAAGTCGTCACAACCTCTCTAGCAAGAACCTTTGGTAAGAAATCCTAATCTTTCCATCTCAAACCCTTACTACAATTCTGTAAAAAATATGTTATTAAATCTGTAGAAATCATATTTTGATGGCTTTTATTATGTATAATAATCTATAAAGGTTTCATGAAATATAGGCGTAATATTCATGTTTCGGTAGGATCAAAATTAACCCCATTGTGAAGGAACTATGAGTTATTGGTGCCTATTTTTGAAAATAAATTTTATGTGTGTTCATATACATAAATTAGGATTTTTAAGTATTTTTTCACGAATTTAGCAACTCAAATCTGGTCGGAGAATTTTTAGGTCAAAACTAGCTAATTTCGGATAACCGGCTGACCTAGAATGTCTCAAACTTGTAGTATAACTCAACCCATGTACCTATGATATTATTCTATAAAATAAGGTATTTTATTGCTGTTTAAAATATATTTTTGGTTATTTTAGCAATTTTGAGTCATTAACTATGTTCCGGGTGAGTTTCGGGTAAACTAGCTGACTTAGTAATCAACTAGTCATAAATGTCTTTAAAAATATTAATTCTAGAATTTCAGAGATAAATCTGTAGAAATTTAGTTTAAATATTATTTCTATGATTTTTATATAATTTTTAAGTATGTTATTGAAGTAGGGACATAACCGACTAATTAAGGGTTGAAAAACCTAAAACTGTGTTTCGATGTCTCGTGGAACCTGTGTGTGATTGTATGGATCTGAATGGTTCCACGAGAGATTAAATATAATTTTAACACATTACTTTGACTAATTAATTCGTATCGTAAGTTTCGTGAGTAGTGACTTAATCTAGTTAATTAATTATCTTGGAGCGTCGGGTTCCGGAGGCGTGGACGCGGGAGCGACGTTTCATATTCACAGCGCAGAATCAGGCAAAATACCTTGCCACCTTACTCTTTGATTTATATATTCTTATTTTTAATTATTATTTTTAGTATTTCTTATTTGTTGATATTGTAAAACTGTGCGTCCAAGTCACACTTGGGTGCAAGCAACTTTGTTGGTTGTTTTTCTCGTTTTTATTTATTTTTCTTGCATTGACTTAGTCTAGTGACCACCCCTTTGTTGATAAGATATTGGTATATCTCATACGGCCTTGACACTTGCTTTACCACGTGTTGTGAGTCACATGTAGGACACGTTCTCGCGTAATCGGCTGGCCACCGATACGTTTGAGGCGTGCGACGGATAGGAGTAACTGTCAATAGAATTGCATGCTAGTAGACTTAGCAGTTACTAGAGATTTCATGAGTCATGGATGTGACCCTACTAGACATTGGATGGGGAGAACAGCTTCCTTAACGTATGGATCACTTATGCACTTTCCTATTCCTGATCATGCTGGCCTCTGACATTCGAGGAATATTATGTTTTGAGGTCCCTGGTATCCTGATGGGATCATACCTGAGTTACCTGCACCTGAGCCAGATGCCCATGCATTGAAGGTCTGTTCTTAACTACATTTTTACTGTAGAACTGGTAGGCACCTTATTGCATGCATCCCTTTTTTTACCCTCTATTATATATCACAGATTATATGGCATGTTCTATATGTATCTTGATACGTCTCTCTAAGGACCTGGTTATCTCTTCAGGTGTGTGCTTTGTGACTTTTGCAGGGGTTCTAGCCAAGGCCGTAATCTTCTCCATTTCTTCGAGGATGATTGCTCTTGGTTCGTCCTGCCATTTTATCGATCATTTCTTTATATATTTTCTTTCATTCAAAATAGTTGGTAGTGGATTTGTCTCCGCCAACTACATGTATAAGTGACAAATTCTTGAGTTGATTATACTATTATTCTTTATTGTTGTAGATGAGATTTAGTTATCATAGTTTTACTGTATTTTACAGCTTATATATACGTACGGGGTTCCATACATTGGAGCATACTTCGTATGTATGCAGCTGACATGTCTTCGTACTTAGTCCTAAGTATTTTGGGACTGGGGCGTTACAGCTTTTTGTCATACTCATGGGATTATTTTCTTTGGAAATAAGCCCCGAAGGGGCTTAACGACTCGGATTCGGACTCGGACTTAGACTAGGACTCAAACTCGGGCTTGGACTCGGTCTCAAGGATGCAATAAGGTGCTTTATTGGTGCACTTTGCACGTAACACGTCAGCATCGGCGCATGGCGCTTTGTGCGTTGTTGTTGTGCTCATATGCTCGTCTTATGCGCAAGTCGTATACGCTAGGTACATGGGCTCGGCGCATGCCTATGCAGTGATTAGGCATTGATTGGTAGATTTGGGCAGTTATGGATAGATTAAATCAATATTGTAGATCTGATTTTTGTGGGATTTGAATTTGATTCAGTTAAATCTTTCCATCATTCATTCCTATCTTTCACAGTCAATGTATAGCAGGATTAGAGTTAGGATTTCATCCCAACTCTATAAATACTCTCTTCGTGCCTTCTTTGACGACTTACTCAAAATTAAGAGTCGAAGAGAGTTGAGAGGTCGCTGCCATTGTAGTCCAAGGAGTTCTGCGAGTTCAATCAGGAGGTGACAGCGAGCGTTCCAGAAGTTCTCGTTCGAACTTGCGGTTCCTGGAAGCAGATCGCAGCAGGGCGAATCTTGCTTTGAGCAGCGGTAATCTTCATCACATCAGCAGAGTTGAATCCTCTTATTCCTTCGTCTTCAAGACATAGACTTCAGGATCTTCTTGAGAAGCAATTCTCGAAAATTTCTCATATACAAAGTGTGTGACCAAATTCGTTTGGAGAATCACTCTGTTTACTCTTGTTCTTCGGAATAACAAGAACTAAATTTTTGGTACTACTAATCTAGGACTTGGGTTAGACATTATCCAATAACTTACATAAATTTTGAGATACCAAGTCATATCTCGAAAACTGCCAGAACTTCCAAAGAGACCAAAATCTCAGAACCACAAGATGCAATATGACATTAGTATAGTAAACATTACAATAGTTGTGAGTTTGAATTCAACTTCTGCCTGCCCAAACCAAAATATTCTCTAATACATCCCCTGGGCAATAGCAAGACCAGCGTTCCGACGTCAATGCCATTATGAATCGAAGCTTAGTAAAGCCATATCAACATCTAAAATTAAAAAAACTAACAAAGGTAACAGACTACGCCATTAAATGAACATGCTAATTAAATGTGAAGTTCCAAGAACCGTTGCAATAATACCCTCAAATCATGAAAAAAATGGTTTACCAATGGATCTGAGTCTAAATATTAATTGATCCCTTCTAATTGGGAATAGATTAACAGAACTTCCAGTATTTGTTGCAATTTACATACATCACAAAAGTTGTCATTTGCTTATCAGTTGATCGGGTCTGCAGCTGATAATAGGTGGTCTTCCGCTGCCCACACCGACTTAAATTGATTGATCATTGCCTTTGGAGATGCTTCTCTTTCACATTCAAATAGGCTTTTATCTTTGATTTGTTTATTTGCAAGTTTTCTTTCATCACTCGCCATATCTTCGGGTACCAAATCAACAAATCTATCTGGCTTCACCTCCCCAAGGAGAACCCTTCTTCTGAAATCAAGCTCAGGGAGAAGATATAGAAGAAATAGGTCATGAGAATGCTTGAATAAACGTGTATTGCTCAGGGAGAGAAACACTTACATTTCCGCAAGAAGATGTAAGATGCCATTGATAACCAGGAGTTCTTGGCATCGCAACTACAAAATTACATGTCATTCTCTTTTGGAAAAGCTAGAAGGCATCAATATTGTGCAATGCTCATGTTAATGTTTCTTACTTCAAGTTATTGTTAGTAGTGTCTAACTCTGAACTAGCATTTACCTATATCATAAGCAGTAAACGAAACAAAAATACTAATGTCAGGTAGTGAATTTGCCAAATGTAGTTAAACCAATCCCTCCATATTTTGTTACATGATCAAATGAAGCATCACAAAAAATAGAATCATAGCTAATACAATTACAATAGCTGTTTCATCCATTTCATTTTTCTTCATATATAGCTAACAAAATTTGCCACCTTTGCACCATGCTTGCTTTATACTTCCTGCATCCAAAAAAGAGTCACTTTTTAAAATGTAGATACAAAATAAATTAATAATGCTGACCAACTAATATGCATGAAATAAAAAATCTTGCCAAACCTGACGTGTGTTGATCATCGCCTAAATTATTGCTTTTTACTATAATTGTGACTGTCGTGTCCATGAAGAGAACAAGTCTTACAAACTCCAGTTTTTTTTTTTTTTTTGCTTCTGATATCTCTAACCTACTCTTCTAATGTTTTGTGCTTATTTCTTTTTCTTTGTCGCTCTTCCGATCTTTTATGTTGGAGTTTAATGGATCTAATATCACAAGAGGTTCAGTAGTACTCACTTCAGTTAGAGGATTATCAAGATGTTTATCAATATTCTCATCTTGTTTTGTGCTTGAATATAATAAGGACAACTTACTGAATGCCTGATCAAAAATTCACATTGTAACTTTGTATGCTTCCTCTGATTTACCTCCTAAATTCAACCACTTGGGCTGCTCTTCTACTTAGATGACTAACTCTCATGGCCTCTGATTTAATACCAATATCATGTGCTCCCAAACCTTCTGACTAACCTCTGACTTATTAGAAGTCTTTGTCCATCTCTTCATTATAAAATGATCTCCAATCTCATTTACGTACAAGTGATCAAGCACTCGGTGTAAATGTGTACATGGTATTCCTAAAAATTGAAAAAGTTGACATCCACATACTCCCTCTTTACTTACCATGTTTATTGTCACGAGAAATTCTCTTTCATTATATATATATATATATATATATATATATATATATATATATATATATATATATATATATATATATATTTCAATCGATGATTATTGGCGATCGCTCTATACTGGTTACAAGCAATCATTCTACATACTATTATGAAAATTGAGAAGATATGTGTTGACTTCGTATGGTGAAAGGGTATCCACTCGATACAGTGGTAGGTGTTGTGCAGGTCCAAGGAGGAAGGAGGGGTGGGGATGCGTTATCTACAAACTTATCTGCAAACTCTTCGAGAGGTTGCAGCGTTATGGCTCATATCTGGGGATGCTTTATGGGCTCAATGGATGGAAAATACATATGTAAAAAGCGGTAACTTTTGGGCTATCCATTGTAATAGCAATGTATCTGTTACGTTTAAGAATATCCTGCAAAATCGACTGGGGGAAAATAATATATTAGTCGCATAATACACGATGGGGACTACAATAGACTTTTGGTTTGTTCCTTGGATCGATCATAGCAGCCTTGTGGATAGGGGATGCGGGAATGTGCGGGCACGGGCATGGGTCGACATCCCTGTGAGTTGCATTTTGCATAATGGCATGTGGAGGACAGAGCTGCACGTGTTTGCTCGATAATTCAGTGTGGACATTCGGCGGGTTAGAGTTGATCCTTCCTACTGTGCGGATACTTGACAGTGGGGAAGGAGTGGTCAGTGGAGGATTTGAACATAGTAAAGTGCATGAGTTAATAAGGGAGGTGCATCCTAAAAGTAATAATGCAGAGTTCATTTGGGCAAAAGGAACGACGAAAAAAATGCAATACAGTATGTATAAGCTTTTATTGGAGAGATTACTCACATTGGATAGACGCACGAGATTTAAGGTTCTGTGGCTGGTCAATGTTGTGTATTATGTGCTCAACACAATGAGAGTATTACGCATCTATTTTTGCAGTGTCGATTATCATGGGAAGTGTGGCTGCTGCAGCGGCGCTAGTTAGGACTCGCAGGAGATGGAAACTAGGATATTATTGTTATTATAAGGAAGTTAGTCATGAGAGGACTAGAGGAACTGAATGGTTCTTAGATGCTCACACTTGAATTGCAACGACAATGTGGCACCTGTGGAAGGGGCAAAACAATCGCATATTCGAGGGTCTAAATACTTCAAATATCGTACTTCTACATAATATTGATAATGATGTTAGGATGCTGACTGTAAGGCGAGTCTAAATATGAACGCCGGATGTAAACATTGCACATAAATAAAATTACCTTCTTCCAAATATATATATATATATATATATATATATATATATATATATATATATATATATATATATATATATAAAATATATATATATATATATATATATATATATATATAGCCAATGACCCTTATATCATGACCACTCGGGCCGCATGCCTCACCACAACCACTAGGCTAGAGGGTCATTGGCTATATATATATATATATATATATATATATATATATATATATATATATATATATATATATATATATATATAAGGGTCATTGGCTATATATATATATATATATATATATATATATATAGCCAATGACCCTCTAGCCTAGTGGTTGTGGTGAGGCATGCGGCCCGAGTGGTCATGATATCGAATCCTGGTGGGAGCATTCGCTACAATTACATTCTTTATATATATATATATATATATATATATATATATATATATATATGTGTGTGTGTGTGTGTGTGTGTGTGTGTGTGTGTGCTGGAAAACCACGAATGTGTATATCTCAATATAATAGCTACGCTTGTGTTGGCATATGCACATGAAGTGTGGTGCTCATGTGGGTTTATTTTTCTAAAGAGTTAAGTTTAAATCAATATGAACAATCTTTGTTTTGTCACCTCCTTTGGGTTGGTTCCCTTATGAGCAAAGTCCTGTAGTGGCATAGCGACTCGGACAAAAGGCGCAAATTGGCGCTTTGATGGCACACTTTGCATGAATGCCTCATGCGTTATGCGGCCATGGGCTATACGGCCATGCACTATAACACCAGGCGCTATACGGCCAGGTGCTACGCGTGAGGAGCATGCTCAGGGTTGCTTTTCGTGCTGTCAGTTCTGTTGGCGAGCGGCAAAGGCGGCGCTGTCAGCGTGTGGTGCTGTGTCGGTGCATAGGACTTTGTGACCTAAGAGCATTTTGCTCATTTTTGAGTTTCCAAGTCTTACCGAAGGTGACCCAGAGCATTTCAAATGTTCTCTTGTGAACTTGCTGGTTCTTGGGAGTAGATCGTCTATGAGATGAATCTTGCTTTGAGCAACGGTGACTTGTTCACCCCAGAAAGAAGAGTTACTCTATTTTCTCTTTATTTGTTCTATTTCATTGTAGCATCTGTGAACGCAAAAAAGAAAAACATTGTTTTGTTTCTTTCTAATTCATCCTCTTTTGTGAACGTTTTATCTGAATTACAACTGCATTTTTAAGAAAGAATGGGTTTGATTTTATCAGCTAGTAACTTGAGTTTTTCCATGCTTCATTGGAATTAAGTTAAACCCAGAAATAGTTTTTTATATGGAACTCTGGATCTCGATTACAGCATCAGGACATATGGTAGAATGTAAAGTTTGCATAAATCTTTTTTTTTTTTGACCTTTGTTCTCATCTTTGATCCACCCCGGGACTAACCATGTATATAATGGACAACTCTCCATGAGAACTTTGCGATATAGGGTTAGGGCAAAATCCCCTAATCAACAGAAGGGGAAGAGAGGGAGAAGGATTAGACGAGCATCAACAAGGAGATCTAGCGGGAGGGTAGACCACAGTAAAAAAGAAATTGTGAGGCAAGTTTGCAATGGGCCGAGGAGGATGCTGTTGGGTAGACGAACAAGGGATGGGAAGAAGGGGAACACAACTCCGTATTTTATCCAATTCTGGGCAAGCTAAACAACAGGCTACAGAGACAAGACGAGTATGAGGCATGCATGTAATGCCCCGCTCCATACGGTACATTACGCCGAGGCGTTGACTCAAAGAGTCGCGTTGACCGAATCAAATGTATCGATGCGAATCGAAACAAAAGTTACGTTATCCCGAGCAATGTATCGAACTAAGTCGATACGAAGAGTTGCATTGTCCCAAAGAAACAGATTGAGTTGAATCGATACGAAGCACCGCATTGCCCCCGAAGTATGAGTGCGTTGAGACGGCTCGAAGATTCTAAGAAATTGAATCGACCAAGGTGTAAGTCCGAATCGATGCAAGTATTGATTTTAGTTGGTTTCATGTGCAGACTATACGTTTACGCTAAAATATTAAAGGTCAGCATTCTACCTTATTCAGTAAGGGGTCCGCGAAACCAAATTGTCACCTTGCGGCGGGCTGAGACTTAGGCACGGTAAGCCAAATCGGACGTATAATTCAATGAAGCACGAAGTGCTCGAATGGCTATGTCAGGAGAGTGGCCGTACAACGAAGTTATGAAATCGAGCCACGTCGGCTCGACGAAACGACAAGGCGTATCGACGCAAGGTGGGAGGATTGACTCTTCTTTTTACTCCTTCATGCCTAAGTCAAATATATCATTGTATGCTAAGTTAACCTATCGAAGCCACGGGCGTGGTCCGATCGAAAGATAAATTATAGTGTGAGTCGAACACTAGTTAGAACAATTGAAATAAAACATGCATCAAATGCACGAGTCACTATGGAACATCGGATATCGCAAAGGCGAGCGCCTCGGTGCGCAAGCCGCAAGAACATGGGATAACTGTATTCGGCGAGTGCCTTAGTGCATGAACCATACCGTGCCTTCGCGCACGAGTTAGAAAGGCTAGAATATTGAAAGACAATAGGCGAGCGCCCTAGCGTGCATGCCACGAACATTGAAGACTAAGGTATAGAACATAGAAATACGGTCGAAACGTGCCTATGTGCACAAGATCATAAAAGATGGCTTCGTTGCGAAAGAATACAGTTATGGCATGAATGTGACAGAACTGTCAGATATGACATGATGTCTCGAAAGATATGTTCGGGACCTTCGGGTCGTTCGATTGACGAACATTGAGTTGAGGCATGATGCCATTGAACATTAAAACGAAGTATGAAATACATGAACATAGAAAGTAAATAAAAGAAATACAAGATGATAAAGTCTGAGTCTCGGACTCAAGACTATGCTCGGTTGTTTGAATAATAGTGCATTGCATGGTCGAATGGAATGGACTTGAGATAATTGAGATAATAACCCATGTATGGGTGTTCCCTCGAACGGTTAAGTGCCGGGGCGCCGGAACCATTTGGCCTAGGAGGGAATGTATCTTTGATAGGCGTACATCCGTAAGACGATTAGCAACCGCTTGACGAGATGTGAAAAGTCGTAAATGATGGTATACAGCGGTAAGTTTTGGTTTTTTGGGATAGCAACCCAACCCGTGAAATACCGGGCTAGCTAATTCGAGAGAGGAAAGAAAGAAAAGAAAGAAAGAAAAGAAACGTCTTTAGTCCATTATGGCGCGGATACGCCAAGACCCTCATATAGTTATGGAACGATGGATTGAAAGTGTAGGCATGTATGTGTCCCATACATATAGATCCTGCTTAGAGATGAACTTATAACATGACAGTGAAGAAATGGGGCGTATTCACCTTGCGTCAGTGCAAGGACGAGTGCGTCGACTTGGTAAGAAGTCGTACCACGAAACAAACACGAGATTGCTTTCCTGTTTGCCTATTCAATTCGAATAACATACTTGCCATGATAACATGCTTTACTGCTTTCGTATATGCCATGAAATTGACCCTAAGGAGAACATAGCAAGATCATAAGCTAAGTTGCATGATTCAACATAAATACTACAATGTCAGTTTAGAAAAAAGATCTTTGCATTAGTACATGCGAGGACGAACGTACTGATCCCCCACCAGCTTTCATGCAGGGTGCAGGGAATGGATTGCTCGCGGCGAAGCTTCGCTTGAATGCGTTGAGGCTTGGAATGCCGAAGCGTATTAAAACGTGCGATCGCATTGACGCTCGAACTTACAACAGGATTGATGTGGTCGAGATATAGAAGGCATGATGTATAGAACGGTGAAATCCTTTGTGGGCAAGAGAGAACTTGAGTGTTGTAGCCAACCTGGCAAATTTAGTTGGGCTATTGAAAGCCTTTGTTATCTCCGTTCGAATATCAATAAAGAGAATTGTTTCGTATACCCTATTTTTCTTTTGTTGCTAATATCAATTCAAAGATAACTATTTACAAACTTGTCATCTTGCCTTGTATTAGCGCAACTCCAGGCTCGTGCGGCATCACGTCCCCTGCGAGAACGATGATTCGGGTGATTTCGGGTCGGGGCATGACAAATTGGTATCAAAGCTCTAGGCTCAATTTCCTCTGGACGCTCGCTTCATTACAATTCTAAAAAGTTGCCCACCACCAATCGAATCACTCGACTCTACTCGATGCCGCACTGGATGTTCCATACAATAAGTCTAATACAAATCGTATAATTTTGTCGTATGTGTTTTGGAAATTATATAATGTTTGCTAAGAAAGTCGCAAAGGGTTTATTGCATTGAATGCACGAGCCGTGAAATGTTAGTTGCTGCAAGTGCAACGAATTGTGAAATACGATTTGAGATGTTGTTGTAATATAACATGTTGAATGAGAAATAAAATTATGTACGAAGTGTAATGGGTTGTGAATATTGGTTGCACCAATGCAAAAATTTAAATAATGCGTTGTAATGAAAGTGATAAGTCAATATCGAATGTGTTGAACGGATTTGAGCATTGACTTTGAAAGTCGGAAATAAATCATTGTACGATGTGCAACGCGTATCGGAAGTAAATTATTGCACGTGGTGCAATGCACATCAAAGTAATCGTTGCACGAAGTGCAAAGGAGATTGAAAAATAAATCGTTGCACGAGATACAACGGAAGGAACTGAAATCATAAATTGATAGAATGAATCATTCGGTTGCACACTGAACTTGTGTTAGAAAATGAAAAGATTGGCCGAGTTGTCTCAGATTTGATTTAATCAAAGTTACGGTTGTGATCAAGCACGATCACTGCGAAAATCGTGAGTCGAAAGAGATTGTTGGTTCATACTAAGTATAATGCGAAGGAAATGACTTAATTTTCGAGTGGTATATGCCATACCACGTATGCGATGAATGACTCGATTCCGAGTGGTATATGGTATACCACTTGTGCAATAAATTGCATCGACGCATTGTGAGAATTGCGAAAGGTTTGTCTGCAACGGACGGAAAAGTACCGAGACTCGATTAAAAATTTGTATGACGGTATGTTGATGCAAGTGTTCTTCGAAAATCGGTTGGGATGATGATAAGGCAAGACTCGTATCAATAAATGATACGTCGGACGAAAAATTATAAGTCGGTCGGACGACCGAGACTAGCGGAACGATTATGCCTTGAAGCAATAATCGGATCGACGGGAAAGGAAAATTCGAACTTATAAATGAATCGCCCGACTTGCGATCTCGATAGAAATGTTGGGCGAGGCGAATTGAATCGCACGACTTGCGATCTCGATAGAAATGCTGGACGAGGCGAATCGAATTGCACGACTTGCAATTTCGATAGAAATATTGGACGAGGAAAATTATTATCGGATCGCACGATGTGCGACTTCGATGAAGAGTTGGTTGATGCGGGTAAATAGTGCCTAAGAGATAGTTGGTTACGTTACGACGTATCGAGATCGATACATAAGAAAACGTAAGCACGATGTGAGAATACAAAATAGAGTGTGCCTCGTGCTATCAAATTTTATAAATAATAATACGAGAATGAACGAACTGGTCGATCATGAACTTTGTGATTGATCAAGACGAGACTATAAGTCATCGACGATTGCTCGATGCGTATAGCATCTCGTGTGTCGACCGCAAATAAGATAGACTCGAACTCAATGCGAGTAGACGCGTCGTGAATAGCAGAATCATCGACGGTAGTGCATGATTTTACTAGGAGGATAGTTGTACATCAGTTATGCCGATAGAAATGATTTTGTCCGAAATTGGGTAGTCGCATAGAAATCGTCGGAACGTGATTTGGCTCTGAAATAAGATATAGCATGGGGCGTAGTACTGTCCTTCAGTGATGATCCACAATTATCGAGCGTAGCTTCGGGGCAGCTGACCCTAGAAGACTCGACCGCCAAATCAAATTAAATGTTGCAGACCATAAGATGACCCATGCGATTTCGCATATAAAATTGCATCGATAACAAATATAATGTGGTACATGTCGATGATAAGTCTAGGCGATCGAGAATTGTTGGAACAAATTTTGATCGAGGATGATGTAGCTAGATTTTGAGTATTCGTCGGATGAATGCTCGAATGGTTATGTTGGTCGACGATCGAACTTGAAATTCACCAACGAACTTGGTGATTCGGATAGGCGATTGTGAGAATCGTGCTATGCACGAGAGAGAACGATAAGGAAATGACTTACGAATTGTGTAGTTAGATTTGGATTCACCTTGCAACTGAGCTTGCGTGAATCGAACTTATATTCGATGTTGCGAGACGGATAAGTTGGGAATTTGGCTAGTGAATTCCTACTCGTTAGGAATCGAATGTAAGACGCATCGTAAAGACCTTCGTGTCAAGGCGATTGTTGCCTTGAGCATCGTCGACTGGAATTAAACTTGTGTCGGATAGATTATGGCATTTGTGCAATGTCAATTTGAATTACATTGGGAGAATTTAAGCACGGTGTCTAGGTAAGTAACCTAGCGGGCGTAGTCCCGAATGTTGATAAAGAAATTGTATCGAGATAAGTTGTATAGCCAGACTTCGGAAATAGTTGGATGGTGACTTCGAACGCAAGGCGTTGTGAAGGATTGTTGTGATCGAATGCGCGATGGCTCGACGCGACGCAGAGAGTTGATAGTCCATACAAAACATACGAAAAGAGAAATACGATTTTTAAATCGTATCATGTGCCTTGACTTTTGT
This sequence comes from Iris pallida, assembly GCA_029216955.1. NCBI lineage: Eukaryota > Viridiplantae > Streptophyta > Magnoliopsida > Asparagales > Iridaceae > Iris > Iris pallida. The sequence goes on from JANAVB010026500.1 coordinate 331,050, forward strand.
TGGATGATCGCGTGTGTATCAATATGTGTATGCGCTAGAATTGCATGAACAAGTACTAGAGTCCAAGTCCGATCGAGAGTACGAGATGGCAAGCATAAGATTGAAATTTACCTGTTAGCATTGTTCCAATTTGCTACGACTGGACTTGGTCGAAATACATATATCTTCGGGACGCCTTGAATATAGGTACAGATCTAAATTGAGTTATATACAAATTCAAATCGAGCTGCAGGAAGGACTTTGAAATGTTAATAAAAATCTTGCGAGATAGTGTGAAACTGAACAACATTGGTGGGACGAGATCGTAAAACGATCTATAAAATACTTAGTCGGAGTGTTGGTTTTGGTTCGAGGACGAACCTTGTTTTGAGTGGTATATTTTGTAATGTCCCGCTCCGTATGACGTATTACGCTGAGGCGTTGACTTAAAGAGTCGCGTTGATCGAATCAAATGTATCAATGCGAATCGATACAAGAGTTACGTTGTCCCGAGCAATGTATCGAACTAAGTCGATACGAAGAGTTACATTGTCCCAAAGAAATACATCGACCTGAATCGATGCGAAGCACCGCATTGTTCCGAAGGATGAGTGCGTTGAGACGGCTTGAAGATTCTAAGAAATCGAATCGACCAAGGCGCAAGTCTGAATCGATGCAAGTATTGATTTTAGTTGGTTTCATGTGCAGGCTATACGTTTACACTAAAATATTAGAGGTCGGCATTCTGTCTTATTCAGTAAGGGGTCCGCGAAACCAAATCGTCGCCTTGCGGCGGGCTGAGACTTGGGCACGGTAAGCCAAATCAGACGTATAATTCAATGAAGCACAAAGTGCTCGAATGGCTAAGTCAGGAGAGTGGCCGTGCAATAAAGTTATTTAATCGAGCCGCGTCGGCTCGGTGAAATGACAAGACGTATCGACTCAAGGTGGGAGGATTGACTCTTCTTTTTACTCCTTCATGCCTAAGTCAAATATATCATTGTATGTTAAGTTAATCTATCGACGCCACGGACGTGGTCCGATCGGAAGATAAATCGTAGTGTTAGTCGAACACTAGTTAGAACAATTGAAATAAAACGTACATCAAATACACGAGTCGCTATGGAACATGGGATATCGCAAAGGCAAGCGCCTCGGTGCGCAAGCCGCAAGAACATGGGATAACTGTATTCGGCGAGTGCCTTAGTGCACGAACCATACCGTGCCTTCACGCATGAGTTAGAAAGGCTAGAACATTAAAAGACAATAGGCGAGCACCCTAGCGTGCAAGCCACGAACATTGAACACTAAGGCATAGAACATGGGAATACAGTCGAAATATGCCTACGTGCACGAGATCATAAAAGATGGCTTCGTTGCGAAAGAATACAGTTGTTGCATGAATGTGACGGAACTGTCAGATATGACAAGATGTCTCGAAAGGTGTTCGGGACCTTCGGGTCGTTCGGTTGACGGATGTAAAACCCCTAAATTTTAACTATATTTTTTAAAATAAATTTGGTATTGATTTTTTTATTTTGTATTGTACGTCGCATAGTTGTATTGTACGTCGCGCGCAAAATTTCGTTTTTGCTCGACGAGTGCGAATATGTGCGAGCGTACATATATATTTTTTTAAAAAACATTTTTCTATTTTATAGTTTCAAAATAATATATAGTAATTACTTTATTTACTGAAAGTTGTGAAAAACGTCGCATCAAAATTTCAAAAATAATTTATTAATTTTATAAAAAGTTTTTATTTTAACTTAAGAAATGATATTCTCCTTTTTAAAATAATGTTCTATCGTATACGAAGTACGTGAAATTTAATTCGCGCATATTTTTATTTTTGGAAAGCTAATTGTATTTATTTATTTTTAACAGGTATTTTAAATAATTGAATAATTGTTTGGATTTATGAAATTTTATTTATTATTATTTTTAGAAAAGATATTTTGAATTTATTATGATAATTTAAACTTTGATTAGATTTTATTTAATTTAAATAAGTTTAATTTAAAGATTGGAATCATTTATATTTAATTCGGATTTGAAATTATCTAGACTTAATTGGGTTGGATTCGGATTTGGATTAAATCGGTTTTAAAATAATTTAAATTAAAAGTAGGATTATCTAAAAGGGGTTTTAATTTTCCTAATTCTTATCCCACTAGGAGTTTCCACCCCTATAAATAGGGAAGCCTCCATATTGTTTTCCTCCAGAATTATTCCACAAATTTCCACCACCATGTGAACGCATCGTGTCGGTGTCCAAAATCTTTCCCGTGTCAGCCGTGACGGCCTCGGGTCCGACCCCGGGTGTCTTTCCAATAGATTCTTTATAATGCAAATACATTATTTCCGTATCGGACACATCCCGATACAATCAAATTCCTAATTCTAGCCAAGGCAGCCATCCCCGACCGTCCACCACTGGTCCTCGGCCTCGACTAGCCCCCCATTCCCCTTGTCATCACAACCTTCCCGACCTCCTCCCTGTCCAGCTCACAGTCCCGACCACGCTACCTCGACACCCCTGTACTTCTTTGCAGCACCACCGTCTCGTCAATTTCTGACATCTAGGTCGAACCTCGACACTCCAACATCAGGTCGAACCCCCGACACCAACGCAGCCACGCTGCCAGACCTCGCCTCCGCTGCCACCGCAACAATCAACCATCCAATCCCGCTGAATCATCACCACCAGCACCCTGCCATCGTTGGCGTTCCGACAGCCCCGCCAAACCATCAACACCACCACCGACTACAAATAACCATCACTGTCATAACCACCACCGGCAACCCTACCACCACCACCACCACCATCATCACTACGACCATCGCGGCAACCTTCGCGGCAGGCCAAACACCACAACCGTCAACCCAACAAAACCCACCAAATTCCTAAAAAAATGAGTAAAACCCTAACCCTAAACTCACCTGGCTGCCGCCGCCGCGTCTTCTCGCGAGCTCCGCCCGGAGCCGCACCCGTGCCGCCTCCTCCTTAGCGTGTCGTGCCCAGCCGCTGTCCCCGAGGAGCGCCTCCATCGAAGCCCCTCGAACCCTGCATATAATCCTGCCCTCCGCCTTCGCGCTGAGGCCGACAACCGCTGGTGGCCAGCGCCTCAGCCCCCGGCCATCGCAGGCCGCTCCAACCGCCGCGCGCTGCTTCACCACGCCGTGCTGCCGCGTTCTCCGCCCCCTCCGACTTCCTTCTCCGCCAGTCGAGCACGCCCCAGCACCGCCACGGCGTCCGCGACCTCGGCCCAGCGCGGCCGAGCTTCACCGCTTCCTTCATCCCTCTGCCTCCCATTCATTTTTCAGCCTCCCTCTCTCTCTCTCTCTCGCCTCCACCAGCTATGCTCCTCTCCCGATACCTCTCCTCCCTAGCCATCTCCCCTCCATCTATTTTCCTTCATCTCCTCTTCGCTCCCCTTGCTCTCTCACAGTGCATGACTCTCTCGAATAAAGAGGAGACACAACTGTGCTGAATTGCTATGACACAACTGTGATGAATTATTATTTTGAATGGGTGTTTTACAAAAACAAATTTTATTATATTTTTGTGTGGTTTTGTTCTTATTAGTTGTTTTTTCTTTATTGTTTCTATTATTATTATTATTATTATTATTATTAGTATTATTATTATTACTACTACTTTACTTTATTATTTTAACTATCTGCTTCTTTAGTTTGTGAGAAAGGACAGCTATAGTGGTTTAATCATCATTATATTTATATTTTATTTTTCATGTTTTGTGCAATGTTAGGATGTTAATTACTCTAGTATTTAGTATTACAGTATTAGTTAATTAATTTTTTGTTGTTTTGCGTGTGTGTTCTATTTTTACATTCTTAAAAAATCTAATGAATATTTATTTTAATAATAGTATTTAGTAATACCATTAATATTAGTAATATTTTTACTTAATATTGTTTTCAGATTTTGGGTTTATTCAAATATCATATTGAGGAGGGGCTTGGTCCTATATTTAATTTTCAAGGATGGATTTTTGAAACCATAAAAATTTTCCCTATATAAATTTTCTATCTAAATATAGCCTTAACCTTATAAAATTTAGTTTAAGCTTTAAAAACCCCTTCTAGATTTTTGTATTTCCATATTTGACAAAATTTGTGGTTTTGCCCTAAAAGGATTTTTGGTTTCAAATATATTTTAGCTTGACAAACTTAAAGATTTTGCATAAAATCGATTTTTGTTTTTACATATTTATCTAAAAACTATCTTCTACTAATAATATATAGTTTTCAAGAATTATAGTTCTCTAAAATCGTATATATAGTTATCCTTCCATGACCAATCCCATTATTCCTAATCTCTCACCAATTCCATACCTCTTTATATCAAACCTCACTAATCTGACCAGCCTGGACCCAATGGAACAACATATGACATCATCAGAAGCCCTTCACAGAAGTCAGATTTCATGCAACCTTGATTATCGCAGCACCAGGCGTCACCCCGGGCAAGACACCTTGCCTTTAATGTTTAATTTCTTGCTCAATATCATGCATGTTTATTTCTTATAAGTTGTTCTTTCAAAACCATATGTAGTTGCAAATTACTATACTTTAGTTTTCTTTATGCATTTGGCCTAGAGTTAAGGGACCACCTTTGTTTGTGCCGCATTCATTGGCCAGACACCTGAGTGCCACGATGTCACGTGTCTCATATAGATTCGGATTTGCGTACCGACCGTACATCGGTGCGTACAGGACGAGCGTTAGGATAACTGCTAATAAAATTGCCTAGAAGACTTAGCGATTATTAAAAATATCATGGTGTGGATTCAGTACGAGTAGTGCATGGGGAGGGGGAAGACAGTTATTAGGCGCAGGGGCTTTCACACATTTACTTTTCTCTAGCTGCCATTAGTGACTCAGCCGAGAGCTAGTGGGTCATGTATTTATTTATTTTTTTCTAGATGCCACTAGTGCCTCGGTTGAAACACAAATATGACGTGCATTTACTTTCCTCTAGCTGTCGTTAGTGACTCACCCGAGAGACTAGTGTGCCGTGCATTTATTTATTTTTCTCTAGATGCCACAAGTACCTCGGTTGAAACGCTAACGCGCCGTATTTCTAGTCTCGAAAGCCCTTGTGTGGAATGTTGTCTTCAAAGTACATTTTCACATAGAATGGTTAAGGACCTTTGTCTGTTTAGTCATATATACTTTTCTGTTGAGCTTTTATTATTCAGTTTAGGGCATGATATTATGTATCTTGTTACGTCCCTCTGAGGACCTGGTTATCTCGCCAGGTGTGTGCTCTTGTCTTTCGCAGGTGTTCTAGCCGTGGCCATGATCATCTCTATTTCTTCGAGGATGATTGTACTTTGATCGTCTTCTTCGCTCGCCAAAATTATTCTTTTGTATATCATGTATTTCTTTTCATAGTTGGTAGTGGATTTGTCTCCGCCCAACTACATGTACCAATGACAATTCATAGTTGATTATATGATATCTTTTATTCTTACATTTTGTGGATGAGATTAGTTAGTTGTGGTTTACTGTATTTTACAGCTTATGTATACATACAAGGCCCTTATACTTTGTATGTATACAGCTGGCATATCTACGTACTTAGTCCTACATATTTTGGGACTGGGGCGTTACATGTTTTTGTGGTGGCCCATGCAGGTTAAGATAAATTGTTTGGTTACTTTACCGTACCAAACAAGCCTGCGAATAGGATTAGAAGTCTAGGATCTCATCCACATACTTGACCTCTTCCCTCGATTCCATACTCGAACTACCGTTCGACTCATCGATTGCATCTTGCTTGATTCCTTCTATCATAATTCTTATCTTCCCTTCGTGCTTGCTAGAGGCTAGAAAGGTGACCCCTACTAGTTGGACATGTTTCTTTTGTCCCAAAATACCATTAGTTTAATTCTTTTAACTTGGGTAGATACCTTGTGACATAGCAATCCCTTCATCCTTGTGACCTATATTCACTAGTTTACTTAGATTCTAGAATTTAGAGGGCCCTAACCCATCTAGTCAAACAAGGACTTGGACAAGAAGACTATAGGACGACTGTATAGAGATCGACACAGGATATGACTTAGAATCGCTTAAACTTATTCTGCTTTCTTTCAATCTTAATCTCACGTGCCTATATTTTTTACTATCTAGACTAATGATGCTAATGTATCCTAGTTTTTGCAAGCTAATTCTTTATCGAGCTTGATCAAGGCATATGCTATTGAGCGGCTGCTCACTAACATATTGTCTAATCAGAATCGGTGCATGATGGTCTGATCAACCAAGTGCACTTTGGTTCCTTTTATCTATTATTCTATGTGGATGGGACATAATTAAACTTGGCCTTTAGAATCCCATCCACGACTGCCTTGACAATTCCTTTGAAATTATTCGGTCGCCTTTGAACCCCGTATTCGTATTCGATAATATCGCCTTTGAACCCCTTACTGCTATCGCCTTTCCCTATTTTAGAAGGACGAAGGCGTTATACTAGAACTTCCTCTAGCCTTCCTATCAATTATGATCGTTATCACTCAATGTTGTTATATCCTCATCCTAAACTACTCGTCCTTTTCTTGGCCCTATCATGACCTTCTAATCGCTTAATTTGGGAGTGAATCTAATTCGTTCTCTTAATCGTGTCCTCAACCTAATCTCAAGGAACCATGTCATTAAGTTCTCAAATTTATTTCTCTTGATACCGTACTATTCTTTATTGCATGTTATCTTGATTAAACTTTAACCATAATCGTTTCCTTCTGGCGTTAGTTAGCCATATCCATGATTTATTTTCGTCATTATTTGAAATCGCGATTTTTCTAATGCATGTTTGCATTGAACGTCGTTTCTTTGCCTCGTCCCGTAGCTTGATCGTATTCATTACCAATACCCCCTTGTACCTTCTCCCTCCCCCCCCCCTTACTAATTCTTAATTTCGAGGACGAAATTCTTTTAAGTTAGATAGGATGTAGAACTCCTAAATTTCTACTATATTTTTTTAAAATAAATTTGGTATTGATTTTTTTTATTTTGTATTGCACGTCGCGTAGTTGTATTGTACGTCGCGCGCAAAATTTCGTTTTTGCTCGACGAGTGCGAATATGTGCGAGCGTACATATATTTTTTTTTTGAAAAATATTTTTCTATTTGTTAGTTTCAAAATAATATATAGTAATTACTTTTATTTAGTTAAAGTTGTAAAAAACGTCGCATCAAAATTTCAAAAATAATTTATTAATTTTATAAAAGGTTTTTATTTTAACTTAAGAAATGATATTCTCCTTTTTAAAATAATGTTCTATCATATACGAAGTACGTGAAATTTAATTCGCATATATTTTTATTTTTCGAAAGCTAATTGTATTTATTTATTTTTAACAGGTATTTTAAATAATTGAATAATTTTTTGGATTTTTAAAATTTTATTTATTATTATTTTTAGAAAAGATATTTTGAATTTATTGTGGTAGTTTAAACTTTGATTAGATTTTATTTAATTTAAATAAGTTTAATTTAAAGATTGGAATCATTTATATTTAATTCGGATTTGAAATTATCTAGATTTAATTGGGTTGGATTCGGATTTGGATTAAATCGGTTTTAAAATAATTTAAATTAAAAGTAGGATTATCTAAAAGGGGTTTTAATTTTCCTAATCCTTATCCCACTAGGAGTTTCCACCCCTATAAATAGGGAAGCCTCCATATTGTTTTCCTCCAGAATCATTCCACAAATTTCCACCACCATGTGAACGCATCGTGTCGGTGTCCAAAATCTTTTCCGTGTCAGCCGTGACGGCCTCGGGTCCGACCCCGGGTGTCTTTCCAATAGATTCTTTATAATGCAAATACATTATTTCCGTATCGGACACATCCCGATACAATCAAATTCCTAATTCTAGCCAAGCCAGCCATCTCGGCCGTCCACCACTGGTCCTCGGCCTCGACCAGCCCCGCAGCCTCCTTGTCATCACAGCCTTTTTGACCTCCTCCCTGTCCAGCACCCTGTCCCGACCTTGCTACCCCGACAACCCTGTACTTCTCTGCAGCACCACCGTCTCGTCAATTTCTGACATCCAGGTCGAACCCCGACACTCCAACATCCAGGTCGAACCCCCGACACCAACGCAGCCACGCTGCCAGACCTTGCCTCCGCTGCCAACCGCAATAATCAACCATCCAATCCCGCTGAATCATCATCACCACCACCCTGCCATCGTCGGCGTTCCGACAGCCCCCGCCAAACCATCAACACCACCACCGACAACAAATAACCATCACCCCGTAGCCACCACCTGCAACCCTACCACTACCACCACCATCATCATCACCACGACCACCGCGACAACCGCCGCAGCAGCCCAAACCACCACAACTGTCAACCCAACAAAACCTTCTAAATTCTCAAAAAAATGAGTAAACCCCTAACCCTAAACTCACCTGGCTGCCGCCGCCGCGTCTCCCCGCGAGCTCCGCCCGGAGCCGCACCCGCGCCGCCTCCTCCTTGGTGTGCCGCACCCAGCCGCTATCCTCGAGGTGGGCCTCCACCGAAGCCCCTCGAACCGCGCACGAAACCCTGCCCTCCGCTTTCGTGTCGGGGCCGACAACCGCTGGTGGCCAGCGCCTCAGCCCCCGGCCACCGTAGGCCGCTCCGACCGCCGCGCGCTGCTTCACCACGCCGCGCTGCCGCATTCTCTGCCCCCTCCGACTTCCTTCTCTGCCAGTCGAGCACGCCCCAGTACCGCCACGGCCTCCGCGACCTCGGCCCAACGCGGCCGAGCTTCACCGCTCCCTTCATCCCTCCGCCTCCCGTTCATTTTTCAGCCTCCCTCTCTCTGTCTCTCGCCTCCACCAGCTATGCTCCTCTCCCGATCTCTCTCCTCCCTAGCCGTCTCCCCCTCCATCTATTTCCCTTCGTCTCCTCTTCGCTCCCCCTTGCTCTCTCACAGTGCATGACTCTCTTGAATAAAGAGGAGACACAACTGTGCTGAATTGCTATGACACAACTATGATGAATTATTGTTTTGAAGGGGGTGTTTTACAAAAACAAATTTTATTATATTTTTGTGTGGTTTTGTTTTTATTAGTTGTTGTTGTTTTTTTTCTTTATTGTTTCTATTATTATTATTATTATTATTATTATTATTATTATTATTATTATTATTATTATTATTATTATTATTATTATTATTATTACTACTTTACTTTATTATTTTAACTATCTGCTTCTTTAGTTTGTGAGAAGGGACAGCTATAGTGGTTTAATCATCATTATATTTTTATTTTATTTTTCATGTTTTGTGCAATGTTAGGAATTTAATTACTCTAGTATTTAGTATTACAGTATTACTAATTACAGTATTAATTAATTATTATTTTTTGTTTTGTGTGTGTGTGTTCTATTCTTACATTCTTAGAAAAATCTAATAAATATTTATTTTAATATTAGTATTTAGTAATACCATCAATATGAGTAATATTTTTACTTATTGTTTTCATATTTTGGGTTTATTCAAATATCATATTGAGGAGGGGCTTGGTCCTATATTTAATTTTCGAGGATGGATTTTTGAAACCATAAAAATTTTCCCTATATAAATTTCTATCTAAATATAGCCTTAACCTTACAAAATTTAGTTTAAGCTTTAAAAAACCTTCTAGATTTTTGTATTTCCATATTTGACAAAATTTGTGGTTTTGTCCTAAAAGGAAGTTTGGTTTCAAATATATTTTAGCTTGACAAACTTAAAGATTTTGCATAAAATCGATTTTTGTTTTTACATATTTATCTAAAAAACTATCTTCTACTAATAATATATAGTTTTTAAGAATTATAGTTCTCTAAAATCGTATATGTAGTTATCTTTCCATGACCAATCCCATTATTCCTAATCTCTCACCAATTTCATACCTCTTTATGTCAAACCTAACTAATCTGACCAGCCTGGACCCAATGGAACAACATATGACATCATCAGAAGCCCTTCACAGAAGTCAGATTTCATGCAACCTTGATTATCGCAGCACCAGGCGTCACCCAAGGCAAGACACCTTGCCTTTACTGTTTAATTTCTTGCTCAATATCATGCATGTTTATTTCTTATAAGTTGTTCTTTCAAAACCATATGTAGTTGCAAATTACTATACTTTAGTTTTCTTTATGCATTTGGCCTAGAGTTAAGGGACAACCTTTGTTTGTGCCGCATTCATTAGCCCGACACCTGTGTGCCACGATGTCACGTGTCTCATAAAGATTCGGACTTGCGTACCGATCGTACATCAGTGCGTATAGGACGAGCGTTAGGATATAACTGCTAATATAATTTCCTAGAAGACTTAGCGGTTATTAGAAATATCGTGGTGTGGATTCAGCACGAGTAGTGCATGGGGAGGGGGAAGACAGTTATTAGGCGCAGGGGCTTTCACACATTTACTTTTTTCTAGCTGTCATTAGTGACTCTGCCGAGAGCTAGTGGGTCGTGCATTTATTTACTTTTCTCTAGATGCCACTAGTGCCTCGGTTGAAACACAAATGTGCCGTGCATTTACTTTCCTCTAGCTGCCGTTAGTGACTCATCCGAGAGACTAGTGTGCCGTACATTTATTTATTTTCCTCTAGATGCCACTAGTACCTCGATTGAAATGCTAATACGCCGTGTGTCTAGTCTCGGAAGCCCTTGTGTGGAACGTTGTCTTCAAAGTGCATTTTCACATAGAATGGTTAAGGACCTTTGTTTGTTTAGTCATATATATACTTTTCTGTTGAGATTTTATTATTCAGTTTAGGGCATGATATTATGTGTCTTGTTACGTCCCTCTGAGGACCTGGCGACGCCAGGTGTGTGCTCTCATCTTTCACAGGTGTTCTAGCCGTGGCCATGATCATCTCTATTTCTTCGAGGATGATTGCACTTTGATCGTCTTCTTCGCTCGCCAAAATCATTCTTTTGTATATCATGTATTTCTTTTCATAGTTGGTAGTAGATTTGTCTCGCCCAACTAGATGTACCAATGACAATTCATAGTTGATTATATGATATCTTTTATTCTTACATTTTGTGGATGAGATTAGTTAGTTCTAGTTTACTGCCTTTTACAGCTTATGTATACATACAAGGCCCCTATACTTTGTATTTATACAGCTGGCATGTCTACGTACTTAGTCCTACGTATTTTAGGACTGGGACATTACAACGAACATTGAGTTGAGGTATGATGCCATTGAACATTGAAACGAAGTATGAAATATAAGAACGTAGAAAGTAAATAAAAGAAATACGAGATGATAAAGTCTGAGTCTCGGACTCAAGACTATGCTTGGTTGTTTGAATAATAGTACGTTGCATGGTCGAATGGAATGGACTTGAGATAATTGAGATAATAACCCGTGCATGGGTATTCCCTTGAACGGTTAAGTGCTGGGGTGCCGGAACCGTTTGGCCTAGGAGGGAATGTATCTTTGATAGACGCACATCCGTAAGACGATTAGCAACCACTTGACGAGATGTAAAAAGCCACAAATGATGGTATGCAGAGGTAAGTTTCGGTTGTTTGGGATAGCAACCCAACCCGTGAAATGTCGGGCTACCCAATTCGAGAGAGAAAAGAAAGAAAGAAAAGAAAGAGAGAAAAGAAAGAAAGAAAAGAAATACCTTTAGTCCATTCTGGCGCGGATACGCCAAGATCCTCATATAGTTAAGGAACGATGGGTTGAAAGTGTAGACATGTATGTGTCCCGCACATATAGATCCTGCTTAGAAATGCACTTATAACATGACAGGGAAGGAATGGGGCGTATTCACCTTGCGTCAGTGCAAGGACGAGTGCGTCGACTTGGTAAGAAGTCGCGCCACGAAACAAACACGAAATTGCTTGCCTGTTTGTCTATTCAATTCGAATGACTTGCTTGCCATGATAACATACTTTACTGCTTTCGAATATGCCATAAAATTGACCCTAAAGAGAACATAGCAAGACCATAAGCTAAGTTGCATGATTCAACATAAATACTACAATGTCAGTTAGAAAGAAGATCTTTGCAACAGTACATGCGAGGACGAACGTACTGATCCCCCACTATCTTTCATGCAGGGTACAGAGAATGGATTGCTCACGGCGAAGCTTAGCTTGAACGCGTTGAGGCTTGGAATGCCGAAGAGTATTGAAGCATGCGATCGCATTGACGTTCGGACTTCCAACAGGATTGATGCGGCCGAGATATAGAAGGCATGATGTATGGAACGGTAAAATCCTTTGTGGGCAAGAGAGAACTTGAGTGTTGTAGCCAATCTGGCAAATTTAGTTGGGCTATTGAAAGCCTTTGTAATCTCCGTTCGAATATCAATAAAGAGAATTGTTTCGTATACTCTGTTTTCCTTTCGTTGCTAATATCAATTCAAAGATGACCATTTGCGAACTTATCATCTTGTCTTGTACGAGCGCAACTCCAGTCTCGTGCGGCATCACGCCCCCTGCGAGTACGATAATTCGGGTGATTCTGAGTCGGGGCGTGACAATGCACCCCACATACACTATCTGTTGAACGCAGGGAGCACATATACACCAATCCATCAATGGAAGGAACTCATGGAATTAAGAGGGGATCCTAACCAATTGGGGCCAGAACAAGTAACTCAAAATCGATATCGTGGATGGATTTGTGCAAGTCATCGGTTAGGCAGGAGGAAGAGGAATATATTCGAACTACACTACATTGAACCATGCAATATCAATGGAGCAAGGACTACACATGATTTAGCCGAGACAGTGGATTACTAGAAGAATACTCTATTTCTGGGGAACAAACCATTCTATGGACAGTTGCAAGCATATGCAAGGACGGAGCCAGGATTTTAGTTTACCCTGGGCTGGGGCTAAACTTAAAATGGTAAGCACAAAAATTTTGATTTTCTCCACACAAAAAAATCCTACAAATTTAGGACTAGCCATCATCTTTCATTACTAGTGCCATCTTAAATTCAACAGTTTACACTAACGACCTAAATTGCACAAGACATTTCCATGCTAACCAAGAATTTAAACAAATGCATAACTATTCTGTGACGACGCGACACAAACAATGCAAAAGTGTCAACATTTAAGAACTGAAAATGCAAAGGAACAAAATAAAGACCATAAGAAATATATTTACGTAGTATTCTCCTAGTAGATCACAGCGTCAGCTCCAAATCCGCATTCAAAGAGATGCTCCTCCTTTCCAGCTGAACAGAAATAAAAATTGGAACTTTAAATTCAGGATTTTTTCTTTTCTTTTTAGCTTAGAAAGGTGATTTTTAGGGAAAGCTTTCTCCTTTGGACAATGGACATGCTTCAAAACTTTTGGGAGCAACGAAGACCCTTCATCTTCAAAGCAACTCCAAGAAAACAAATTAAAAAAAAAGGAACCAACTTTATGAATTCCAAAAGATGAGACGACTCTCCTGTACCTTTCAAAGATGAGGCGAAGATGGGCTTAATATGGTGAAGCAAGTCTATGTTTCAAGTGAAATTGATGTTCAGATGAGAAAGAACATGGATGATGACACTCTTTGCCTATGAAAATGGAGAAGGGGAAGAGTGTAGATACTACACGGAGAGAAAAAGAGGACTTAAGTGGACGAATGGGTGAGATTACTTTGGCTTTTCCACGAACAGAGAGAGGGTTGAGGAAACCTAGTAAGTGTATATGCATTCTCTGCCCACTGAAATGGTTACCAACGTCCCATTCATAACTCATGCAGACTTACCTAGCAATTAATAGGTACATAGTTGGGTCATAGTAATATTGATCATTTTAAGTAACATTGTCTTACGCATGAATTATTTTTTTCAGTTTTCAAGACCTTCCTTCTTACCATTTCTTGGGTACACGAAGATTGAGAAGCACATACAAAAAAAAGAAATTGGATTGGCTAGCTGGGCTGGGCTGGGCTGGCGCCCACCCCAGCCAACCAGTAGATCCGCCTTTGAGCATATGCCTATCGGATATGCCGTCCGAGGAGAAATATGGATGTATTCTTGCGGGAAAATGGTTTTTATTTTATCAAATTTGATATGACAGAAGACAGGAAAAGGCTTTAGAGGGAGGGCCATGGACATTTGACATGAGATTAGTTGTACTACGAAGATGGTTACTGGAGTCTCACTTTAAGAGGGATATCGTTTAACCTACCTCTGTACCTGTTTAGATTGTGTTCCCATAGTTGTGCCCCCAACTTTGGAGTATGTGTGCCATCTCAAAAATGGCATGCTTGATTTGAAAACCTATTCGCACATATATCATTTATAAGACTAAAATTTCTATACAGTTTTCTTTATATCGTTATTAAATTTGAGCACACAATCTGACGCGAGATATAATCCAACATAACAAAATAGCCAGCGCAATGCCCAAAGAAAGAGTAAAGAAGAATGTTGAGAAGAACCGTGTGATGCAATGAGGAAAAAGAAGATACTTCGTGTTTGAGAGTGACACTTTTTTCTTCTTATTGAGAGATGAGATTAATGATATCCCCACAAGTTTTATTAACAGTGAAGAAATATATAAAAGAGTGAATGGAACAATATGGTATGTCAGTATATCTATATAGAACGAACACGGCAATGAGTGCGCGCGATGTAGATTAACTTAGACACCTGATTCGAAAATACACAAATCAAAAGCTAGTAACTTGAGAACATTGGAGCGATTTATGTCGAGCTGTCGACGTATTGATCCAGCTATTGTAGGAATCGGTTCTCCAGATTTGATGATTATTTTTCGAGATTGGTAACCTTTTTTTTTGGTTCTTGTCGGAACACATTTCACATGATGTATGTTGTACAATGCTAAAGGCGTTCAATAAATTGTAGGAAATAGTAGTTCAGTATCTTATTTTGAAAAATAACAACTGCATGCATGTAACCAACGGCACGCGCGCCACCACAAAGGCTTCGAAAGAGAAACAAAGTCAAGTTGTTAGAAATTGCAAGTAATTCACTTTGGAGTTCTGCAAAGTTGAAACTGTCGTCGAGGTTTGAATCGTGCATTTAGCAGCACTTTCCTTAAAGTGTTTCGGGCACTCCGGTAACGTCTTGGAGTCAGCACGCCAGAATACCCAGGATAAGACAGCCTTTCTGCCGGAGGTTCACCAGACGTTGTGAGACACCGGCGTAGGGAAGAACACCTTTCTGGAAATCTTTGGAAGAGAAAAGAAAGAGGAATGAATACTCAGATTCTGTGTTTTTTGGACTCAGAAATCTGTAGTATATATAGATGAATTCGTGTTGTTTTGTGAAGTCGCGACCCTTCCGAAACAACATTCATTCACTTGTTCGCAGATTCATTCACCCTTTCGTTTGTCTGGGCCGCTGCAAAAATAGGAATTCTCGGGACGAGAATCGCCGCGAGGAGCCCGAGGCCCGAGGGCCGAGCCTACGCCGCTCGCCCGATGCCACGTTGCCTAAGTGCACAAGTACGTCTACAATGCGCCACTATCGCCTCTACGTCCGAGCCCGTGCCCGTGTCCGATCCGTCCGAGCCCGAGCCCGAGCCGGTGACATTTTCATGAAGAGGATAAAACAACAACCAATGGTCACCCACTAGCAACCCTTTGGTTGTTGCACACTCCTCATGAGTGCACATTCCTATTTAAGCACTCTCAAAACCTTTCTCTTTTTTCGATGTGGGACTAAAGTCCCTTCTCTTTCCTTTTCATCCTTTAAGAACAATAAATAGAATTAATTAATTCCAACAATCCCCCACTTGTTCCATAAATGATGGAAAGGAATTCCAGAATACATCACTTAAAGAATGTTAATACAGTTAGGTATCTTCCGATTTGAACCTAACCTTAGTAGATGCAACACAAGATTTTATCGAAATCTCTGGTAGCTGGGCTTTGAACCAGTTATTCCTTGTGATAAAATCGGTGTTACTTTACACACATTCTTTTGTAGTTCTTCGCCTACATCTCTCGCATAGCACTATTAATGGCCATGTGCTGATCCTGTCTCGTGAATTTTTATAAGATAAACTCCAGATCTTACTAAGACGGCACCATCTCTAAATTCACATAGGTGAAGTTCTTTCAGTATCTCTGTTGCTTTACACATACATGTCAACATTACTGAACTTCATTAAGAGTTTTATAAACTCAGTCCTCAAATTGCAACAGTCGACATAATCATGTCGTATACATCCAAGTCAACAGTTTGTTGTTACCCATTGAATCTAAGGTTAAGATTTTCTTAACATTAGATTGGGTTGCCACTGTTGTTGGAACTCTTACTTAAGGAGTTTCAATCCCATACCTCTCGAGGTAGATTTTACTAAATCTCTAGCTAGTGGTTTAGTAAAGGGATCAGCTAAGTTATAGCTGGTACGTACATACATAAGAGAAATGATTTCATCTTTAATCAATTTCCTTACATAGGTATGTCTTACTTATATGTCTAGACTTCCTATTATACACTTCGTTGTAGGCTCTTGCTAGAGTAGCTTGACTATCGCAATGTATTGACACTTTTGATACATTGTCCTTAACCAGCGAAACTTCTAATAGAAGATCCCTCAACCACTCAGCTTCTTGTCCTGCAGAAGCTAGCGCTATAAACTCTGACTCCATGGTCGAATGGGTAATGCACGTTTGTTTCTTGCTTTTCCAAGAAACTGTCCCTCCGACAAGTGTAAATATCCAACCTGTCGTAGATTTGTTATCCCCAACACTTGATATCCAAGTAGCGTCGGTATATCCTTCTAATACAGCAGGAAATCTACCATACTGTAATTCAAGATTCTTGGTTTTCAAAAGATAACCAAAAATTCTTCCGATAGCCCTCCAATGCTCATTATTAGGGTTGCTAGTAAATCTACTCATTTTACTAACTGCAAATGCTATATCAGGTCTTGTGCATTGCATCAAATACATAAGACATCAAATAGCACATGCGTATTCTAATTGAGCGACTGCTCTTCCAGAATTCTTTTCTAGTTTAACACTTGGATCAAATGGAGTATTCACTTCTTTGAACTTTAGGTGTTTGAACTTGTCTAGCACTTTCTCAACATAGTGCGACTGCGTAAGTTCAAAACTCCCACTGTTTTGTATTACTTTGATCCCCAAAATAGTGTCAACTTTTCTAAGATCTTTCATCTTGAATGTGAAAGTTAGAAACCTCTTCGTTTTTGTAATTTCACTCATCTCGTTGCTAATGATTAACATATCATCAACGTAGAGACAAAAAAATATCACGATATTTCCATATACTTTAGTGTATAAACACTTATCACAAACATTGTGAACAAAGCCATTAGAAATTATGACTGAGTCAAATTTCTGATGCCACTGCTTTGGTGTTTATTTTAATCCGTACAAGAATTTAACAAGTTTGCATACCTTTTGTTCATTTTCCGGGAGCACGAACCCTTCCGGTTGCTCCATATAAATCTTCTCATCGAGATCTCCATTTAAGAATGCTATTTTGACATCCATCTGATGACCATTAAGATGATGCAATGAAGCTAACGCAAACAATATTCTAATTGTAGTCGTTCTTGCTACTGGTGTATGTGTCAAAATAATCAATTACCTCTCTTTGTCGAAATCCTTTGGCTACTAGTCTAGCCTTGTAGGTGTTTAAAGTACCATCACTATGATACTTTCTCCTGAACACCCACTTATATCCAATAGGTCTTGACCCTTTGGGCATATCGACAATTTTCTAAGTATGGTTAGATATTATCGAATCCATCTCATCTTGGATAGCATCTTTCCAAAAAGATGAGTCCCGCGAAGCTATTGCTTCCTTAAAGGTTTTAGGATCATCTTCCACCTGAAGAATGATAGAAATCTTTCGAATAAATTTCTCTGTATTTCCTTCTACTAAGTAAAAGGAAATAAGTTGAGAATCTATTTCGTCAGGTCCTAGATCCTTAGCCTTTCGAACTCTCTTGCTGATCCGAAGCTCGGGTTGTTTTTCAACTAACCGTGAAGAGCTCTCCTCACGAGACTCTTCATTTACAGGAATCTCAAGATCCTTATTCTTAGTAATAAGGTTCTCAGAAAATTCCACATCTCTGGATTCGACAATAATGTTAGACTCTAAGTTTAAAAGTCTATATGCCTTACTATTGGCAGCATAACCTACAAAAGCACTTTTGATTCCACGAGGACCTAATTTGGTCCTTTTAGGATCCATATTTTTTTGTAATAAGCTATACACCCCCACACTCTAAAATAACTGATATTACGCTTACGGCCTTTCCATATCTCATATGGTGAAATACCAGTTTTCTTCAAAGGAATTCGGTTCATTATATGACATGCAGTAAGTAAAGCTTCTCCCCACAAACTAAATGATAATTCAGAATGCATTAGTATTGCATTTATCATTTCTTGATATGTTCTATTTTTTCTTTCAGCTAGTCCGTTCTGTTGAGGTGTCCGTGGTGCAGAACATTCATGAATAATACCGTTTTCTTCACAGAAGGTATTAAATTCAAAAGAAAAATATTCACCACCTCTATCACTTCTAAATATTTTAATCTTTCTACCAAGTTGATTTTCAACCTCTGATTTGTATATTTTAAAAGCATTAAAGGCTTCATCTTTATGCTTTAATAAATATATATATGTAAATCTAGAGCAATCATCAATGAAGGTAATAAAGTATTTATTACCTCCTCGAGATAATGTGCCATTAAATTCACATAAATCAGAGTGAACTAAATCTAGTAGATTGGTATTACGCTCTACACTGTGAAAAGGTTTTTTAATCATTTTGGATTTTGCACAAATTTTACACTTATCTAAATCTTCAGAATTGCATGAAATTAATCCAGATTTAATTAACCTTTTCATAGTGCTAATACCTATATGCGCTAATCTACTATGCCATAAAGTAGATGACTCAATCATGTAAGCAGAAGTAGAAACTTTATTAATATTATTCTCAATGATACAAAGTTTTATCATACCCTCATCGGTATATCCCTTTCCAACAAACACACCATTACGGGTCAATATTAATTTGTCCGACTCAAAGACAGACTTTATTCCTGGTTTACCCAACAAGACTCCACTGACGAGGTTCCTACTCATATCCGGGACGTAAATTACGTTAGTCAGAGTTACTTTCTTTCCGGAAGTGAATTGGATTTCCACATCACCTGTTCCCACGACCGTTGAATGTCCTTCATTTTTCATCTGAACTTCTTGTCCATCATTGACTTCAGAATAGGTCTTGAATGCTGCTTTGTCGTATGAAACATGAACGGTAGCTCAAGTATCGTACCACCATCCTGGAGCCTTTCCTTTGACCGTCATGAGTTTGCTCACCGTAGCAATTATGTCATCTATCTCAGTGAGATTTACCTCACTGTTTTTGGTCTTTCGAACCCGACAGTCTCTGGCATAATGTCCTGCTTTGTCACATACAAAACAGTCGGTCTTGGGTCCTTTGGTGTTGCCGGAGTTCTTGAACTTTTTTTGGTCCTTCTTAGGACCGAGAAAGTTCTTCTTTCCTGCAGGCCTCTTGCCTTTCGCGCTCATCGCGTTAGCTTTAGAAACTCCGTTGTTCTCGGATTTCTGTCTTTCCTTCGATTCCTCTTCGATTCGAAGGTGTTTTTGAATCTGTTCCAGTGAGAAATCCTCAGAGCTGTGAAGTAGTTTCTTCCAATAACTATTCCAAGATGCTGGCAATTTAGTAATTATAGCACCAACTTGGAATGGTTCCGGAAGTTCTATCTTCACTGCCCTGAGTTTGTTGATTAGAACTTGTAGTTCGTGTACTTGGGCTAGTATAGGCTTTGTATCAACCATTTTGTAATCAAAATACTTTGATATAAGAAATTTTTTTGTACCTTCTTCTTCTGCTCTGAATTTGAATTCCAGAGCCTTCCATATGTCAATTGTCGAAGGATTTTCTGTGTAGAGGTCGTACAGTCTGTCCGACAGGGTGTTCAGAATGTGACCACGGCACAGCAGTTCGTCCTCTTTGCGCTTTTTGCGTTCTGCCTTGACTGCATCAGAATCTGCTGGAGTGGGTTCTGGAACAGGTGGCAGATCTGGATCGAGGACGTAATAGAACTTCAGCGCCGTCAGGAGGAAGATCATCTTGTCCTGCCAGCGTGTGAAGTTTGTCCCGTCGAAGCGATCCAGTTTGACTAGATCCTGATTCACGACTTTGATGCTCGAAATTGCAGCCTCGGACGCCATTATTTGCAACACTTTAAGGTTGTTAGAAATTGCAAGTAATTCACTTTGGAGTTCTGTAAAGTTGAAACTGTCGTCGAGGCTTGAATCGTGCATTTAGCAGCACTTTCCTTAAAGTGTTTCGGGCACTCCGGTAACGTCTTGGAGTCAGCACGCCAGAACACCCAGGATAAGAACACCTTTCTAAAAATCTTTGGAAGAGAAAAGAAAGAGAAATGAATACTCAGATTCTGTATTTTTTGGACTCAGAAATCTATAGTATATATAGATTAATTCGTGTTGTTTCCTGAAGTCGCGACCCTTCCGAAACAACATTCATTCACCTGTTCGCAGATTCATTCACCCTTTCGTTTGTCTGGGTCGCTGCAAAAATAGAAATTCTCGGGGGCCTACGCCGCTCGTCCGATGCAATGTTGCCCAAAGTGCCCAAGTGCGTCTACAATGCGCCACTATCGCCTCTACGTCCGAGTCCGAGTCCGGGCCGGCTACATTTTCATGAAGAGGATAAAACAACAACCAATGTTCACCCACTAGCAACCCTTTGGTTGTTGCACACTCCTCATGAGTGCATATTCCTATTTAAGCATTCTCAAAACCTTTCTCTTTTTTCGATGTGGGACTAAAGTCCCTTCTCTTTTCTTTTCATCCTTTAAGAACAATAAATAGAATTAATTAATTCCAACACAAGTCACCACCAATCTATTACAAAAGACATCCAAACATATGTCATTATTCAGCGCACACACGTTAGTGAAAAAAAAAAAAGACAGTAGGTTCACATCTACCACTAGAATAGTTCTCCCGGTTGCACTGCTCTGAGCATTCTTTGTTGCGAAACAGGAGGAGACATACGCCAGAAAAGCCTCCGCTCAGCCGAGGAGGACAATTTTCCTTCGCACTTTGTTACAATGCCTAGGTAAGCAATATATAGTGCAACGTATAATTATAACATTACTTATAATGCTGGTTATTTTGCATTAACTAGGGAAGGAAATAGAAGGAATGGAGAAGAAAGTTTAGAAAAGAACCATATGACACAACGAGCAGAAAGAGCATAATAGTTCGTGCTAAGTGTCCCATATCTGATTCCTAAAGACAGTTGCAAGCAAGGAGAGAGAGTAGAATCGTTCTAGACAGATTGAGGGGGAGGGAGGTTTGGACCGAAACCGTATCACGTGCAGTGGCGGATCCAGGATTACAATTCACTGGAGGCACAATCATAAAAGGGTTCGAAAGCAACAGCTACAATTTTTTTTAAAGATATAATAATATAATATTATATTAAATAGTACTATTTTTATGCAATAAAATATTACATTTCGTAATTGTTCTCTACGAGTTTTCAAACTATCAAAACGTTTAAGTACAATATCATTTGTAATACTACTAAGCAACTTTTTTTCTATGAAGACAATCATTTAAAAACCTTATTTATGATCAATAAGTTGATACCCTTATTTATGATTAATAAATTGGGGAGGTTTGATGGTATATATGTTTTCTAAAAAAAAAATTGAGATTTCACTGGAGGTCCAGTCCCCCAGTGCTGTCCATGTAGATTCGCCCCTGACCACGTGACGCCTTCCCATTCAAGGGTGGGGCCCACATTAGCGCAGGGAGGAAAGGGGGGGGGTGTGGAAGTAATACAGACCTCTTATGGAAAAATAAATATTGAAATAACTTTCGACTACGAAATTGCTCTCAAGCAACCAAAGATGCTAGTAGTCCATATATCCCATAGTGAACAAAAGTAAAAGACAGCTTGTATTGTCGTTCAACTATAAAAGATTAACGATAAAACAATACGGAATTGCTCTCAAACAGGCAAACAACCAAAGATAACAGTCCAGATTTTCCAGTGTTTGGATATGGCCATATATAGACGAGACAGTATTTGGATTCCCCACTCAATAGAGACCCCTGAAAACATTAATTTATATGTATTTTATTCCATACAATAGTGTCTAGATATTAGATAACAATTTTGTTGGAATGGGATAAAAAAAATTTAGAACATGATTCGTCTTGAAATGCTTAGTTTTTAGCAAGTTAAGACCGAACACCAAAGGACAATTGGGCTGCTCTAACAATTCCATGGTGAAAACGGTAGCACATCATGATGGATTTATGACCGGTTTATCTAAATTATGTTTGGTCAAGATGCAGTATAAGTGATAGTATATCTGCTCACAAAGGTAGTTCATTTTCTTCCGTTCAGAGTGGGACAGTCCATAAAGCAGCTCACAGAGATACAGATAAGAAAAATAGTCAGGCAGCATGGAGTGCAAGTCAGGATTGTTTCAGACAGGGATATGTGCTTCAGGTCACACTTCTGGCATACTCTACAATAGAGTTTGTACACCATACTGAGATTCAGCACGAAATATCATCCACAGACATATAGAAAGTCAGAGCACACAATCTATAGGCAATAGAGACCTACTAGGGCTGGTGCTCTCTAGACTTTAGTGAATTTTGAGATGATCAATTTTTTGGTAGAGTTCTCCTACAACAACTATGAAACAAGTATTCAGATGGCACTATTTGAGACGTTGAATGAGAGAAATTGTCGATCACCGATTAGTTTGGGATGATGTGGAGTAAGAAAGATGCTTGGACCTGAGTTGATTACATAGAAAGTTGAAACTATTAGACATATGAGAGGACCTTCGAGTAGCATAAGACCACGTCATGGAAAAAATCAACATCGAAGGCCTCTTGAGTTCAGTATCGATGACCATGTATTCCTTTGAATTTCACCTGTGGACATATTCTTATGGAAAAAGTGCTGAGAAGACTAGTGTTCTCCATAAGAATACTTCAGCCCCGATGACACAGAGTTCGACCAGAACTCTGTGTTTGGCAACCAGCATAGTTCTGGAACCGGGGGACAGAGTTCGGCCAGAACTCTGTCTTGGGGCAGAGTTCGGCCCGAACTCTGCCCCCTCCTTCCAGCAGCTCCTCTGGTCAGCTCCCGAGTGTAGTGCCCCGTCCCGATCAGTCAATCGGAGGAATCGAAATGCCAAAGGCGTTCGAACTTAGCCATGCAACGGCGACACGAAGGCCCGCTCGGTCGAGACGACTCCTCGAATCAGGTGGGAAAGTTTCGGTGAACTCGCCTCATCTTAGCCTTCACATAATAAATTACATATTTTCAACTTACACAATATGCTTGATAATAAAAGACGAATCCACATAGATAAGGGAATAATCTCGACGGGTCGAATTGAGTTAGAATATGGAAAGGTCCAACGGTCGGCTTAAAGTTGGTGCACGGTGTGCTTTGAAAATGCCACTCGTCCCTTCGTCCCGTGGCTTGGGAGAAGGAAGTTGGTTTAAGTTTGCCACAAAGCTACGAACTTAGCCTAAGTCATAGGCGTCGTACATATAAATGCTTAATAAAGCATATACGGTCCCATCGTCCAAGGCTTGGCATAGCCTTGATCGTCCCACGAGCTAAGTTGTATCACACAGCTTATGGCACAAGTCTAGGTACCCAAAGAACTTGGTTGTTAAAGTTGAGCGCATGCACGGTCCCACGATTCTACGGCTGCATATAGCCATTTGTTTCCACGGTCTTAAGGCTTGTCACATAGAGTATGACTTGGACGATAGTGTCGCACGGAATACAATAGGTTTAAGGCACGAAACACGGTTGTTTCGATGATAGAAATACCGTGGGCTATGGCAAGTATTAGGCACGTTTGGTGCAAGTTAAGTTGGAAGGCTATGCAGTAGTCGTTCCCTCGATTTCAAAGGAGCAAGTTCACGCGACCGTTTGTCGCTGAGGCGGTCCCTCGTTTGGGAGTCTCACGGTTCCTATTCACGTTTTCAAAGTATGAGGCGATCCCTCGGTTGGAAGTCTCACGGTTTCGATGCACGTTATGCAAAGTGTGGTTTAGAGCACGAGATGCTGAGTATAGTTCCAGTCGTACCATAAAATTAGGCCATGCATTTACGTGAGTCTAGATGTCTCATAGGTTCGTGGTCATGGACAACTTGTCGACAAGGATTTCTTCCTCGACTGGTATTATGTCGGGACGACGGGGCCAGTCGACCTAGGGGGAAGACGTTATAGCAGCGGTGAATTTTACCACATGGGTAGTCGGAGGCTTTCCATGGGGCTAGCTACCTTGCATTTAAGGACCCGCCGCCTACCTGAGCTATGTCCACGATGGCTTGTCGTGCTAGTGGCCTTTCATATAGATAAGTTGGCGTACTGAGCGGCAATCCGCATGCACGGTGTCGGTCGTATCAAAGGAAGTACAAGCACGGTATGACTTGAGTTATGAAATGTGTGCTCGGTTTGCACCCAAAGTATTATGAAGCCTAAGATTGGCTATGCGTAAGACACATGCTTCGGCATACGATGTGGTATCGTACTTGAGTTCTCAACACGAGTTCCACAAGCTGGGTTAGATGTTTCGAGTTAAGTTCTGGAAGGGCCATAGGACAAGTTGGTTAAGTCTTGCTGAGTCGCGAGGCACGGCCCCGATATGTTATGGCACGACCATATTGTTACGACACAAGTATAGACAAGTTACTAAGTGGCGAGGCGCTGCCTCGATTATGTTATAAGAAGGGATTTATGGCATAACCAAGTTGTTGCATACCAAATACGGGCCAAAAGGCAAGTACGAGTCGATAAGTTGACATTGTTGGCACGAGAAGGTCTAGAGGCAAGGTATGAGAACATTGTTAGTGCAAGAACGTGATAGTCTAGAGACACAAAATAAGCTAAGGCGTCTGTCCTAAAACCGATCCTAAGGCAAGAGTAGAAAGACAATCATAAAGGGACTATGTTACACAAAGTAAATGAACGTGTTGGTTTTGAATGGGTGGGCGAAGAGCTCATTCCACCAGTACAGATGAGTACTGACATCCACACAGTTTACATGTGCAGGCACATGTAGAAGCTCGTGGTGCGAAGCTCGCTTGGATGCGTTAAGGCACGGAGTTTCTTGGCGATTCGTAGCGTACGTTCGCATGGAGTCAAGACTTATACAGGACATAATGTATGAACGTCGCCTTCCGAAGCATCTGCTGGTTCAAGACTTGTATTGAGAGATGAGAGAGAGCTGAGTGACTTGTAATGTGAGAAGAGTGTGCTTAAGTGACTTGTAATCTTGGCATTGCGCCCTATTGTACTCCTTGTTTCAATATCACGACCCGCACCCACCGTGAGGGTACGAGTACGTAACAGCGCCCAGCCTACGCTGCAGTGTCGGCGGTAGAACGTTGTCCTAGGTCACAACATCTAACAATATAAGGCTAAGCAGTTTATACTCCCCGAATGGGGGTGACATAGCAGAAGTAAACTCAATCACAACTAAGAAAGAAGAAAGCACGATATGATATAGAACTCAAGAAAAGTACAGATGATCAGACAGTCTAAGATAACATCTCAGCAGATATCCAGAGTACAAGATCTCAGCTACTGAATATGAAAGAATATATACAACCTAAATCTCAAAGACAGAAATATAGTCTAACTACTAGTCTCAAGACAACATAAGTAAGATAAAACCTAACTAAGCTAGTCTAGGCAGTAGGGTAAAGTCGTCAGCTAGAGCTGTCCCGTAGAAGGTATCCACACAGGCATCCTCCTCGTCCTCTGTAATATTTTCAACAGGTCCAGTCAGGACAGGAGCGAGCACAATACATCTCAACAGTTCATAGCAGGTTAGAAAATATAATCATGCAGTAAAGTAAGGTATAGATACTGAAGAAATGCAGTATGTAAACAGAAAGAGAGAGCTGTAATAGAAATATCTACTATAAGTAAAGAACTAACAGTGGCTAGTGAGTCAGAGTATAATATAGACATGTAAATGGCATAGGATGATTCTGATGAGACACTACGAAATGATTCTGATGAGATACTACTTGGGTATTATTTACATGTCCACTTTTACTCCCCCGTACCCCCAATCAATACACAAGGATCCAACCAGGTTATGTTATGATTCCATACAAAGGCCCCCGAAGGGTGGTACATGGAAGTCCCATAAATGGAGATTCTAGGAGACCCAATAAATGGGATAAGGATTCAAGGAAAACTCTGTGATCATAAGAGTATATGTCACAAGTGATCAAAGAACCAAAGAAGCATAGTGATACGCCATGTAAGTGAAACGCATAGAACATAGAGTACCCGATGCTCCCTGAAGGGATAACATCTCAAGAAGGGATCCATATAGTACTAATCCGTGTGACCAACGTGACAGTATCAAGTAAAGTAATTTAATGCAGGAAAATAATTCTAAGCAGGATATAAAATGATCAGAGAATGTACTCGCCTGGTATCTGAGTGTCCGGATGAAATGTACTGTCCGAGGAGAGGTGTCTGGCTCCTAATCAGAACAGCACAAGTCACAACAAGTCTAAAATGATAACAAGATGCAATTCAATGCATTCTACATGAATCTAGGTCAATCTAGGCCAAAGTCAACTCTTGGTCAACTCTGGTCAACCCTAGAAGTCAAACTAGGTCAACTATGGTCAAACTAGGTCCAACAAGTCTAAACTAGGTCAAACAAGTCATTCTAGGCCTAAACAAGTCTATACTAGTCTAAGCAAGGTTAAACTAGCCTATGCTAGTACACCAAGTCCATACACAACCTATACAACACAAATCAAACCCAACATCACACAACCTATATTGCATCTAGGCCTACACATGGTGATCACATAACACATACATATATTTATACACAAGGCTACCTATATGTATATCATTCATACATATATATAATATATATATAATATCACACACACATATTATAATATATATGCTGCCTATATATACATAACATACTCTATATATTAGATACACATACAAATTAGATACATTACATTATATATAACTTGAATTCATTTCATTAACTATATACAATATTTTTAGATTATATATACATAGTGAGGGGAACTATGGGATATGTGTGTGTGTGTCTAAAGGGGTGTGTGTGTGTGAAGACATTAGAGGGTGGCAAGTGTGAGTGGACTGTGTGTTAGAGTGATAGGAAAATGTGTGTGTGTGTCAAGAGTGAATACATGAGAGTGTCAAGAGTGACTGTCAAGGACAGTGGTGTACATGTGTGTGTGTGGTTAG
Organism: Iris pallida; assembly: GCA_029216955.1. Classification (NCBI taxonomy): domain Eukaryota; kingdom Viridiplantae; phylum Streptophyta; class Magnoliopsida; order Asparagales; family Iridaceae; genus Iris; species Iris pallida. The sequence continues at coordinate 358,343 of JANAVB010026500.1, forward strand.
GATAGTGTAATAGAAACCATGTGTGTGATAGAGTTTAGGGTGTGAGGATGTACAGGAAATGACATGTGAGTGTTAGACAAAAACAGTAAAACAGTGAGCAAAGAACAGTAAAGAAAACTGTGAAATGGGAATTACATTAGTGTATGGCAACAGTTAAGTAAAAGAAAGAACTAACAGTTAAATAAGGAAAGGAAAATCAGTCCACAAAACCCAGTTCAGTCCAAACATACTCAGATTTCTCAGTTCAGTCCCATACTCATGTTATATATAGAAAAACCCTTTAACAGTTCAAACAATACCCAGTTTAACAGTCCCACATTGAATTCTCAGAATTATGAGCCAATCCATTGCCAAATCATCCCAAAATCGACACACACTTAGCAAACATATAGGTGAACCAAAATGAGGTTTTAAATCATGCAATTAACAGTGTAGAATAGGTTAAATATGATGTCAAAATTCATGTTAAAAATCTGGAACAAAACAGAAAATAGGGACTGATATTAAGTATCAGTAAAATTAGGGGAAATTGAGAATTGATCAATTAAATCAAGCTAAAATGCAAAAACAGTGGTTGGTAATGCAAGTATGTATTATGTACGTGTCATACAATATATTTATGTCCACCCAAGTGGACACAACATGTCCAAACAGATTAAAAACCCAAAACAAAAACCTGGACACAGTGCAGCAGGACAATCATCGTGCACGTGTTCACAGTGTTCGTGCACTCGACACGACACGACACATACCTCGTGGTCGTGTCCAAGTGTCGACTAGGTATAGGACTAGGACACACTGATACGTGTCCATGACACATGTGCGTGAGATAGGACACGCGTATCAGTGCACGAAATTGCCTGCTGTCGATTCAGTACAAATTTGATGCAGGAGCTCGTGCGTGTCCGACACGACACATGAGGCTCTGAAACTTGGGGAGCCCCGTGTCAGTGTCAGCCCCGTGTCACGTGTCAATTTTCACGTGTCCTCGCGGCGTGTCCAGCGAGTTGTGTCCCCCGTGAAGCAGGGCAAGCAACTGCTCGTGCACGCGCGCGCGTGACAGCGTGTTCACGTGTTTGTGCTGACTCGACACAACACGAAAACCACACAAAGACATAAGAAACACGTAAGCGACATATAAACCTAATTTCCTATTCAAATGGATTCCTAAAAATCACTCGAAATGCCCATTGGGGCATTTCATCAAACACTTGAATACTAGGGCTGATACGTGTCCAAACGGGACACGAAATGGACACGAAATCTAGGGTTTCCTATTCCTACAGTTAGGTTAGGCCTAGGTCTCCCTAGATATGCAATAAAATTAGAATTTCATGGTGTGGAATGAAGGTTACCTATATGTATCAAAATCCTCAAAAAGCTCCATAAAGAGGTGTTCCTCTTGATAGCCAAACTTCTCTAATTGCTCCCAAGCTGAGATTTCTTGATACCAATAGCAAGAACAGAAAAATTAGAATCTATAGCAATTGGTTTGGGGAAAAAAGGAGTTGAAATGGATTTTCTATGATTTATGGAAGATGGAGACTTACCTCTTTATAAAACTTTACAAAATTCCTAATGGAGGCTAGCCCTAACTTTGAGGAGCTTTAAATAGGGGGGAGATCAATGTGGCCGGCCAAATGCTATTGGGGTTAGAGTTTGGCTACATGGTGTGGGCCTATGGGCTTTTAAGGCTTAAGTCATTAGCCATGACTTATGAAGTCACAAGCCATTCTAGCCTAATCAATTCCTAATCCCTCCAAATAAGTTCTAATGAGTTAATAATCACTAACTTAGGTCAAGCTAGGGTTACTTAACCTAACCAAGTGGTCATAACCTAGGTTAGTCCCTAGGTTAGTCTCCTAGTCAACACTAATCAAAGTCAACTATAGGACCAAAATCAATTATACTAAAAATCACTAAAAATCACAAAAAATTCTAATAAATATAATTAATACTAACTATCACTAACCATGGTTAGCTAAGACTAGCTATGACTAATCTAGGTTAGGTCCAAACCAAGTTAGGCTAATCACAAAACATGACAATCAATTAAATAATATTAAAATCACACCATTCTTAATAATACATTAAATTCCAAATAATATATATTAAATTCAATTAAATTCAAAATGACAAAAGTATCCTTGAACTGGAAATGATAAATGAAACACCCTAATCATATGGCTAGGCTCTAGGTTAAGCTGTCTCTAGTGTTACACTATCAAAACACCAAAATCATAAGTCATGATTTAAAATAGTTTTAAAATGATTTAAAAATTACCAAAAATTATATCATGATTTAAAATATCATTATTAAAAGATTAAAATTACAAAATTTCAAAATTACCCTCATTTGGAAAACTGGGTGTTACAATCCTACCCACCTTATAAAAATTTCGTCCTCGAAATTAAAGGTGATCGTACTCCTTCTAGGTTAAGCCCCCAGCAATCATAGTCTCAGAACCTATTCAATCATACAATTTAAAAGGACGGCATACAGGGTCATGGCATACGGTGGTAGTGAAGTCTCATCTAGGTATACTAGTCATGCTAACCAAAACGGTCATAGGGTATCAAAACACACAAGTGATCTAGGGTGCTAAACTAGAAAAGATACAGAAATAACAATCATCAAGACTGTAAGGCAGTCTACCCTCCTATATGAAAACTAATACTTATCAAAAATATATATATAATAAAGATAACTACCAATTATCTATTAAGGGATACTATTTAAGAAAATTAAAATCAAAAGTTAAAGGATGAAAGTCAATTGCACGGAATCCAATCACAATATGTATATATAGAGAGTGTGTTAGAGAGGGAAAAGCTAGCATTATGTAAATGTTTGTGGTTCGTGTGTGTATGGGTGTATGTGAACATGTTCATATGGTTAGATAGTAGGTATGTGTATAGGAGGATTTGGGTTTCAAGACAATAGCTATCAAGTTACACTACTCATGGCATATTGGTTAAACAATCTACAATACACAATCCCATTTGCTCATAACATGCATGGCTAACCATATATATATATATATATAGGTAGAGATTTAATTGCATCTACATACATTATAACATGTATACAGAACTATATATATATCTATATAGCTATATATATGAACATAACATAGAGATGAAGGGTTAGGTTTTCATGGCAGTTGTGAACATTAATGTAGAGTATCAAGTGTACATGGGTTAAAACTTGAAATAAAGGGTTCAATCATTCAATTTTAATTCAACATTACATATTAGATCTGAAATTGAACTACACATTTGAAAGTAATGTAAAAATGTTAACATGTATTCAGTTTTCAAAATTTTGGAGAAATTCGAACTTCAAAACCAACTCAATGTTTATCACAACCTAACATGTAAGAATATGAAACCTAACATTATATTCCTACATACAACAATGTATATAGCTCAAAATATTAAATTTAAAAAAATAGCAATTTGAACTAACATTTAAAATCCAGTATTAAGGGTTAATATGCACACAGTCTTAGATTTGACAAATTCAAACACAAAACTCAACCAATTTTTTTGAATTGAAACCCTATGTATAACATACATGTACAGTGATGTAAACATAACTAATAACATAAAATTTATATTTAATTTACGAATTTAAACAGGAAAAAGCAGAGAACCAGTCTCTGATACTGTACTGTATCAGAATATTGGGGTTTCGAGAATTTAAACATCAATAACATTTTAATATGTATTTAGATAGGTTGGTAATCAAAGTGTAGCATGCATACGTATCAAACAAGGGTCTGCATACTACCTGTAAAGGTTGATCAAACATGACTGAACTCAACACAAAGAGAACTTAACTAAAATAGAAAACTGAACCAAATATAGGCTAAACAACATATCAATAATCCTATACAACAATGACGTATAGATACTAACCAAACCCATATCCTATATGCCAATACCCTCTGCAATCTATCTATTTATATAGACCTCTCAGTCTTATGTACAGCTACAACTATACTCAAGGACAGGCTCTAGTCATGGGTGCCTCTCTGGGAAGGGTAAGGGAAAATAATAACAAGCATGAAGGCTGTAAGGCATACTAACATCCTATATATAAACTGGTTGGTATTATAAATAACAGGAAAATCATCTACAATAGGTTACTGTTCTAATACCAATGCTAACTATCATCTCTAGGGTACAGACACTCTATAAGTCGTCATATCATTTCATTATGAAGATCTACCTATGAACAAGCTCTACAAACTAAATATCCCTACTCCTAAGTTATTTACAACAACAGAAGGGGATGATGTTTAAAACCTTCTCAAGATACAACCTGTTAATCATATGCGTCTGTCCAAAATAATATTGTCCAGAGTCTTCATCATGCTAGTGAGCAAGGCTACGATAATCACAGAGTCCTTGACTAAGGTACGTACCCTTAGGTTCATGGTATTTAAAATTTCTGTATTGCCGCATGCGACGGCAAAAACCTTAAATTCTTATACCCGAGAAATACATCCAAAATCTGACTTCATGTCCTCACTATGCCAACTAACACGACCATCGAAGATTCTAGATTCCATAACTGAGGTGACCTAGCCCATATAATTTTCTCAGAAAGAAAAAGAAAAGGAAACAAACATAACAAAAGAGTAACATAACAAAATTAATCAATCAACAAGGAACAGATGGAATCGGATTTCAAGGTAGTTATAAAAGACAATTTCGGGAATGAAATTGAGAAGAACGGAACTTGCAGTAAGACCTCCAATGGTCTGTGCATCCTCGACTGTCCTGACGATATCTCGCCCCTGCTGGTTTCTCCTGGTCTGCTGCTGATGCTACATGAATTGCTGCTGCTGAGAGAAATCGGGAATGACGGGAAAAGGTTTCTGTACAGACGGAGGTGCACCTCCAATGTAGCAGAAACGCCAACCTGAGTCGGCACAACAGAAGCTGCGGTCTCGAGGCCCTGATGAACAGGACGAGAGGTGGCCAGTCTCTCGATAGTATTCCCGAACCGAAGTGATGAGATCATGTCTCCAAAACCATCATGAAGACAGATCAAAACAAGAAACAATTTCTGAGAATGAAGCAAAATTTCAAAGAATGACAGTTTATATTTAAGGGAAAAAAACAATAAGCAGCAAATTTAGATAAAAGGGATCTGATAAGGAGTTTTTCCTAATGTGATTGAGTACCTTCAAAATATCCTAATCCTACTGCAGGTTGTAGTGATACTCTAGTTCGAATACCACTACATAAACTCGACCTGCATGGGCTACCACTAAAAATGTGTCACGACCCACACCCAACGTGAGGGTACGAGTACGTAACAGCGCCCAGCCTACGTCGCAGTGTCGGCGGTAGAACGCTGTCCTAGGTCACAACATCTAACAATATAAGGCTAAGCAATTTATACTCCCCGAATGGGGGTGACATAGCAGAAGTAAACTCAATCACAACTAAGGAAGAAGAAAGCACGATATGATATAGAACTCAAGAAAAGTACAGATGATCAGACAGTCTAAGATAACATCTCAGCAGATATCCAGAGTACAAGATCTCAGCTACTGAATATGAAAGAATATATACAACCCAAATCTCAAAGACAGAAATATAGTCTAACTACTAGTCTCAAGACAACATAAGTAAGATAAAACCTAACTAAGCTAGTCTAGGCAGTAGGGTAAAGTCGTCAGCTAGAGCTGTCCCGTAGAAGGTATCCACACAGGCCTCCTCCTCGTCCTCTGTAATATTTTCAACAGGTCTAGTCAGGACAGGAGCGAGCACAATACATCTCAACAGTTCATAGCAGGTTAGAAAATATAATCATACAGTAAAGTAAGATATAGATACTGAAGAAATACAGTATGTAAACAGAGAGAGAGAGAGCTGTAATAGAAATATCTACTATAAGTAAAGAACTAACAGTGGCTAGTGAGTCAGAGTATAATATAGACATGTAAATGGCATAGGATGATTCTGATGAGACACTACGGAATGATTCTGATGAGATACTACTTGGATATTATTCACATGTCCACTTCTACTCCCCCGTACCCCCAATCAATACATAAGGATCCAACCAGGTTATGTTATGATTCCATGCAAAGGCCCCCGAAGGGTGGTACATGGAAGTTCCATAAATGGGGATTCTAGGAGACCCAATAAATGGGATAAGGATTCAATGAAAACTCTGTGATCATAAGAGTATATGTCACAAGTGATCAAAGAACCAAAGAATGCATAGTGATACGCCATGTAAGTGAAACACACAGAACATAGAGTATCCGATGCTCCCTGAAGGGATAACATCTCAAGAAGGGATCCATATAGTACTAATCCGTGTGACCAACGTGATAGTATCAAGTAAAGTAATTTAATGCAGGAAAATAATTCTAAGCAGGATATGAAATGATCAAAGAATGTACTCTCCTGGTATCTGAGTGTCCGAATGAAATGTACTGTCCGAGGAGAGGTGTCTGGCTCCTAATCAGAACAACACAAGTCACAACAAGTCTAAAATGATAACAAGATGCAATTCAATGCATTCTACATGAATCTAGGTCAATCTAGGCCAAAGTCAACTCTTGGTCAGCTCTGGTCAACCCTAGAAGTCAAACTAGGTCAACTATGGTCAAACTAGGTCCAACAAGTCTAAACTAGGTCAAACAAGTCATTCTAGGCCTAAACAAGTCTATACTAGTCTAATCAAGGTTAAACTAGCCTATGCTAGTACACCAAGTCCATACACAACCTATACAACACAAATCAAACCCAACATCACACAACCTATATTGCATCTAGGCCTACACATGGTGATCACGTAACACATACATATATTTATACACAAGGCTACCTATATGTATATCATTCATACATATATATAATATACATATAATATCACACACACATATTATAATATATATGCTACCTATATATATACATAACATACTCTATATATTAGATACACATACAAATTAGATACATTACATTATATATAACTTGCATTCATTTTATTAACTATATACAATATTTTTAGATTATATATACATAGTGAGGGGAACTATGGGATATGTGTGTGTGTCTAAAGGGGTGTGTGTGTGTGTGTGAAGACATGAGAGGGTGGCAAGTGTGAGTGGACTGTGTGTTAGTGTGATAGGAAAATGTGTGTGTGTCAAGAGTGAATACATGAGAGTGTCAAGAGTGACTGTCAAGGACAGTGGTGTACATGTGTGTGTGGTTAGGATAGTGTAATGGAAACCATGTGTGTGATAGAGTTTAGGTGTGAGGATGTACAGGAAATGACATGTGAGTGTTAGACAAAAACAGTAAAACAGTGAGCAAAGAACAGTAAAAAAAACAGTAAAATGGGAATTACATTAGTGTATGGCAACAGTTAAGTAAAAGAAAGAACTAACAGTTAAATAAGGAAAGGAAAATCAGTCCACAAAACCCAGTTCAGTCCAAACATACTCAGATTTCTCATTTCAGTCCCATACTCATGTTATATATAGAAAAACCCTTTAACAGTTCAAACAATACCCAGTTTAACAGTCCCACAATGAATTCTCAGAATTATGAGCCAACCCATTGCCAAATCATCCCAAAATCGACACACACTTAGCAAACATATAGGTGAACCAAAATGAGGTTTTAAATCATGCAATTAACAGTGTAGAATAGGTTAAATATGATGTCAAAGTTCATGTTAAAAATCTGGAACAAAACAGAAAATAGGGACTGATATTAAGTATCAGTAAAATTAGGGGAAATTGAGAATTGATCAATTAAATCATGCTAAAATACAAAAATAGTGGTTGGTAATGCAAGTATGTATTGTGTACGTGTCATACAATATATTTATGTCCACCCAAATGGACACAACATGTCCAAACAGATTAAAAACCCAAAACAAAAACCTGGACATAGTGCAGCAGGATAATCATCGTACACGTGTTCACAGTGTTCGTGCACTCGACACGACACGACACAGACCTCGTGGTCATGTCCAAGTGTCGACTAGGTATAGGGCTAGGACTAGGACACACTGATACATGTCCATGACACGTGTGTGTGAGATAGGACACGCATATCAGTGCACGAAATTGCCTGCTGTCGATTCAGTACAAATTCGATGTAGGAGCTCGTACGTGTCCGACACGACACGTGAGGCTCTGAAACTTGGGGAGCCCCGTGTTAGTGTTAGCCCCATGTCACGTGTCAATTTTCACGTGTCCTCACGGCGTGTCCAGCGAGTTGTGTCCCCCGTGAAGCAGGGCAAGCAACTGCTCGTGCACGCGCGCACGCGACAGCGTGTTCACGTGTCTGTGCTGACTCGACACGACACAAAAACCACACAAAGACACAAGAAACACGTAAGCGACATATAAACCTAATTTCCTATTCTAATGGATTCCTAAAAATCACTCGAAATGCCCATTGGGGCATTTCGTCAAACACTTGAATACTAGGGCTGATACGTGTCCAAACGGGACACGAAATGGACACGAAATCTAGGGTTTCCTATTCCTACAGTTAGGTTAGGCCTAGGTCTCCCTAGATATGCAATAAAATCATAATTTCATGGTGTGGAATGAAGGTTACCTATATGTATCAAAATCCTCAAAAAGCTCCACAAATAGGTGTTCCTCTTGATAGTCAAACTTCTCTAATTGCTCCCAAGCTGAGATTTCTTGATACCAACAGCAAGAACAGAAAAATTAGAATCTATAGCAATTGGTTTGGGGAAAAAGGATTTGAAATGGATTTTCTATGATTTATGGAAGATGGAGACTTACCTCTTTCTAAAACTTTGCAAAATTCCTAATGGAGGCTAGCCCTAACTTTGAGGAGCTTTAAATAGGGGGGTAGATCAATGTGGCCGGCCAAGTGCTATTAGGGTTAGGGTTTGGCTACATGGTGTGGGCCTATGGGCTTTTAAGGCTTAAGTCATTAGCCATGACTTATGAAGTCACAAGCCATTCTAGCCTAATCAATTCCTAATCCCTCCAAATAAGTTCTAATGAGTTAATAATCACTAACTTAGGTCAAGCTAGGGTTACTTAACCTAACCAAGTGGTCATGACCTAGGTTAGTCTCCTAGTCAACACTAGTCAAAGTCAACTATAGGACCAAAATCAAATATACTAAAAATCACTAAAAATCACAAAAAATTCTAATAAATATAATTAATACTAACTATCACTAACCATGGTTAGCTAAGACTAGCTATGACTAATCTAGGTTAGGTCCAAACCAAGTTAGGCTAATCACAAAATATGGCAATCAATTAAATAATATTAAAATCACACCATTCTTAATAATACATTAAATTCCAAATAATATATATTAAATTCAATTAAATTCAAAATGACAAAAGTACCCTTGAACTGGAAATGATAAATAAAACACCCTAATCACATGGCTAGGCTCTAGGTTAAGCTGTCTCTAGTGTTACACTATCAAAACACCAAAATCATAAGTCATAATTTAAAATAGTTTTAAAATGATTTAAAAATTACCAAAAATTATATCATGATTTAAAATATCATTATTAAAAGATTAAAATTACAAAATTTTAAAATTACCCTCATTTGGAAAACTGGGTGTTATATTCAATATCAATAAAATGCGTCTTTTGAATAACTTATGTTTTGTTCTACATTTCCGCTGCTACTATTCAATGTCTTTGCTTGGGACTTCTGTGCGACGATCCCGTCGCAGCCGCTATATTCGGCCGTTGTGGAACCCGCCTTGCACGAGCGTAATCTAGGCTCGTACGACATCACGTCTTAGCAAGGACGGCCACTCTTACGGGAGCGAGGCGTGACATAATGGTATCAGAGCACGGCTTTACGTCCTTGGACTTTCGATTGAATTTTTAACTCCGATGTTTCTGCGAACTCTGAATGTTGCTTCCGTAAGTTGATATCGTTGGTGCGCTCTCTCAAATTTCCCATGGGATATCCATACAATAAGTCTATATATTTTGAAAAATATAGGAGAACTGTTTTTGACAAAATAAAAAGATGGTTTACGTAAGCACGGTTGGCTAAGTCGGGCTGGGCATATACACCAATGTTGTGTGACCTTAGAAAAGTCGAGTGTGGAGATTGAAAATGTGTCGAGCAAGAATGAGTTGAACTCGATTGAGTAAAAGTGAGATGACTATCGATAGGAGTGCTATCGAGCGACGATGTTATCATCGATGCGATATAGATGAGCGTGCTTGAAATTCGAGGAATGGTCTGAACGAAAAATCTGAAGAAGTCGATTTTGATTTGAACGATAGTTTTAATGATTTGTCAAATAACTTCATCCCTGAATGGTGTATGCGATAGCCTCAGGGATGTCGATCGATCGTTTGAGGATACGGGGTGTCGATGAGTCTATCAGCAAGCGTCGCACGTATACAAAGCCTTAGATCGAGTGCGATTGAGTGAGTTGTTGTCTTGAAGTTTGATAAGTAGATTCGAACAAATTAGAATAAAATGACGTGCACGGAATGCGCACGGGATAGTGATTGTGCGAGTATGAAATGCAAAATGATTGAGTAGGTAAAATCGAATTGAGAAAAAGTTAGGATGTACGAATGGATGACTTAATCGAGCAAATTGATACGGATCGTATACGAAAAGTTAGCACGACAGAAAGATAGCATGCATGAAAAGTTTGATTCGAATGTTTGAAAATAACTCTGAGGATTGGAATGGTTGTGTGGCATCTGCCATCCTGATTACAATTTAGTGATATTTTTTTCATTTTTATAATTGGTTATATTTAATTTTCTATGATCATAGGGGTTGTGACTAAGCCCACAGGTGATTTATGACCATCTTGTGGTCACATGATCTCTAGATAGGGTCTATATGCATTCTATAGCCATATTATATTTTATTATGATTTTTAGACATTTTTATATATTTTTAAATATTTATTCTATAAAGATTTATATTTATGAATGACTTTCATAATTTATTTTGAGGCCAATTGTGACTATTTTGAGACCCAGTATTTTTCTTTAGGCTCTATTAGTTTAAATATATTTTCTGTATTTTTTCTACAATTTTTCTAGAATTTTTAGGTAATTAAATATAGGAAAAACCTATTTTCTAAGACTTCTAGAATTTACTCTGCAATCCTATGAGCATATATTGACCCCAGATATTTTTCTAGGCTTCATTATGTTATTTTACATTTTCTAGAATTTTTCCATATTTTTCTGGCTATTTTTAATATTTATTATAATTTTCTGTAATTAAAATTGCTTTAAAAACAATTTTTTGAAATTATTAATACAGTCAGCGCCATGTCAGCAAGCCGGGCCACCTGTCATCCGCTCTGTCACGCCCCCCTCCCGCAGGAGCGATCGTCCTCGCTAAGGCGTGATGCCGCACGGGCCTAGGTTGCGCCCGTGCAAGGCTAAGTCCAGAAACGGCCGATTTGAGCTAGGCCACAGAGTCGCACAGAGTGTCCCCATTTGCAGCGGAAAGTAAATGGACACAAAATTGAAGCGAATTCAACTCTTTATTGATATTCAAGAAGTTTACAAGCGGCGCTAGGCCAATATTACAAATCGCTCAAGCTCTCTCTCTCTGAAACATAAAAGACGTGCCAAGTGGCTTACAACATGGAATGGTTCATGGCGATGTTCCGATACATTATGTCCTGTATATGGTGCTTCAGCTCCTTGCAATGCTCCAAGGCTCCAGAGATAGCTCCGCGCCTTAGCACGTTCAATGGAAGCTCCGCACCCGCCGACGATACCTGCATCCTACAAGTAGACTGTGGGGTTATCAGTACATTGTTATGCACTGGTGGGGAGGCTAGCTCACCCACAATGCTATCATTACCAAACACGTTCTATTTACTTTTGTGCACCGTCTATCATTCATTGTCTTTCTAATCTTGCCTTAAGATCATTTACATGGCATATTTCATAGCCTATCTCGTGTTGCCAAATTCAAGTGTCGTATGGAAATACATGCACGACTTACCCATACTTACCGTCCGGCCTTCCCTGTTCAACGTAAACCAAGTTAGTCAACAATTCATATGAAATAACTTAACGTAGTTCATGTAAGCATTCAATGTCAAGTGCGTGTCCTTGCCTCGGGTTCTAGCACGTCGTAGGCACGTTTTCTAACTCGTTTGCTCGAAGTACTCTTGATCATTTTGTGTGTTATATTCAAGCCTATTCAGAAGGTGCTTTGTACAGTTAACTTAGACTACTTTGATTTCAATGCAAGGACTTGCACGTGGATTGCCACCAGCAAAGCCCTCTTAAATCTATATGCACCGGTCGCTGGCATCACAAGCCATTTTGGACACATCCAAGCCGTGGTATTTCTCAACTAGCATAGGGTGAGGACTGGCACACACCCCGTTAGTCTCTTGAAATACTCCTGCACTTACGTCCTCCGGGTGGCCAAGTCCGCACCCAGGCAGCCCGTAAGCCATGACTTGATCCCGCCTAGGCCGGCCACGATCCTCCCTTTGATCATGCCGCGGAATCCATATCACCCGTGCATAGGTCCATCCACGACCATTTTGTATTTTATTGTCATAGGCTAACCCTTAGCCACAATGCGTTATCGACCATGTTGGCGTCCGTGCAGCGCGGGTAGCGAGCCCCGTTGCACGTGCCCATCATACCTGTCGCTAACCATTCTTTTCTCTCTTATCTTTTATTCATGTATTCTTTTATTTCTTTCTTTCTTTCACTTGTTCGTTCGTTCATTGATTCATTCACGTATTCATTCATTCATTCATTGATTCATTCAAGCATTACGCAACTCCCAGTACGGGAGCCGCCTTGGCGACCCATCGGTCCCATAGTCTTTCAATGTTGATAAATTCTACTCGGAACGACTATGTTGATAGTCTTCCCGTTTCATTGTTGTAAACTATTCATTGTTTCATTGTTTGAACGCAAAAGGGACTTGAACGTAAGCTTGTGCCTTAGCACGAGCGTGGAGCGCGGTGCGAGAGTTTCTATATTGCCGAATTCTTTTCCATGTTCTAAACAAGCATACAAGATGGGATTAATCCCTTAGCTAGGTGCATTGAGTCACTTATTAGCATGCGCAGGGTTATCGCCTAGCGATTCTCGTGATAGTGTCCGTATTGTTATGTGTCTAGGCTAAGCAAAGACGGGTTCATCGGAGCCACCCACCTTAGCGATGTTCGCATCGGCCGAGCGATACTCCGAGTGCGCCTTTGATAGTCTAAGTCTGGATTCATCTTTGACGGGCCATTGTAAGTCTTGCATCGATTCGCATCGATACTTCATCGGGTCGACGCAACTCTTCGAGTCGACGGCTCATTTGAGTCGTTACACTTGCCGTTTGAATCGGCGTTCCGCTAGGGCGGAGCGGGTCATTACACGCTCGGACTAAGCGGGGGGGCCCAACTGTCAGCCAAAGGGGCGCTGACTCACCCCCCACTCCTAATTTGGAGTCGGCTAAACCGACTCAGGATTGGCTAGCCAAGCCGGGTCGAGATCCGACCGTTGGCTAATTGGACGGGGTTGAGGAGATCATGCCACGTGGCATGGAGCCACAGCTTCAAACCAACTCAGTTGAGCCGCATATATATATATATATATATATATATATATATATATATATATATATATATTTTTTTTTATATATATATATATATATATATATATATATATATATATATATATATTCAAATATATATATATATTCAAATATATATATATATATATATATATATATATATATATATATATATATATATATATATATATATTCGTGGGGTTTTTCCAGAAACCTTAGATTATTGTTTGGCCGACTTTTGGAGTTTGATCCCGGTGATCCTCCGACTTCCCGAAGCGATTTCCGCCAACTCCGACATGCTTTTCATGTGCCATTTTTTTGTTGGATTCATATCGAGGTAAGCTTTCTGAATATTTAATTTATTTTCGTAGATATTATACCTAAATTTCTAGAAAATTCGTAGAGTGTCGGTTGTCCAAAATTTGACACGTTTCGGTGTTTTCGAGATTTCGAAAGAACCAGAAATCGAAATCACGAACCGTTTGAAGTTTCGGAAAGATAACACAGAGCTCTACGATATATATTTTTTCCAGAAATTATTTTGTTCATCTAGTATTTTATATATTCTGTTAAACTCGGAATTGATCGGTTGATTACCGTTTTGGTCACGATTAGCCATAACGGCGATATCTTTTGACCAAAGCATGATTTTGCGGCATAGTTGATTCCAGCACACTTGTGGCGCTAAAATCTACCAAAATGCACTTTCAAAATCTAGAGTTCACAGCATTTTACTAGATAGTCAACGGTACGTCTCGATTTACATGCCATGGTTTCCAAAATTGGGAAACACAACTTTTGATGGCCAAACTTGCATGTTTAGATTATATGCATTGTATTTCATTTTCAGTTTTGATTGATTATGGACATGTGCTTTTCGTATTATAATCTGTTGAGCTGTTTTCATTGCATATACCTATGTTCATGTTTGGTCTTGTGGCTCATACTTGGAGTCTCTTATTAGTACCTTGCTTGAGTTGTGTCATAGAACGAGTGCGTGTAGTGAACTGCTATAGTCTTGATTATCGTTTTACATAACCAGAGAGTCCACACTCGGGACGAGGGTTGATCAGTGCACCAGAGAGTCCACACTCGGGACGAGGGTGTTTGTCGTGTTCATTTGGCACCAGAGAGTCCACACTCGGGACGAGGGTTGACCACTTATACTAGAGAGTCCACACACGGGACGAGGGTGTTTTGCCGTGAGCTAACCAGAGAGTCCACACTCGGAACGAGGGTTAGTGCTTAGTTCAAACCCGTGAGTCCACTCTCGGGATGAGGGTTTGGTTCTCCCATTGATCTCGTTTTCATTGTTCACTCGGCAGTTCATTTATGCGTAGTTGTTCTAGTGTTCATATTCGTGTTCATGGTCATTTGTCGTGTTCCTATTTTTCTTGTTTATTTCTTGTGCATGATAAAACTGTTAGATAGACATATATATTATGTATCTTGCTATGTCCTCTGAGGACCTGATGATCTCTTCAGGTTAGTCGAGTTTGAGTCAGGAGCAGACAAGAGGGTTGAGTCAGCCTCGGATCGCGGTGCTTTGCAGTTGAGGTTGTCTTAATTAGCAGTTTGTACTCAGTTAGCTATTTCATATATTTTTTTCTATTCTCCGTCTATTGGTAGTAGATTTGTATCCACCGGACGTGACATTTGATTCTTGGAAACATTCAGTTTATATTCATTATTGCTTAGTTTCATAGATATGCATTGATCTTGGTTGTGTCTTGATTATTCTGTGGATGAGATATAGATTTCCATGTGATACTAGATTCAGTGACTTGCGAGTTATAGACAGCGTTCTATCGTCGACACTGCGGCGTAGGCTAGGCTTGGAGACGCTTCGTATCCGAAGTGCGGGTGCGGGTCGTGACAGGTTGTTGTTCGATGAATTGAGTTAGCAAGGAATGATATGATTTAGAGAAATACGTTGGTCGATGACTTAAGATAGACGGATGAACAATACACGAATTAGGGTTTGAGAAATTTGATGTTGTGAATGATTTAAGGATAATGATCGAACTTGAATTTGAATGTCGAGGAGATTATCCAGTCGGATGATAGCATCATTCGCACGACTCGAAATTCATTGCAAAGGAAGATCGTCAGGTTACGCATATCATCGATGGTATTGAGGCGTATCAAAGATCGATATGCGATAACTCGGGGGGCACCCTAATTCGAGGAATGACGATCGTGCAAGTGTTATTGTTCTGATGGATGCTATACTTAGGATTTTGATAGAAATAAATGTAGATGAAACAAGAAGTGTCTTGATGGTTACGCGGATAACCACAGCATCGACATTCTTGTCTTGTGCGAACGCAACTCTAGCCTCGCACATGCGTCGTATCGAATTTGGGGCGATTATTCTGCGTGAGCGCTAATATGGTGATTCATGTCACGGGAATGATCGAACTCAAAAAAATTAGAATGTGGCAATTTGGATTGCTTCGACTTGTTGGTTTGAAGCGAAGATGAATTCGAGGATTAATAGGACTTGTGATTGACGATTGAATGAAACCTGAGGATTGAGTAGGTACAATTACGCATCGAGAATGAATTAATCTAGACACAAAATAAGGATTACATCCCGATGAGGATGATTATCTCGCGGGAGCGTGCATGGTGATTCATGCCCACCGTGGATAATCTGACTCGCGTGAGATCGGGGCGCAACATATTGTTAAGCTAGACAACCTTATGATCGAATACGTGAATTATGATGAACAACTTTGGAAATGTGAAATATGAATTATGGTTTAGCGATGAAACGTGTCGTAGGGTACTTGACTTGAGAAGAATTGATAAGTGGATTATGTCGAACGTGTTCGAAGAGATAGACTAGGTAAACTGGCTTGTTGGATGAGCGATATTGATATGTCGAAAAATTGGTAGAAATGTGAGTTATCGTATGATGGCTTTGCTGAATGAATCAGACCCCGTGCGAAGAATGTTGGGATGTGTGTAGGGAATCGATGCTCGATGTTTAGAAATCGAAGTGATGCGCCCTTGGGTAGAAAACCCCGTACTATCAACTTGGTTTGATCTTAGGATGGGGTCAGTGTTGATATTATTGTTTGGAAACTATGATTCCAATACTGACGGATGACTTTAGCCTAAAGATATAGCCTAGCGGTTAGGCAGACGTCCGGGTGCGGAGCGATAGAAATTATGGAGGCACCACTTCTGAGTCTCGGTTGACATGCATGTATATCAAGGATGCTTGATTATGTGCACGATCCGACTCGAACGATGATGGCGGAATTCGCTATCACGAGGCTTGGCTGAAATGCATGTATTTTAGGAACGCCTAAAATATGTGCACGATCCAACCAAGTGATACGTTGAATTCAAGTAAGACTTGAGGAACGGACAAGTATCGAGGATTTTGAAATTGTGTTTCAAGGAAAAGATTGGTGGTAGTGCGATCATTAAATTGAGACGAACTTGAATGTTGGTTGATCGAATGGTTTACCTAGAACTGAGCGGTATGTGTGTGCGACGAGAGTAAGTTATCTAAGTTGAGATATAGTTGTTCGAGGTGAATAATAACCATAGCACGAGCATGACTCGAGTTGAGAAAACGTATAGGAGAAATGTGTGCGAGAAACGTAGGATATTGAATTGAGTGATAAGTGATTAAGTAAGTACTCAGTTAGTTTCGAGGACAAAACTTTTTCTGAGTGGTGTATGATGTAGTGCCCCATCCCGCTCAGTCAATCGGAGGAATCGAAACGCCAACGGCGTTCGGACTTAGCCATACAACGCCGACACGAAGGCCCGTTCGGTCGAGGCGACTCATAGAATCAGGTAGGGTAGTTTCGGTGAACTCGCCTTATCTTAGCCTTCACATAATAAACCACATGTTTTCAACTTGCATAATTGTAGTGCCCCATCCCGCTCAGTCAATCGAAGAAATCGAAACACCGACGGCGTTCGGACTTAGCCTTGCAATGGCTTGCTCGTAGACATCGCTCAGGTGGGGTAGTTTCAGTGATCTTGCCTCATCTTAGCCTTCACATAATAAATCACATGTTTTCAACTTGCACAATAGGCTTGATAATAGAAGAGACAAATCCACATAGCTAAAGAAATAATTCCGATGGGTCGAAATGAGTTAGAACATGGAAAAAGGTCCAACGGTCGGCTTAGAGTTGGTGCATGGCGTGCTTTGAAAATGACACTCGTTCCTTCGTCCCGTGGCTTGGGAGAAGAAAAGTTGGTTTTCGGTTGGTTTTCGACACAAAACGATGAACTTGCCTAAGTCATAGGCGTCGCCCGCGTAAATTCTCGATAAAGCATGTACGCTTCCTCGATGCAAGGCTTGGCATAGCCTTTGCTCGTCCCTTGAGTTAAGTTGGCTCGATTAAGTTAGACAAAGTTATGCCGGTCGACCTAAGTCATTCCAAGTGCTGTCCCGCTCTTTTTACGGTTGTTAAGTTAAATAGTCCCACGATCCCAAGGCCCATCATATGAGGTATGACTTGGACGATAGCGTTGCGTAGAACACGAGTTGGTTTAAGGCACGAGACACAGTTGGTTCAGTGGAAAGTTAGCTACGGTCTGTCGATACTTAAGAAACACATTATGTTTAAGTTAAGTGGAAAGGCTATGCAGCAGCCGTTTTCGGAGTTCAAAGAATGTTAAGTCTAAGCGATGGTTAGTCGCCAAGAGGAAATATGTCGGGACTGTAGTTCAGTCGCTGAGGCAACCCTGGTTTGGGCTCTGCAAAAGAAGTGTGAAAAGTGGAAGAAGTAAAGCAATGGAACTAAGTGATGATGATGAGACCATGCAATTACGTTAAGTCTAGAAGTTAGCGTAAGCGCGTGATCATGGACAACTTGCCGACAAGGGCGATGTTTCTTCGAGCGGCAACCCGGGGCCACGGGACCGACTCGGCCTAGGAAGAAACACGGTATAGCCGAGCTGGGTAATAGGCAACCGGTAGTTCGGGGACTTGCATCGTGGATCGCTACCTGCAGTACAAGGATCCCATTTACCAGGCTATGTCTACGATGGCTAGTTAATGCCAGTGACCATTCATATATATGGGTCGGCATGGGTGACAATCCACGTGTGTGCCTTTGGATTGAGTTGAATGTGTATGCAGTTAGAAGACAATGTTTGGGCCTAGGATTTGGCTACAGTGAAGGCGACGTGCTTCGGCACGAGATGTGGCGTCGAGTGTTAAGTCATTGGCATAGAGTTGCATGAGTTAGACTTGAGCTGTTACGAGTTAAGTCGAGAAGGGTCGTAGGGCAAGTTTGGTGAAGTTACGTTGAGTTTCAGGGCACGACCTCGAAATATGAGGCACGGTCGTATTATCGTAAACAAGAATAGGCAAGACTAAGCGAGGAGGCACTGCCTCAGAGATATTAAAGCACGAATCGAGTTCATGGCACGACCGAGTTATTACGTCACAGAGTATGGCACGAAAGACAAGCATAAGTCGGTACGTTGATATTGCAAGCACAAGAAAGGTCTTGAGGCAAGGATAAGGAAGCTTATAGATGCGGTAGCACGGTCATACAGAAATGGAGTCTATCGTGTAGTTGCGTCTCTGATTATGGCTGTAAGGCAAGCACGACTTGATAGGTTAACGTTGTTGAGTGGACGTTATTGTTGCAAGCACGGGATGGTCCTCAGACACAAATATGCCAAGGCGTCTGTCATAAAATTGATCCTAAGATAAGACTAGAAAGACAATTGATAAGAAGGGACTATGTTGCACAAAGTAAATCAAACGTGTTGGTTTTGCATGGGTAGGCGAGGAGCTCATTCCACCAGTACAGTTGAGTACTGACACCCACATAGTTTTCATGTGCAGGCACAGGTAGAAGCTCGTGGTGCGGAGTTCGCTTGGATGCGTCGAGGCATGGAGTTCCTTGGCGATTCGAAGCGTGCGTCCGCATGGAGTCAAGACTTATACGGGACATAATATATGGACGTCACCTATCTGAAGCTTTCGCTGGCTCAAGTATTGTAATCGAGAGATGAGAGAGAGCAGAGTGACTTGTATAATGAGAGAAAAATGAGCACGAGAGACTTGTAATCATGGCTTGCGCCTATTGTAATCTGATTGTTCAATATCAATAAAGAGTTCTTTTGAATAACTTGTGTTTTGATTCTAAATTTCTGTTGCATGCTCAATGTTTCTGCTTGGGACTTCTGTGCGACGACCCCGTCGCCACCGATATAATCGGCCGTTATAAAACTGCCTTGTACGAGCGCAATCTAGGCTCGTACGGCATCACGCCTTAGCAATGACGATCGCTCCTACGGGAGCGGGGCGTGACAATAATAGGCTTGATAATAAAAGAGACGAATCCACATAGATAAGGAAATAATTCTGACGGGTCGAATTGAGTTAGAATATGGAAAGGTCCAACGGTCAGCTTAGAGTTGGTGCACGACGTGCTTTGAAAATGTCACTCATCCCTTTGTCCCATGGCTTGGGAGAAGGAAGTTGATTTAAGTTTGCCACAAGCTACGAACTTAGCCTAAGTCATAGGCGTCGCAGGTATAAATGCTTGATAAAGCGTACACGGTCCCATCGTCCAAGGCTTGGCATAGCCTTGATCGTTCCATGAGCTAAGTTGTATCGCACAACTTATGGCATAAGTCTAGGTACCCAAAGAACTTGGTTGTTCAAGTTGAGCGTATGTACGGTCCCACGATTCTACGGTTGCATATAGCCATTTGTTCCCACGGTCTTAAGGCTCGTCACATAGAGTATGACTTGGACGATAGTGTCGCACGGAATACAATGAGTTTAAGGCACGAAACACGGTTGTTTCGATGATAGAAATGCCACAGGCTATGGCAAGTATTAGGCACGTTTGGTGCAAGTTATGTTGTAAGGCTATGCAGTAGTCGTTTCCTCGATTTCAAAGGAGTAAGTTCACGCGACCATTTGTCGCTGAGGCGGTCCCTCGTTTGGGAGTCTCACGGTTCCTATGCACAATTTCAAAGTATGAGGCGGTCCCTTGGTTGGGAGTCTCACGGTTCCGATGCACGTTATGCAAAGTGTGGTTTAGAGCATGAGATGCTAAGTATAGTTCCAGTCGTACTATAAAATTAGGTTATGCATTTACGTGAGTCTAGATGTCTCGTAGGTGCGTGGTCATGGACAACTTGTCGACAAGGATTTCTTTCTCGACTGGTATTACACGGGGCCAGTCGACCTAGGGAGAAAACGTTATAGCAGCGCTGAATTATACCGCGTTGGTAGTTAGGGGCTTTCCATGGGGCTAGCTACCTTGCATTGAAGGACCCGCCGCCTACCCGAGCTATGTCCACGATGGCTTGTCGTGCCAGTGGCCTTTCATATAGATAAGTTGGCATGCTGAGCGGCAATCCGCATGCATGGTGTCAATCGTATCAAAGGAAGTGCAAGCACGGTATGACTTGAGTTAAGAAATGTGTCCTCGGTTTGCACCTAAAGTATTATGAAGCTTAAGATTGGCTATGCGTAAGACACATGCTTCGGCATACGATGTGGCATCGTACTTGAGTTCTCAACACGAGTTCCACAAGCTGGGTTAGATGTTTCGAGTTAAGTTCTGGAAGGGCCGTAGGACAAGTTCGGTTAAGTCTTGCTGAGTCGCGAGGCACGTCCCCGATATGTTATGGCACGACCATGTTGTTACGACACAACTGTAGGCAAGTTACTAAGTAGCGAGGCGCTGCCTCGATTATGTTATAAGAAGGGATTTATGGCACGACCAAGTTGTTGCGTACCAAATATGGGCCAAAAGGCAAGCACGAGTCAATAAGTTGACATTGTTGGCACGAGAAGGTCTAGAGGCAAAGTATCACTACAAGAAAAATGACGATTATTGACGGTTTATAAGTTAACAGTCGTCGAAAACCGTCAACAATATTGGTTATCTTGACGGATTTAGGCTTACGTCAAGAGATGCCATTTTTTTTGTTAAAGTAGCAATTTTATAACATGTATGTTGACGCTTTCGAAGGATCCGTCAAGAAAAAACATTTTCTATATTGACGGTTTGTTGATAACCGTCAAATAATGCATGTGCGAAAAAATTATCGTGCATATTTCAGCTGCCACTTTAGTAATTTTTTAAAAAAAAATTGAGTGTATCATCTAAGTTGACGGTTGCGTAAAACCTCAAAAACTGCTCCTATGGAGTGAAACTCCCGATCCCTTTAAAAAAATCTCGAAGGGATTCTTTCACCTCCCTCATCCTCCTTCCTCTCCACCAGCTCCTCCCTCTTTTCTCTATTTCTCCTCATCTGAAAGCCTTCTCCATGCTCGAAATCTCCATTTCCTCTCCACCAGCATACTACAGGCTTAAAATCTCCCCCTC
Source organism: Iris pallida (assembly GCA_029216955.1). NCBI lineage: Eukaryota > Viridiplantae > Streptophyta > Magnoliopsida > Asparagales > Iridaceae > Iris > Iris pallida. The sequence goes on from JANAVB010026500.1 coordinate 380,265, forward strand.
CCCACGCTCACCCTTCTCATCTCCGACCACCTCCTCTCCCTCCTTCCCGAACTTTCTCCGTCCGACCACCACCGCATCCTCCTCCGCCACCCCTCCTTCATCTCCCGCCACAACCTAATTTTTTTACTTTCACTTCTCACATCTTGGAAACCCTAGCCAAAACTTCTTCCTCTGACCAGCATTCCCCCAGGTCGTCGATGGTGGTGGCAACCGTGAGGGAGTGGAAGATCGACGATCTACCACTGGTGCCTAGAAGGGGGAAGCAGCGGATGCCTCCACGGGATGCGATCGAGCATTCGTCAGAAGCAGCACCGTCGACTCTGTCTCCATCTAGAAGAGGTTCGTCTCCCCAAATTTTTAGGGTTTCTATTATTCAGATGAGTCTGGAAGTAAGAAATTTTGTCAAAGAAATTGAATCCTACTAAGCTCAAATTTTCCAAGGCATATTTCATTTCCCCTTTTTTCGGAGTTTATGACTCAGTTGTTGCTGCTATAATTTCTCTAAGAACTGGGTTTGGATACTTTTTAACAGTCATATTGAGAAGTCGAGAAACCTAATATGAAATTTTAGGTTTTGTTTTGTTTTGGCTCAATCATCAACCCGTATCCATACTCTAACCTACTGCCCATTGGCACGTTATCAACTTTATACTTTTAGAATTTGATCTTTACCCACTTCTCTCCCTCGAGACTCTTTCAATTTTTCAACAATCGTTGTCGACCCTAATTCTTTGATTGCCAGCAAATTATTGTCACTCAAAGGATTCTAGTAATTTTTAATTTGCAAGGTTCAATTTTTTTTTTTTATGGTATTTTTTCATAACTTCAATTTAGTATTTACCAATGATTTACTGCATCGATGAAATTTCCTTACTAAAGTAGTTACCTTACTCAATTGGGCTCATTTTGCAACTTATTTCTTGTGAATTATTTATTATTATTGTTGCTATCAGCACATAAAACAATTTATCGTTAGGCTATCATTGATCTTCCTTTACGGCATGCCTGCCATTGTCGAGTCCAACACTCCCTCGGATGAGATTTTCAAAATTTGCTATTTTTATAAACTATTTATATAATAAATGATTAATTTAAATATTGCAATCTAACTTGTTTTTTAGAGTTTTAAAATAAATAAAAATGTGCCTTCAATTAGGCATGCGTCACACCATGCGCCTAGAATGTTATGTGTACCTTGAGCCTTGCTATACGCCTTACGCTGTCACAACACTTCACAATATCAGGCCCAAGAATGACCCTACATTGCTAGAAACGTGGCATGAATCCTGGCCCCTACTACGTCGGTCACTGTCAGACCTGAGTTTGGGTTTGGCAATTGCTTTTCATATGTTAGGTAATTTCTGTATATTGTGCAATTTCTTGTACAATCTATCACACATGCACAAACCTTTATATGATGCGTCATATACAAAATTCTATGTGTTGTCTTAGACAAAGGGCTACTTCAAAAGAAAGGCTGCAATACCCAAATCCTGCAATTGTTGCTTTCTAATATAACAGATACTTATTTCGCACTAATTAACATATATTATCTATCTATATCTATCTAAGTGTGTCTCTACATATATTGTATTGCCGTTTTTATATCCTCGTGACATAGATCCAATAAATTTCTCTTGAATTTGAAATGTATATAAGCAAAGGTCACTAAATTCTAATTGGATATTGCTATTTTATCATGTAAGGATCAACATTCTTCAATATTAAAATGTGTATGTGGTGTTCATAGGGTGTCTCCATTGGTCTTTTCTACACAGTTGGATCAGGTGCAAAGATATGTTAATTACATACCGGAAGTCATATCTTGGGCGATTCTAAATTAGGGGACTACTGCGTGCTAGAAGTGTGAGTTTGTAGCCATTGTTAAGTTTTAGCATCTTTGCAGTCATAACTCAAACTTCCATTTTCTGGCTATGCAGTCATACTTCCAAAATCTGACATTTGTGTGTGTGTGTGTGTGTGTGTGTGTGTGTGTTTGTGTTAGAGGTTTCAGGGTCGTACCTCTGAACTCTCATATATATATATATATATATATATATATATATATATATATATATATTGTGTGTGTACACGTGCACGTTTGCATGCATCATGCATTCGTGCAGGGGCATGCACTAGTGGACACACATGTATATTATGAAATATTGCATTAATCACTTTAAAGTAATTATTTATAGAAAATAAATTCTATCTTGATTGATATCTTTTCAAGTTATTGGAATGAGTTCATATATTAAACTATTAAATCTTCTGTATAGTAGAAAGTTTTAATCCGCAACAATTAGATGGCCCTTGACAGAGCCAAGTGGAAGAAGAGGATTCAAACAGCTGCCCAAAATTTGGGATAAAGGCTTTGTTGTTTTTGTTGTTGTAGGAAGTTGCCTACCAAGATTATCCTAATCAAGAAATATGATAACCTTTTCATAAGTTATTGAATTTATTTTTTCCTTAATTCCATAAATAGTGATTTAAGGGAATGTTTGTGTATTGTCAAACTAGGTGCAAATATATGATTCTCCCTAGTAGTTGGAAGAACAGCTTTTTTTCAGCAAGCTTCATACTTTTTTTTGGATGTACTTGTTTTCTTTTGATGTACTTGTTTCCTTTTGAATCTGTTAAAGTTCAATTTGTGTGTGTTCTCCATAATCGCATAATAATGTAGTAGAAATTAAAACTTTTATGTAGAGGGGCCATTGTTGGTGCAGATCTTTCGGGCAAGACAATTATTGGAAGTAAGAATACAATTGGACACCATGCAGTGATTGGAATAAGGTGCCAAGATTTGAAATACAAGGTTAGATATTCTTTTGCTTGATGATGCTTCTTGGCATTTACTTGTATTATTGTGTATTGAATAGCACTCGAATTCCAGAGCACATTGTAAGAGTTAATTACGAACTTTCTTTGTGCATTCCCTCTTTATGGTATTAAAATGTTTTTACTTAAAGTTGTGTGTTATCTTGAAGATCCCACAATGCGGTTGACAGTGGTAAAAGAGTCCAATTCCATTGTAAACCATTTATTGGATGTGCTTCAAATGTCTATCTGCATGCATGTATGTGATATAAGTTTGTGTACATTATGTATAGGTGAAAGTAACTATGTATATTTTACACACCTTTATGCATATGTTATATTTTCTTTATGTGCCTGCTACAACTGGAATTGGATTTCTCTAGTCATCTGTTGGTGCTTCAGTTGTGAACCTGTTCATAATAAAATGTGGCTCTTGTTTTTTGAACCATCGCATGCATTTAGAATCTTTCTAATGCTGGCATGTACAGGGTTAGGTATATAGTGATTCCTTAATTTTCAATTATCTGCTATTAGGAATCTAGGATTTAGTTTTCTGTTCTTGTGGTGTTAGTTTTGCTAATGCATGTGTTATTTGTTGATATGTAACATACATGTTTTTATGTAATGAAATCAATTATGATGGAAGCATTAAATATATGCTAGACACTGGACATAATTTCCCCACAAATCTTTTCCTGATAGTCCTCGAGCTTTCAATTTAGTTTGACTTATTTAATTTTCCGTACGATTCCTGCATTGGCTGTGATAAAGGATATGGTTTTGTTGATGTTACAGTGGACATGACCCTTAACAGATCTAACTGGAAGAAATTTGGGGTAAAGCTTTGTTGTCATTGTCTGATACCTGCATTTCATACATTAGCAGCATATGCTCCTTTCCATAAACTTTAGTAGTGTTTATATTTGTTGAGTAAAACTTCATCCTATAATACCATGTATTGTTTCAGCAAGGTGATGAATGTTTCCTTAATGTTGGCTGCAATAATGACATACGAGAGTACACATCTATACATAGGTCTTCCAAGTCAAGTGACCAAATAGTAAGTAGGTAACTTCTGTATATTATCATTAACATGTACTTCAGTTATTGATCACCAATCTTTTGCTAGGTTATTGGTGATAACAATCTTATTATGGGATCTTGTCATATTGCTCACTGAAAATTCTGTTTGTCGGACAATTATTTAAGTTATTCGCATGTAGTATGTCACGTTCGATCTGTCCAACTCGAGCTTTGTTAAAACCAGTCCAAAATGCCAAAACTTGGAAATTAGAAAATGGTTATTGATTAGAGCTAGACTAATGCACAATTTATAAGGCACATGAATAACTGGATTTCCTTAGCCAAGAGTTTGAAATGAACGTCTAGATGCTATAATCTCTCTTCCTAAGAGTTAAGAAGTTGCAATGTACTCGTGTGCATCAGGGATGTAAAGAACTAATTGCATTGTAGGATTATGATAAACCAAAATTTATGATAACCAGAATCAATGGATTTGCTGTTATCTATAGCTTCCAGCATCAGAGACTAGTGTTTGTGACTTTCCTTTATCTTAACGGTATACTTAACAATTCACACAAACAATGTCAATTTGAGGCAGTTATATGTAAATAATTGGTACTTTATGCTGTTGGAATTATTCAATAATTAAGGGGCCACACATGCAAAATTAATTGTGTTTAGGCTATATAAATAATTAAGCCAAATTAAAGTGGTCTATTTGGAAATTGGCTTAAGGGTATAATTGTCATAGAATTAATGTGTAGATACCGGAGATAATTCTAATTTGATGAGGGGTCAAATTAGAAATATCAAAACATATAAATATATGTATTCATTAGGGCTATCGGTAGCGAACTATCGGACTATCGGGGCTGAGTTGATACAATGTTGGGATGAGCCAGGTTTGATTGGGGCTGTTAAATGCAAATGTTATACTAGTTACATGCCATGTACCTTCAATGGTATGCATGGCATTGACTGTTATACACATACACTAGCATGGTTGAATACTTGATAATTTGAACCTAGCAACCCTACCTTTTAAATCCTGAACCTGAACCCTCTTTAATGTTGCTGAAATTGTAATGTAATGCACATGTCTACATGCCCTTGTTAACACACAACCACCATGTGTTCAAGTTAGATATGTACTCTAACAGTATATGATCGCACTATCGGTATCGTACTATCGGTTCCGGTATCGAACTATCGGTATCGGACTATCGGTATCGGTATCGAACTATCAGACTATCGGTATCGGTACCGAACTATCGGTATCGCTAGCGGACTATCGGACTATCGGTATCGAACTATCGGTATCGCACTATCGGTATCGGACTATCGGTATCGGTATCGCACTATCGGTATCGGTATCGAACTATCGGTATCGGTATCCGTATGTACTTAGTATCGATCGTAGCAGATTAATATCGGTATCGGTATCCGTCAGGGATCCGTCGCTAATCCGTCATTTGTTAGCGACGGCGTTCGACGGAATAGTGACGGAACGATACCCTCTGATACACTGTTACGACGGTTTACCGACGGACTATCCGTCGCTAAGCGTCTATACAATTCAATACTTAATTCTTGAATTCGACGATAGACCGTCGGCAAGTCGTCGCTAATGCAACGAATAGTGACGACGGAAAGTCGTTGCTATTCCGTCGCTTGACGACTACTTAGCGACGGATCTATATTAGCGACGAGCTGATTGCCGACGGATTTTTTTTGACCAATATCCGTCAGTGATCCGTCGCTAATACGAATTAGCGACGGATGGGCGACGGATCTGGCCGTCGCTAAAGCCACATATTTTGGTAGTGTCCCGAATATCTCCGTCATCTCCGACTGGCCTCGTCACCTCCCCGAGCTTCTCTGACACACAGACGGCGCTTGTCGCACTCCGGGGTCTTCTCCACATAGGTTGGGAACCCCACCCACTCCAACACCATTGGAAATCACTTCATGTCGTCCTCAATTTCTTTAGTACCCCCAAACATAGAAAAGTAATCACTTTTCTTTTCCAACCCGATGATTCCGCGAACCAAACGAGGCCTAAGAGTAGAAATTACTTATCATGTTTGGAGCAGTTCATGCCATTTGGTTGGCAGGATCTCAGATTTCCAAGTTTCCAACCCCCATTAGATAATTATCAAGTCCAGCTTTTGTATGCAAAAAATGAGGAAGTAGAATTCTTACATTTTATCAGTAAATTATAATTCCGTGAATTGGAAGTCACTTTCATCATTTCATGACTAACCTTTCAAAATAAAAAGGTGACTGGAGCAATAGGGTTTTCTAGCTCAATGATGTTGGTTAGGTACCTAACCTCTAAAAATAAGGTAAGACCTGCAATACAAGCTAACCAAACATATTGATTGTTGTTTGTAAAATAGGTAGGTTAAATTAGGAGTTACAATTCCACATCAATTTTATATATGAATTCTATCGACTTTATGGGATCCCAAATTATAGTAGCCAAACAATTCCTAAGAGTGAACAACAAAAGGGCACTATTAAAAGAAAAAAATATATGGATGATAAGTGGAAGAGTTGTTTTCACATGTTGCTAATGAGAACTTTTTTTTTTTTTTTTTTTTTTTGAAATCACACGCACACACACAATTGGGGGGCTCGAACCTTGCCGGCCCCTCCGGATGTCCGCTCTAATACCACTAGGCTAGAGAGCTCGGACTGCTAATGAGAACTATCGTTTCAATATATAAAACTAACGAATTAACCCTTTTCTCTCTCATGCGAATATGAAGGGTCCTGTTGGAATGGGAAAGTTATTTACAGTTGACCACCCCTCTCTCATACAAGAATCGAGCCTTACTGATTTTAATAATTAATCCGTTTACATTCCTCCATTTGGGAATTGAATGGGATTGATTGGATGAAAATATGAAAAAAAAACATTACTGCTGGAAAAAAAAAAGATCGGACAATAGTGTGTTCTTATGAAAAAAAAAAAAAACCTTTATAACGCTTATAATGCTTATAACGCTTGTTAGTGTTATATAAGTGTAGACTATATATATGTTTTTGAAACTTTATAACAGTAAAACGTTGTCATAACCATTTATAAGCGATATAAAATCATTTTTTCCGTAGTGAACAGTGTAATGTCGTTAACCACAAAAACTAAGGCCTCGTTTGGTTCGCATAATGGAAGAGAAAGGAAATCAATTCCTTGGCATTTTCTTTCCTTTGTAAATTACAATTCCTATTGATTTTCCTTTCCGATGTTTAGAAAATCCAAAAAAATTGGAAAGGAAAGTGAATACTTCAATGTGGGAAAGTGATTCCTTGCTTGGATGCATGGAATCACTTTTCCTCCTAATTTTTCTTCCATTGGGAATCATTTTCCTTTCTTCCTCAATTATCCTTTGACATCCAAACATACGAAAGTAATCACATTCCTTTTCCAACCAGATGATTCTGCAGCCAAATGGGACCTAAATGCTTCTTCATTCCTTCTGTGAAAAAATTACCAAGTCGAATGAAATATGCTAAATGATTTAATAAAGTTGATGCTAAAAGCAACCTTTGACAAATTAAACTACGAGAGAAAAGTAACATAAATTTTTTTTGAGAGCTTTTATAGAAAAATATTGAAATATAACACTCTGGACTAGGAATTGCTCTCTAAACCGGTAAACAAGCAACCGAAGATGCATCACTTTCCTTCTAGTAATTCGGATACTGATAGCATGTATATCTATATCACTTTCCTTTTAGAAATTTGGATATGGCAGTTACATAGAGACGAGATGTATTTGGATTCCCAACTCAAGATAGACTCTTGAATATTAAAAGGAAATATGGTTACAGATGGCAGCTAGCTATATACATATATAGTCCAGTCAGAGACAAGAGCAATAATTGGAATCCCAACTCATGGGAGATGAAAATAACCTATTTATATGTATTTTATTTCATAAACTAGTGTCTAGATATCAGAGAACAATTTTGATGTAATGGAATAAAAAGGAATATAACACGTTTGTCTTGAAATGCTTGTCCTCTTTTCAATGTTAAGACCGAGCACCAAAGAACAGCTGCACTACCGATTTTAGAATGAAAGTGGTAGCACATCATAATAGATTTTATGTGCGGATAATCTGGATTCGAGTTTGATCATGTAACCCTTCGCCTCCAACCCAAGATTCCCAGTATTAGATTATGAAGTTGTTATTATATACCAATTTACTTTTTAAATTGATTTAAATAGTTTACTAAATGGATTTAAATAATTCCTATACCAAATATCTATCATCCTAATTCTAAATTAAACATATATATATATATATATATATATATATATATATATAATATATATATATATATATATATATATATATATAAACCAATTCTTGATAAGAAGTAAGACCATTCCTTATGTTGGTTATCCTATTTCTACTATTTAGATAAAGCCTTAGAATAGTTAATTCACTTATATCCTATTATTTAATTCCTCAAATTAACTAACCTAAGCTCATAATTTATTTCCCTAATAAAATTCTCCTAATAAACACTCTAAGTAAGCCCTTAAGCAAACTCCCCAACAACTATCCAAGCCTAGCTAATTTCCCCCTCCCTAACTAAGTAACTAAGTTTAACACTAAGCCCCCCTAATTGCATACTACTTTCCTCTTTCTCCTGCTACTTACAAGCTTACACCAAAATGAAACGTCCTTCTCTCCATGCACTGTGCTTGGCACAGTGCACCTGCTTTCATTGGTATGATCATAGGCCCGACACCGCGACCAGGGGCGGAGCTACCCCTGGCCCAGTTGGGCTATAGTCTGTTCCAAATTTTTGAAAAAGAAATTTTTTTTTTAATTTTTTAGTTGTGTTTTATATTTTTGTTTGAAGTATACAACAATTAAATGTAAATAAATTCTTAAAAAATTGACATTTTAGACGGTGCGATACTAGTGTCCTCGTGTCAATTCAAGCTATACAAAGTTCAGTCCTCCCAAATTTTAGAGGGTAGCTCCACCACTGACCGTGACCAACCCCACCTAATCCTGGCCGTGACCAACTCTCCCTGCTATAGAGCCAACATGCTCTTTCTCTCCATTTCCTACATACACAGCCCCTTTTCTTCCCATAAACACACGGCCCTCCTTTACGTCTCCTGCCTCAATTGCATGGTGCACCACTGTACCCTATTTCTCAGCTCACTCCCTCTCCTGGCGTCTCCTCCTCCAGTCACGACCATGCCCCCCTGTGCCTCAACGAGCCATAGCCAACGTTCTAGTAGCATGGTCGATCTTGAGCTCATGGAGGTTCGAGATGAACTCTCAAAAATGGAAGAAAAGAAGTTAACTAAAATAAAAAATATAACAAAAATTTATTGTCACTAAGATTTGAACTAAGGATCTCTATAGTATGTAAAGCTAGCACAATAACCACAACACAACTTTTGAGGTTATATGTGGCTCATGTATATCTTTATCTATTTTAAATATATGTTCATATTGGCATCCTTATAACTTTTAGGTAATGGACCGTCCAGCCTTCCCTGGACCAGGGCCGTCCATGTCTAGTACTCTCTCGACCCCATCTCGTTCACTTTGTATTCCTACCGCCCAACTCCACCCGAGGGACTGACGTCTCCGGCCACGGACACCACCTCCTGTGCTCGCCATGTGTGTGAAGAACTCCTCCTTGTTAGCACTAGCTATTTTCAGCGATCCTTACATGTGGCAAACCAGACCCCGCTGCTCGCCGTGGCTGCCGCCGCTTGTCAGGAGGAGGAGGAGATCCGGTTGCTGCCGCTGCTCGTTAGGAGGAGTGGAGAGGAGGAGGGTCTAAAAGGGGAGAATTTTGGAGAGAAGTGAAAATATATGGACTCGATTTGGAAATGAGGAGAGGAAGCGCGCTGATCAAAAACTGTAATGTTTAGTAACGACGAAAATGGTCCGTCGCTATTCCGTCACCGCGTATATTCTGATGCAGTAGCGACGTAATAGCGACGAATTAAAAATGATTAATAAAAATAATTCTATCGCTAATCAGTTGTAAATCTGCCGCTACCAAACGAATAGTCTAGTTCCACCGCTACATTTCTTCGCTAATTCATAGTAATTTTGTAGTACAATATAGATGTTGGACGATGCTAAAGATGTTCACAAAGTAGAAAAACAGTAGTTCCATATCACAAATGCTTCTAAAGAGAAACAAAGAGAAGTCGTCACCGATCTCATTATAAGACTTCCCAACATATATCATTATTTAGACGCTTTAATTAGGAAAAACAAAGTGAAGGATTCCCCCTAGCAACATCGATCGATCTATTAACGGATATCATTTGTCACCGCAGTGGCACATGCACACTTGACCAAAAGAGGCAGCAGATTCACATGCACCCCTAAAATAGTTCTCCCGGTTGCACTGTTCTGAGCATGCTTGTTCGCGAAAATAGGCGATGCATACGCCTTTAAAGCCTCTGCTCTACTTAGGAGTACAACTTTCCTCCGCACTTGTTCCAATACCTTGGATAAAGAAGAAGATACTAAATCAGAAAATTAAGTCAAAAAAAAAGGCGATCGATAATGCAATGTTTAATTGTAACATATCATCATATAATGGCCTAATTAAATGCTGGTTATTTAGCACTAGCTAGGGAAAGAATAGAGAAGAAAGTTAGAGAGAAGAACCATATGACACAATGAGCAGAAAGAGCATGATAGCTCGTAATTCTGACTGTCCCATGTCTGATTCCTAAACACAGTTGCAAACAAAGAGAGAGAGAGAGGAAGGATGGGCGAGTACTACTTTAAAGAAGATTGGAGAGCTTTTATAGAAAAATATTGAAATAACATTCGACTACGGAATTGCACTCTAAAGCGGTAAATTAAGAAGCAACCAAAGATAATCGTCCATATTTTCCATAGCGAACAAAAGTAGGAAAATGGTCGATTGTCGTTAACTATAAAAAAAGATACTATGTCCAGTAAGAGACAAGAGCAGTATTTCGATCCGCCCACTCACGAGCATCTGGATATCAGCCAACAATTTTGATACAATGTGATCAAATGAATATAACACGCATGTCTTGAAATGCTTGTTCTGTTAGCAACCTGTGATCGAGAACCAAATGATAGATATGCTGTTCGAGCCACTACCAATTCGAGAGTGAAAGTGATATATCCCGTCATAACAGATTTTGTGACCGGTTTATCTAGTTTTTAGTCTGGCCGAGATGCAGTCTGGGTGACACTAGATCGATCGTCTCTCAAAGGTAGCTCGTTTTCTTCCGTTGCCCTTTAGGTCACACTTCTAGTAGAATCCACAATAGATTTTAGACACTAAATTGAGATTCAACACGAAATATCACCCGCAGACAGATAAACTATAAGAGCACACGATCTAAACCTTAGACGATATGCTACGGTGGTTGCACTCTATAACTTTAGTGGATCTTGGAAGAATCACTTCATTTGGTGAAGTTCTCCTACAAACGAGCATTCAAATGACACTATTTGAGGCATGTATGGGAGAAATTACCGAACACTATTAGCTTAGGACGATGTAGGATGAGGTCTATAACTTTGTTGGGGACACAGTTATCGAATAGGAGTTGATCCGATATGATCCGAACAGATGTTGATCAATCTGATATTATATATTTGACTTAGTCCATATAACCCACTTTTATCCGTTATATATGAGACTACAATTTCTATACAACTTTCTTCTATGATTATCAAATTTGAGCACACAACTAGATACAAAATACAATTGAACATGTGAGAGGCTATTACGGTGCCATCTCTAATAGCATCGCGTACAAAATGCAAATCCACCTCAATATGCTTACTACGCTCATGAAATACCGAGTTCTGAGCCAGGTGCAGGGCTGACTGACTGTCACAATACACCGACATAGCAGACTCCTGGCGAACGCCCAAACACACCAATAACTCCTTCAACCATTTCAACTCACAAACAAGCGCAGCAAGAGATCGGTATTCAGCTTCAGCGGAAGATCGGGAAACAGTTGGTTGCTTCTTGGTCTTCCAAGAAATAGGAGACCCCCCAGAAACACCAACCAGCCTGTAACAGAGCGGTGAGTCAAGGGACAACTGGCCCAGTCGGAATCACACCAACCAGAAAGACGGAGATCACAATCAGCTTTCAAAAGAATACTCTGTCCCGGTGCATGTTTGAGATATCTGACAACTCTCAAAGCAGCATGCCAATGATCTTGTCGAGGCTCCTGTAAGAATTGAGACAAGATATGCACAGCATAGGCTAAGTCAGGGCAAGTAAATGATAGATAAATCAACCTCCCAACCAGCCTCCAATAAGTCTCTCCATCCGCCAGCTTTGGACTATTCGATTCTGCCAGCTTGTGATTGGGCTCCATGGAAAAGCTAGCAGGTCGAGACCCCATCAAGCCGCATTCTGAAATGATGTCTAAAGCATACTTCCGTTGACACAAGGAAATTCCTTCTGCACTCCGAGCCACCTCTATGCCAAGAAAGTACTTCAACACACCAAGGTCCTTCATGTGAAAGCAAGAACTAAGGTACTTTTTGAAAGCATCTAAAGCACCTGAGTCATTACCAGACACAATCATATCGTCCACATAGATCAAAACATGTAACTCAATCTTCCCTTTAAAAAGAGAGAAAAGGGAATAATCGGAATGAGATTGAATAAATCCATAGGATATCAGAGAAGCAGCAAGCTTAGCAAACCAACAACGTGGTGCCTGTTTCAATCCATATAGAGACTTACGCAGGCGACACACTTTGTTGGGTTCACTATACGAAAAACCTGGCGGCAACTTCATATACACTTCTTCTGTCAGATCTCCATGAAGAAAAGCATTGTGCACATCCATCTGGTGCAAAGTCCAGCCTCTCACAGTGGCAACAGCCAAAAAGGCCCGAACTGTAGGCATCTTAGCTACCGGTGCAAATGTCTCTGAATAGTCGATCCCCTCAACCTGATGATTACTGAACACAACCAGCCGTGCCTTTAAGCGCTCAACACTGCCGTCGGAGTTGTACTTTATTTTGTACACCCATCTACTTCCCAATGCTTTCTTTCCAGGAGGCAAATCGACAAGACTCCATGTCCCATTATCTTTCAGAGCCTGTATTTCAGTTTGCATAGCCGCGCGCCAGCCTGAATCTCGCGAGGCCTAGCGATTGAAGTAGGCTCAACACTTGCAGTGACAGCTGCAAGAAAATCTCTGTGTCCAGCAGTAAATATGTCATAACTTAGAAATTGTGCTAGAGGATACGAAGTACCTGAGGAAGTGACGGGAACAGATGAACTGTGGTGAATGGGGGACTTTTACTTCGAACATCATTCGTCACAAAATCTTGTAATCGCATTGGCTGTGATTTCTTTCTCATTCCTCTTCCCAATACTACCTCGTCGGGCACCTCTGGCAACACTGTATCCCCTGTATCATCAGTAGTATCCGCATTACCCCCAGCGGACTCTCCTGTTAATACTTCTGCAGCTACCTGTGCATCCTCGTCACTCGGTGTCGAGCCGCCAGCAACCACTTCGGCCTCAGCAACCGTAGCCGGCACCATCTCAAATGCCTCTATATCGTCTCCCGGCACCTCAACAGATGTATGGCGTGTCGCAGAAGACATCTCACTAGCAGAGCCACACCCAGAAAATTCTTTTTCATCGCGGGACAAAAAATTCACCAGTCTCCAAATCATACAGTTTCCATCCCTTTTTATCGAGTGGATACCCAACAAAGATACATTTTCTACTCCTGCTAGCAAATTTATCATGTCGGGATTTCAAATCATACGCATAGCACAGACACCCAAAAATACGTAGATGATCATACGAAGGAGCCGAACCATATAAAATTTTATAAGGAGACTTAAAATGCAAGATACTAGAAGGTGTTCTATTTATCAAATAACATGCACCCAGAACACATTCCTCCCAAAAATCTACGGAAAGAGAACCCTAAAATCTCAATGCCCTGGCTACATTTAAAATATGTCGATGTTTTCTTTCCACCCTTCCATTCTGTTGAGGTGTCCCAACACAGGATGTTTGGAACAATATACCTTGAGATGAAAAATAATCTCGTAAATAATTAAATTTAGTGCCATTGTCACTCCGCACACGACGTATATCAGCCCCAAACTGACGCTTCACCATAGCAATGAATTTAAGAAACATAGAATAAACAGCACACTTATCGGTCAATAAAATAACCCAAACAGCTCTAGAAAAATCATCCACCAAAGTTAAAAAATATCGTGCCCCATTAGATGACGGAACACGATACGGTCCCCACAGATCACAGTGTATAACCCAAACAGCTCTAGAAAAATCATCCACCAAAGTCAAAAAATATCGTACCCCATTAGATGACGGAACACGATACGGTCCTCAAAGATCACAGTGTATAAGTTCAAAGCATCTCAAAGCACGACTACTACTATCAGGAAAGGCATCACGAGTCTGTTTAGCTTGATGACAAATATCACAAGCCTTATGAGAAAACACACTACTACTACCAGAGAGAAAAGGTAAAGTCTGCATTACTTTATCTGAAGGATGCCCCAGTCTACTATGCCAAACCTCGAAATCACTCTCTTTGCATGCCAGGATCACCGAAGCCAAAGAAGCTGGAACCTCTCCCAAGAAGTAAAGTCCATCCCTTTGTTCACCTGCTCCAATCACCATCCTCGTACTTCGGTCCTGAACAAAACAAAAATCATGAGTAAATAACATATCACAATTTCTGGCACCAATCAATTATGAGACAGAGATCAAATTGCAAGTCAATGTCGGAACATAAAGAACATCCGTCAACACCAATGAAGCAGTCAAAAATACTTTGCCTCTCAGAACAGCCTCAATAGTGCTCCCATCAGGCAAAATCACAGGACAGATAGGGCCCTCAAAGCAATCAACTAAACAGTCACGAGAGCCTGTCGCATGAAGAGTAGCCACAGTATCGAATATCCAAGTGACAGAAGAATTCTTATCCATCAGACGATCAGAGTTTGAAGAACTAGGTTTGGAAGGATTGTCGTTACCCAGCAAGCTCATCAGTTTCTGCTATTGTTCACCTGAGAGTGGTGAAGGATACCCTCCATGCATCATATCTGCCGAACTCTCAGCAAGACCAGCAGGGACACCATGACCAGCAGCGGCGACATGATGAACAACCCCTGCGCCACCAGTACCGCGTCCTCCATCACGTCTCTGCTGTGGTGCCGGGCCTCTGCCACCGCCAGCACCACGTCCACCCTCACGCCGAGGACGAGTCTCCCACCACTCTGGATAGCCAATCTTGGCAAAGCAAGTTGCAACATCATGACCTATTTTCTTGCAATGAGTACAGATCATACCTGATTTGTCCCTGGAATATGAGGTTCTACTATTAGAAGTAGTCGAAAGACGAGGTAAAGTCTTGATAGTCAGCGCCAATACCTCCTCCGCAGCGGATTGGACCTGAGATTTTCGCATATCCTCCTCCTCACGGACTGCCGGGTATGCCCGATCTAAACTTGGCTGAGGATCCTGAGCCAAAAGATTAGATCGGGTATGACCATAAAACTCAGCATTCAATCCATACATAAAGTCCTGAAAGTGGTCTTCATCCCTCATAGCCTGCAGCTTTGCAGCAAGTTCACCACAGGTACAAGAAGGCAATGGAAAATAAGCAGCTTGTTCATCCCACAAAGACTACAAATTTCTAAAGTAGGTTTCCACAGACATCGAAGCTGTTTGTTTACACTCAGCCAAAGCCACCTTAATTTGTTGCTTCCGAGTGCCATTACTAAAAACAAATCTTTTCTCCAACAAGTTCCACAATGGATAAACCTCCTTAAAGTATGGCAAAGATTTTTTCAGAGACGGATCAATGGTATTGAGAACCCAGTGAACCAATAGCGCTTGCACGCATCTCAAATCAAGCAATTTACTAGCATCATTAACAGGTGTGACTTCAGTACCTTCCAGAAAAGTGATCTTTTGCCTAGAGATCAGGGAGAGACGTATCGACCGAGACCACTCAGCATAGTTCGGTCCACAGAAAACAATAGGAGTAATGATATTTTCTGGTTGATCAGCAGAACTCAGAAAATATGGATCCTTCAGATTAGGATAATTTGTGTTGTGTGCACCGCCACCGCCAGTCGCGACGGAGTAGCTGGACGCAACATCATCTGCCATCGCGGATGTCAGGTGTACAAAAAATTTTGTATAATTCCGACGAATCGGTTGCTGATGGACGGGGTCGGCGGCGAATCGGCCGCGATCAGGGGCGCCGGATCTGGCACGTAGGGGCGTGCGGTGGGTTCTGCCACGGTCAGGCCGGCGCGGTCAGGCGCGAGAGCGGGCGTCGTCGGATCGGTTAGACGCGGGTGCGGTTGGCGACGGATCGGTCAGGCGCGGGTTGGGGGTTCGGCGGTCAGCGCCGGATCGGTCAGACGTGGGCACGGTCGGCGCTGGATCGGCAGACGCGGGTGCGGTCGACGCCAGATCGGTCAGCGGTCGACGGCGCCGGATCGGTCAGGTGCGGGGGGGTTCGATCCGGTACGGACGCGGATCGGTCAGGTGCGGGGGGGTTCGATCCGGTGCGGGCGCGGATCGGTCTGGCACGGGAGGGGTCGTCGGCACCGGATGTCGGGCGGCGGATGTCGAGCGGCGGGGGCGGGCGCGTACGGCTAGGGTTTTTCTGGATGGCTAGGGTTTTTCTGGAGGCTCTGATACCATGTAGGGAATAATAATTCTTGTTTCTCATTGATGGGACAATTTACAATATATATAGTGTCTACACGAGTGGACTTTATGGGCCATATTACATTAGTTACAAATATAATCTAACAGAACATAACAAAATAGCCGCTATACGTAATGACTAGTGAAAGAGTAGAGAAGAAATTAAAGTTGAGAAGAACCATATGATACAATGAGCAAAAATAGGAGGATACTTTGTGCTTGAGAGTGACACTTTTTTCTTCTTCTTGATGGAAAAGAGAGGAGATTAATGATATGCCCACAAATTTTATGAACAGTGTCGCAATATATAGAGAGTATATGGGACAATATGTACTACAAGAAAAATACCATTTTATGACGGATAAAAACTGTCATATATGACAATTTATTACGGTTTTTTTGAAGCAGCCAACCGTCATGAGCACGGGTGTTATAAAAGTTTAGAAAAACCGTTATATATGACTTATATGACATATTTTTATAAAAAAATGAGATAACTAAGCCAATTATATATAACACTAAATTTGAAAACGACATTAATATTATCATTATATAAAACATATCTATCCAAAAGCGTTATGACTAAGTTATATATACATAACGCTTACTAAAATGATCTGGTTTTGGAACTATTCATAAAACGTTCATGAAATGTTATAAAAAGAACTTATACATAACACTTTCTAACGTTCTGTTCTGGTTATTCACACACATATATATCACCTGTCAATGCTTATAATTCAATACATTATAAAAAGCATGCATATTAATTTTTCGAGACAACAGAAATATGAAATTTAACTAACATTTGAAATATTTCATTAAAAATATCCAAATATCACATCATCTTAATTACATTTTAAAACATATCACTCTTTTTCCAACTTTTGTTTCCCGAACATATATTACATTTCAAAATTCAAAAATATATACATCTTTCCCTTTTAGGACAGCGTCGGCCTCAAAACGTTGAAACATTGCATTCACCAACACCAAATAGTGACATCCCTTCAAAAGCCAACATTGTATATCCCTTCAAAAGTCAACATTGTACCCTACAAATAACAGATGAACCACGCAAATGCATATGACATTACAGAAAGATGATTTTGAAGGAAAAGCTTACCGTTGTTTGCTCTTGTAGAAAAAAACATATTTCTACTGCCTTTGTTTAGACAATCCTTGGACAAATGGGTCACTCCACCATATACCTTATAGTAACCACCCTAAAAGCAATAATATAATGTTAACATCAATACATTTGTTAAGCCTTCCAAGTTGATCTAGACAAATTCACTACACCAAATACGGTCTTTTACGGCCCGCAATTTGTGCCGTAAAACTAAATTTATGGCTCACAGGGTCATGCCGTAAAAGCTCCAGCCGTAAAAAGGTACGAGTATTTACGGCGTACAACAATAGGCCGTAACGTAGGTAAATGTATGTCGTAAATGAAGTTGATGTGAAACTTTGGATCTTATTTATGGCCCATAATGCAGGCTGTAAATATAATCTTTTACGACTCAAAGTGATAGCCGTTAAAGTATTCAATTTCTTCAATTTATGGCACACATAGCAAGCCGTGAATACTTAAAACGAAAACATACAATCTCATTTTAATGGCCCTGCAATGCAGGTCATAAATACTATGTGTTTATGACTCAAAATGAGGGCTATTAAAGGGTTAATGAGTTAAATTTTGTGGCTCGCAACGTATGCCGTGATAATTGTTTTTTTTTAATATCCACATTTGAATAGCTAAATCAACCAAAATCAAATATAACAATAATATAGTTCTCATAGTATTTCCAACAAAAATCAAACTAATTGCACATCCATTGAGAGTTTTTACTTCCAATAAGTTGGACTAAATCCATAAACATTAAAAAGATGAAACAAGATGCTAGAATATTAACACAACAAAATTGTTTAAACTAGATTTCCAATACCAAGTCATTTTCTTACTGCAAGACTCGATACAAAAGTCTTTAAGCTCAAATAAATAATTAGTTTCTTACTACAAAAGCAAAAGTCACTGTCTTGCTACAAAAGTAAAATCACTTTCTCACTATAGCTGGACACTTCAAGACCTTCAAAGATTTAAATTCTTTAAGCTCATAATAACTCATTTTCTAGAAGCATGCATCCGCTCTTCTTTAGGATTTACCTGAATAAAAATAAAAACAATATTAACACAATAAATATTGGGAGACGTTATAATATCCAACAAAGAATCTGCGACGTGATTAAACAAAACAAAAATCATTACAACTATAAAAAAATTAGCACCAGATCAAAGAAATATGACATTCAAGCAACAGAGGTTCTCGATCTGGAAATTAGCAACAATAATAAAGGGTACAACATGAGGTTCTCGATCTAGATATTGTTAAATATAGAGTACTAATACAAAACATAAAGAATATCTAGGGGGAAACCATCAAACATTGTGAGTTCACTTCAACTTATGCAAAACTGTGATAAGCACAAAATAATGTTAAAAAATAGAAGTTCTTATCATGGCCGGTAATGAGGTGCAGTAACATGACTCGTGCAAACTTTAAGTATTCATCATTCTCCTTCATTGGATGCAAAATATTGTATTACTATATATACCTCCCAAAAGAGGAGAAAAATAGGCATTCATCTGATAGAGGAACTCCAAAAAAAGTATATCTAACAAGCCATTCAAAAAAAGTATTTAGATAGAAATTACCTTTTGCAAAAAAAGTATTAAGAAAAAAATTAGATAGAAATTACCTTCATTGGATGCAAAATATTGTATTACTGTCCTTTTCACAACAACAAAAAAAAGTATATCTAATCAGTGAATTATTGTATTACTGTCCTTTACACTGAGTTATTGCATTTAACTACAATACAAGGGAACATCCCAAGAGCAAAGGGAGGGCTTCTTGATCTTTGGTCTTCAACATCCAAGCATGATTTATAATCCTAATATGTTCTCTTGTCATGCTCTATATTTTCCCCATACATCGTAGAAGGGGACATCTGGGTCATCCCGGACTGGCCTTTTACGGCAGGCAGCATGGAAGATGTTATAGATTGTCGCTTGCTGCTCAGGTTTACTTGTCAATTTTTTGTTTCCCAAAAGAATGTTACGATCTATGTAGTATAAGAGACGACGTCTCCAGGACTGGCCAGAGCACGATGTGATCTTTGTAGAAAATTAAATGTGCATATTATACCTCATGAATTTAGCAGGTCTTCACCTCGACCAATATTAGATTACATCTCCTACCAAATTTGTCTAATGAAGACATCCTATGTTTTTCAACAAAAATTGTTTATCATGCTGTATAGGGTTGTTCAGGTAGTAATAAGTCCAAGAAAGTGTACAAAAGTGCAAGAAGTCCAACAGAAGTGATAAGCATTGAGAAGTAAAAGAAGTCGATTAAAAAAATAAAAACTTCAACCACATCTTTCCTCTTATAACATCTGAAATGAGAAAAACAAAGGAGACCACTACTAATGTGTGGAGACTGAGTCATAGACTTGTCAGTTATTTCTTGTCTTTCCTATTACACTTCTTTGACAAAGAAAGGATTAACAAAGAAGTATGCCTTTGTTCCCACCTTTTGTCCACTTCCTCCCCTTATATCTGGTTTACTAATTAACAAGAGCTCACTATTGCTACCTACACTGAGTCATTGCTTCTTTAAGTACAAAACTAAGAGAAATATCAATCCATAGTATGGGCATATAGGAATTAAGAGAAATATCAAACAGTGTACACTGCTACGATACCTCTATTGTAATACAACATTTTTAACTATAAGCATATAGGAATTAAGCTCCAACTAGACAATGCTCATCTAACCCCCATTTGGCATCTGTACAGGGCTAGTAAATCCTAAGTCCAACAACCCCAGCTGGCTAAGGTTCTAACTTGCTTCGAATAAAAATCGGTGTGGCTAGACACATCAGATTTTGATATTATGAGTGCTTTAAGAATATAGAAAAACTTGAGACTGTATCAGTGTAGTATCTATACATATGGACAGTATCAGTGTAGTATCTATACATGTCCAAAAACAAACGATAGTATCAGTGTAGTATCTATACATGCGGACAAATATCTATACAAAAACAAGCAGGTTTCCAGTAGTAGTATCAGGTTTAAGTTTGAAATGAGCATTGAAGTTTTATGCACATAAAAATATCTATACATGTGGACAAATTGAAGTAACATTTTCCATGCTTTAAGACAGAGATATAGAATTCCATAGGTGTGGGGAATTTCCTATGAGGAAGCATCAGTTATAAGGAGGGGAGGGGGATTTCCTGTGAGGTAGCTCTAAAATGCAAATTCCTGCAGCATACCACAGCGAGGCAGCAGTTGCAAGGAGGGGAGGGGGATTTTCTGTTAGGCAGTTGTAAGGTTGGATCATTAGGACAACAGTTGTAAGGAGGGGAGGGGGATTTCCTGTGAGGCAGCATCTGCATTCCTGCAGCATACCACAGCAGCACCCTTCCTTGCAGAGGGCAACATTGTGGAATCCTTGGTCATGGCGTTCTAAAATGCAAATCCCGTCTTCACTGCCTAGCCATGATAAATGATGACTGGTCACAAGTGCAAAAAGATCATATTAACGACCTTTTAAATAGGAGGCTGGATGGTTCTATTTGTGACAATCATGCTGGAAAATACAAAGGCTAGCTACTAGAGGAACTGAAGATCAACATGCAATCTCTAAGAATCATGATGGCATTATTGCCCCATTATCCTACTCTTACAATTGCTATTGTTTCTCAAGATGTTGACATCATCCAACCTTGTAGCCAAATTATTTCTAATCTAAATGTACCTTTCTATTCATCTAATGATTCACTAGACCACTCTATAGTTAAAATCACTCTCCAACAATCTACACCAAATCATACTTCCTTTTCTGATACTTTGGAACACAACATCAACTCTGCATCTCAGTATCAGTGTACCAACACCATGCATACCTATATCCTCAACTCCAGACATTCCCTCGATGATGCATCTCAGTATCAGTGTACCAATACCATACCTATATCCTCAACTCGAGACATTCCCTCTATGATTCCCCAACATACATACCTATATCCTCAACTCTAGACATTCCCTCATATATCTTGAGCTTAGTATAGGAATCTGATAAAAGAAATCACATGACAATGGATAAGATCCCCACCCCCCCAATCCATG
Organism: Iris pallida; assembly: GCA_029216955.1. Taxonomy (NCBI): domain Eukaryota; kingdom Viridiplantae; phylum Streptophyta; class Magnoliopsida; order Asparagales; family Iridaceae; genus Iris; species Iris pallida. The sequence continues at coordinate 402,043 of JANAVB010026500.1, forward strand.
TTTTTTATTTTAAGCATTTATCAAGATGAGACTGCCATAAAAATTCAATTGCTAAATTGAGGAAAATGATACAGTTTGCAGGAATATGACAAAGTTTGAAAATGATACAGTACGATAACAGGTCATACCAAACCCAAACTAAATATTAGTAGTGGGATTTCACAAACACGAATATGACACAGTTTGCACGCAGCAGCACAAATTTTTAGAAAATGAAGCATGTGTACTACTATTTAATAATCCTCAACTTCTTCTTCATCATCATTATTCTTCTTTTTTCTTGCTTCGTACCCACGAATCCAAACATCAGACATTGATATTGCATCGGGACTGATTGTCAAAATACAAGTCGGGTCAAGATATAGTTAATGAAATCAAGCAAAATAAGAAGATAAATAAAATTTAATATAACAAAAAGTTTAATTGATTATTATCTAGGATTAGCAAGAATGTTGAGTCCAAACTCATTCAAAAGTGGGCTACAATTGGTGATGTCCTACCATGGCGGTATATTGCCAATCTATCGTCCAGCCTGGTAGTGACTCAAACCAGCTTATGGGCTTGGAAAATTGAGGATATAAAATACAAATTATTGCTTGAAGTTATGCTAAAATTTATCTTTCACAAATTTATAAAACCATGCTACTGGCTACATGGCATGTATGTTACATGCAAATGTCAGGTTACCCCATGCCAGGACCTGTGCAGAAAAGAATTATTAGACTGCTTGTTGGTAATATACCAATAAAACTATGCATCAATGCTTAGACCTGAATATGCACGCAGACTTATAATCTGCTTATCTAGCACTGGACTACTATCTCGTAATATACCAACAAAACTATGCATCAATGCTTAGACCTGAATATGCGCGCAGACTTATAATCTGCTTTGACCTGAACTAACAACACAATTAAATACTCGAAAACCTATGACCCATAGTAATAGTATGAACTGTTGTTGGGATATACATAGTAAAACCCATTAATACAAAGAACAATAGTAAAACCCTTTAATACAAAGAACGGCCCATGAAAACAGTCAATCAAAATCAAAGAATACATGAAAAACCTTTAATACAAAGAAAGAAATTGGAAAAATCACAATCGAAACTTAGACAACATGGTTTCTTACTTCGCAAAAAAAGCAATCAAATGAGTCACAGGGTCACAAGATTTCTTACTCAGAATAAATCAAAGGAGTCACAGGGTCATAGCCTCTACAAAATTCCAACAATCAAAAAATAGAGACAACAACAAATAGAAAAGGTAATCGAAACATAGACAATAGGATTTCTTACTTACCGAGTCACAGGGTCTCTACTTCGCCTAATCACACAGAAATTGTCCTAGAAAAAGATAGGACAGAATCATAAGAATTCGATCGAATGCATCAAAACCACATTATTTCGAGAATACTCACCGATCGAAGATAGCCTCGAGCCGAGGAGCTGCTTGACAGGAGCTGGTAGCTCCTTTGAGGAATTGGATCGAACACCTACTAGTCAAGTTCGAATCAATAAAAATAATTAATATTTCCTATCGGACCAGAGGTCGCCGATGGAGACTCGTCGAGAAAGATGATCTTTCTGGAGAAGACTAGTCCGGAACAGAAGACTCGACGGGAACAGAAGACTCACCTACGAGACTTCACCTCTACTACATGAAGACGTCGGGAACAAAAGCAAGTATAGGAATAGAAGACTCACCTACTGCCCTTTTTTCTTCCAGGAAGACTCGTCGCCTTCAAAAACCCTACTTTTTGAAGCCGCCAAAAGTAGGGTTTTCTTCCAGAATTTTTTTAGGCTTAATTGTACTTTGATACCCTCAACTATTTCTGTTTTTCAACTTGATACCCTAACTTTTTTTGTAACAAGTTGATACCCAAAATTTTTTTTGGACGAAAATACCCTTGGTCAAACTTGAAAATTATCCCCCCCACCCTCCACCACCCCACCCCCTTCCCGCTTCCGGCCACCCCTCCCCCTCCCGCTTCCGGCCGCCTCCCCTCCTCCCGCTTCCGGCCGTCTCTCCCCCCCCCCCCCCGCTTCCGGCCACCCGCCCCCGCCTCTCCCCCTAGGGCACGGCAGCGTGGGAGGAGGGGGGGTTGGGAGAGGGTGGACGAAAGCGGGAGGGGGGAGACGGCTGGAAGCGAGGGGGGGTGGCCGGAAGCGGGAGAGGGGGGTGGCCGGAGGGGGGACGGGGCGGGAGGGAGGGGGGCTAGGGCTGTGCGGGAGGAGGGGTGGCCGGAGTGGGGCCTTGGGGGAGGGGAGAATGGGAGAGGGAAGGGATAAGGGCATTTTCGGAATTTTTAAAATTTTAGGTATGAAGTTGAAAAAAAATAATAGTTGAGGTATTAAGTTGTTGAGTAAAATAGTTTAGGGTATGAAGTTAAAAAACGGAATAGTTGAGGGTATCAAAGTGCAATTTAGCCTTTTTTTTTATCAAGAACAGAAGACTCCCCTTATGTACACTTTTTTGGGTTTGGTGAGAGAATAGAAATTTTGGAGGGAATTATTTCAACTTTTGCGGTTTTGTGTTAAACGGGTGGCAAAAAAAATTTTGGGAGTAGGTGGGATGTAATCTATGGCGTGACTTTTGTAGGCTGTAAAAATCTATTTATTTATGGCCTACCACCACATGCCGTGAAATACTGTGAAAATCCTATATGTTTCGGCTCACATAAATGCAAGTTGTAATTGAGAACATTTAACGGCCCTAAAAATGCATGTCGTATTAGAAAGCTAAAAAGAAGAATTTACGGCTCGCATTTATGGTGTGCCGTAAAATTTTATTATTTACGGCATATATCTAATGCACGCCGTAAATGAGAGGCCGTAAAAGCCCTGATTTGGTGTCACGTGAGAGTTGGAAAATGTCATGAACCTCCCCAACACTTTTTATGTCACGTGAAAGACATGTGATTCAATCTTTCAACCTTATTTAAATTTCCCAACGGTTCATAAATGTTACAAAACAAATAGGATGTGTCATCTGAAATTAGAATTTTATTTTTCCTATTTTTACTAACATTTTTTCTAGTTCGTAACAGTTTTTCAACGTTGGTAATTTCTAACAGTAAAAAACTGTTGGCAATTGGAAAAAAAATGTGTTGCGAAATCTTTGATTTGGTGTAGTGTTTATAAGTTGACAGTCGTCGAAAACCGTCAACAATAATGGTTATCTTGACGGATTTAGGCTTACGTCAAGAGATGCCATTTTTTGTTAAATTAGCAATTTTATAGCATGTATGTTGACGCTTTCGAAGGATCCGTCAAGAAAGAACATTTTCTATATTTACGGTTTGTTAATAACCGTCAAATAATGCATGTGCGAAAAAATTGTCGCGCATATTTCAGCTTCCACTTTAGTAATTTTTTTAAATTTTTTTGAGTGTATCATCTAAGTTGACGGTTGCGTAAAACCTCAAAAACTGCTCCTATGGAGTGAAACTCCCGATCCCTTTAAAAAAATCTCGAAGGGATTCTTTTATCTCCCTCATCCTCCTTCCTCTCCACCAGCTCCACCCTCTTTTCTCTATTTCTCCTCCTCTGAAAGCCTTCTCCATGCTCGAAATCTCCATTTCCACTCCACCAGCATACTACAGGCTTAAAATCTCCCCTTCCCCACGCTCACCCTTCTCATCTCCGACCACCTCCTCTCCCTCCTTCCCAAACTTTCTCCGCCCGACCACCACCGCATCCTCCTCCGCCACCCCTCCTTCATCTCCCGCCACAACCTAATTTTTTTACTTTCACTTCTCACATCTTGGAAACCCTAGCCAAAACTTCTTCCTCTGACCAGCATTCCCCCAGGTAGGGGTGAGCATTCGGTTTATTCGGTTCAAACCGAACCGAATAACCGAAAACCGAATTGGACCGAAAACCGAATAAGCAAAACCGAAACCGAACCGAATTGATCCATAACCGAATCAAACCGAACCGAATTAAATCGGTTCGGTTTTCGGTTTATTCGGTTTATTCAATTTTTCGGTTTATTTGCAATTTTTTTTGTTAATATATATAATAACTAAATATACTTAAATTTATTTAGTATATACCTATAGTATATACATATGTATATTCGGTATATACCTATATATATTAATACATGTGTGTGTATATATAGTATATACATATATATATAGTAACTAATTTTTCTTATTCGGTTTTCGGTTTTGGACCGAAACCGAAACCCAAAACCGAAACCGAAACCGAATAAGAAAATTTAGTATTTTCAAAACCGAAACCGAACCGAATTTTTTTTAAACCGAACCGAATCTCTTATTCGGTTCGGTTCGGTTCGGTTCGGTTTTCGGTCCAAAACCGAATAATGCTCACCCCTACCCCCAGGTCGTCGATGGTGGTGGCAACCGTGAGGGAGTGGAAGATCGACGATCTACCACTGGTGCCTAGAAGGGGGAAGCAGCGGATGCCTCCACGGGATGCGATCGAGCATTCGTCAGAAGCAGCACCGTCGACTCTGTCTCCATCTAGAAGAGGTTCGTCTCCCCAAATTTTTAGGGTTTCTATTATTCAGATGAGTCTGGAAGTAAGAAATTTTGTCAAAGAAATTGAATCCTACTAAGCTCAAATTTTCCAAGGCATATTTCATTTCCCCTTTTTTCGGAGTTTATGACTCAGTTGTTGCTGCTATAATTTCTCTAAGAACTGGGTTTGGATACTTTTTAAAAGTCATATTGAGAAGTCGAGAAACCTAATATGAAATTTTAGGTTTTGTTTTGTTTTGTTTTGGCTCAATCATCAACCCGTATCCATACTCTAACCTACTGCCCATTGGCACGTTATCAACTTTATACTTTTAGAATTTGATCTTTACCCACTTCTCTCCCTCGAGACTCTTTCAATTTTTCAACAATCGTTGTCGACCCTAATTCTTTGATTGCCAGCAAATTATTGTCACTCAAAGGATTCTAGTAATTTTTAATTTGCAAGGTTCAATTTTTTTTTTTATGGTATTTTTTCATAACTTCAATTTAGTATTTACCAATGATTTACTGCATCGATGAAATTTCCTTACTAAAGTTGTTACCTTACTCAAATGGGCTCATTTTGCAACTTATTTCTTGTGAATTATTTATTATTATTGTTTCTATCAGCACATAAAATAATTTATCGTTAGGATATCATCGATCTTCCTTTACGGCATGCCTGCCATTGTCGAGTCCAACACTCCTTCGGATGAGATTTGCAAAATTTGATATTTTTATAAACTATTTATATAATAAATGATTAATTAAAATATTGCAATCTAACTTGTTTTTTTAGAGTTTTAAAATAAATAAAAATGTGCCTTCAATTAGGCATGCGTCACACCATGCGCCTAGAACGTTATGTATACCTTGAGCCTTGCTATACGCCTTGCACTGTCACAACACTTCGCAATATCAGGCCCAAGAATGACCCTACACTGCTAGAAACGTGGCATGAATCCTGGCCCCCACTACGTCGGTCACTGTCAGACCTGAGTTTGGGTTTGGCAATTGCTTTTCATATGTTAGGTAATTTCTGCATATTGTGCAATTTCTTGTACAAGCTATCGCACATGCACAAACCTTTATATGATGCGTCATATACAAAATTCTATGTGTTGTCTTAGACAAAGGGCTACTTCAAAAGAAAGGCTGCAATATCCAAATCGTGCAACTGTTGCTTTCTAATATAACAGATACTTATTTCGCACTAATTAACATATATTATCTATCTGTGTGTGTCTCTACATATATTGTATTACCGTTTTTATATCCTCGTGACATAGATCCAATAAATTTCTCTTGAATTTGAAATGAATATAAGCAAAGGTCACTAAATTCTACTTGGATATTGTTATTTTATCGTGTAAGGATCACCATTCTTCAATATTAAAATGTGTATGTGGTGTTCATAGGGTGTCTCCATTGGTCCTTTCTGCACAGTTGGATCAGCTGCAAAGATTGGTGATGCATGTTAATTACATACCGGAAGTCATATCTTGGGTGATTTTGAATTAGGGGACCACTGCGTGCTAGTAGTGTGAGTTTGTAGCCATTGTTAAGTTTTAGCATCTTTGCGGTCATAACTCAAACTTCCATTTTCTGGCTATGCAGTCATACTTCCAAAATCTGACATTTTGTGTGTGTGTGTGTGTGTGTGTGTGTTTGTTTTAGAGGTTTCAGGGTCGTACATCTGAACTCTCATATATATATATATATATATATATATATATATATATATATGCGATTATGTGTACACGTGCACGTTTGCATGCATCATGCATTCGTGCAGGGGCATGCACTAGTGGACACACATGTATATTATGAAGTATTGCATTAATCACTTTAAAGTAATTATTTATAGAAAATAAATTCTATCTTGATTGATATCTTTTCAAGTTATTGGAATGAGTTCATATATTAAACTATTAAATCTTCTGTATAGTAGGAAGTTTTAATGCGCAACAATTAGATGGCCCTTGACAGAGCCAAGTGGAAGAAGAGGATTCAAACAGCTGCCCAAAATTTGGGATAAAGGCTTTGTTGTTTTTGTTGTTATAGGAAGTTGCCTACCAAGATTATCCTAATCAAGAAATATGATAACCTTTCCATAAGTTATTGAATTTATTTTTTCCTTACTTCCATAAATAGTGATTTAAGGGAATGTTTGTGTATTGTCAAACTTGGTGCAAATATATGATTCTCCCTAGTAGTTGGAAGAACAGCTTTTTTTTCAGCAAGCTTCATACTTTTTTTGGATGTACTTGTTTTCTTTTGATGTACTTGTTTCCTTTTGAATCTGTTAAAGTTCAATTTGTGTGTGTTCTCCATAATCGCATAATAATGTAGTAGAAATTAAAACTTTTATGTAGAGGGGCCATTGTTGGTGCAGATCTTCCGGGCAAGACAATTATTGGAAGTAAGAATACAATTGGACACCATGCAGTGATTGGAATAAGGTGCCAAGATTTGTAATACAAGGTTAGATATTCTTTTGCTTGATGATGCTTCTTGGCATTTGCTTGTATTATTGTGTATTGAATAGCACTCGAATTCCAGAGCACATTGTAAGAGTTAATTACAAACTTTCTTTGTGCATTCCCTCTTTATGGTATTAAAATGTTTTTACTTAAAGTTGTGTATTATCTTGAAGATCCCACAATGCGGTTGACAGTGGTAAAAGAGTCCAATTCCATTGTAAACCATTTATTGGATATGCTTCAAATGTCTATCTGCATGCATGTATGTGATATAAGTTTGTGTACATTATGTATAGGTGAAAGTAACTATGTATATTTTACACGCCTTTATGCATATGTTATATTTTCTTTATGTGCCTGCTACAACTGGAATTGGATTTCTCTAGTCATCTGTTAGTGCTTCAGTTGTGAACCTGTTCATAATAAAATGTGGCGCTTGTTTTTTGAACCATCGCATGCATTTAGAATCTTTCTGATGGCATGTACAGGGTTAGGTATATAGTGATTCCTTAATTTTCAATTATCTGCTATTAGGAATCTAGGATTTAGTTTTCTGTTCTTGTGGTGTTAGTTTTGCTAATGCACGTGTTATTTGTTGATATGTAACATACATGTTTTTATGTAATGAAATCAATTATGATGGAAGCATTAAATATATGCTAGACACAGGACATAATTTCCCCACAAATCTTTTCCTGATAGTCCTCGAGCTTTCAATTTAGTTTGACTTATTTAATTTTCCGTACGATACCTGCATTTGGCTGTGATAAAGGATATGGTTTTGTTGATGTTACAGCGGACATGACCCTTAACAGAGCTAACTGGAAGAAATTTGGGGTAAAGCTTTGTTGTCATTGTCTGATACCTGCATTTCATACATTAGCAGCATATGCTCCTTTCCACAAACTTTAGTAGTGTTTATATTTGTTGAGTAAAACTTCATCCTATAATACCATGTATTGTTTCAGCAAGGTGATGAATGTTTCCTTTATGTTGGCTGCAATAATGACATACAAGAGTACACATCTATACATAGGTCTTCCAAGTCAAGTGACCAAATAGTCAGTAGGTAACTTTTGTATATTATCATTAACATGTACTTCAGTTATTGATCACCAATCTTTTGCTAGGTTATTGGTGATAACAATCTTATTATGGGATCTTGTCATATTTCTCACTGAAAATTCTGTTTGTCGGAAAATTATTTAAGTTATTCGCATGTAGTATGTCACGTTCGGTCTGTCCAACTCGAGCTTTGTTAAAACCAGTCCAACATGCCAAAACTTGGAAATTATAAAATGGTTCGATTAGAGCTAGACTAATGCACAATTTATAAGGCACATGAATAACTGGATTTCCTTAGCCAAGAGTTTGAAATGAACGTCTAGATGCTATAATCTCTCTTCCTAAGAGTTAACAAGTTGCAATGTACTCGTGTGCATCAGGGATGTAAAGAACTAATTGCATTGTAGGATTATGATAACCAGAATTTATGATAACCAGAATCTATGGATTTGGTGTTATCTATAGCTTCCAGCATCAGAGACTAGTGTCTGTGACTTTCCTTTATCTTAACGGTATATGTTAACAATTCAAACAAACAATGTCAATTTGAGGCTGTTATATGTAAATAATTGGTACTTTATGCATATGTTCATATCTATAAATCTTGTAAAATAAATTCCCTGTTGGGTTGATATCAGTTTAGTTATGCAACACTATCTGCATCAGATTATATCAACATTGTACTATAGTTTAATGCATTGATATCTCTGGTGTTGAAGACCTTGTTACAGCTTTCCTTATTTTTTAGCATCATTTTTGATTTCTTAAATCAGTTTTATATAGCCTAGTCAAGCTTTGCGCTCTGAATATGTTCCTCGATTGCTAGCGAAGCCTGCAACAAGCAATATCTTTCATTTCTCCTTATGGCTTTTATAAGATGTCAAGAACATGATTTCTTGTTTCTTATTTTGGAAGTCAGCTTATTCTCTTAACTCTTTTCTCACCATATAGGACTTTCCCTGAACACCATATACTTGCTCATGCAGGGGATTAATCATCAAAATGGCCACGAACAATTTGATAAAATTCTCATGGGACTACTTCGAAGAATTTTATATTCAAATAAGCGCGTGCAGGAGGCTGCTTGTTCAGCTTTCGCAACTCTTGAAGAGGTTCCACCACCCCCACCCCACCCCCACCCCCAAAACCCCTAGTAATGAGTTGATGAAATCCTTCTATTTTATTTACCATCTTTGGCTGGTCTGGCAGGAGGCTGCTAATGAATTGGCACCGCGCTTAGAAATCATTTTGCAGCACCTCTTGTGTGCATATGGAAAATATCAGGTTCCTTTTGATCTTTTTCAAATTTCTATGCCTCAAGTTCCCGATCATGCCACAATATTTAATTTGAATGTTATCCTGGATGTAAAATTTAATTATATATGTAAATATGCCTAATGTTTTCTTCCTTTTAGTCCACATTATACCTTTATCTGATTCCCTACTATTTTTTTACCCTATTTTCTATATTTAGAAAAGGAACCTCCGAATTGTTTATGATGCCATTGGTACTCTAGCATATGCGGTTGGTGGAGAGCTAAATCAGGTATAAACATTCTTCCTCTGTTGGTGACTGTGTTTTCGGTATAATGTGCAATACAAGATCCATTCAGAAAAGGTTTTTTTTTCATGTGCCAGGTTTGGTAGATAACCTTCTTCACCGTATATTTTTGGCTTTTTGGTGGACTAATAGAGGTATGCTTATTTCCCTTTGCTGGATCATTGAAAGAGGTGCTGCTTCCTTGTGTCCCCGGGTCCTTCCTGTGTCGTATCCGTGTCCGTGCAAGATAGCCGGACAATATTTTAACCATACCTGAGTTTTGTGGATTTTTATTTTATCCCTATTGAATCTCTTGCATCTTGATTTAAGGGGAGAAAAAATTATTCAATTTGGCAAAGGTTGGGTTCTTCAGGAGTTTCATCGGCAAAGGTTGGGTTCATCTATATCAGACTCTGAATTATTCAATTTGCACTCGATAAAAGAAACTCTTGTAGGGATTTTTTTAACAGAGCTTCTAGATCGAATACACACTCTTTTATATGTTAGACATGCTCATAGTGTGGATTGAACAAACTTTGGGAATTTTCTTGTTACTTGCCCAGATTCGATCTCGATCGGGAAGGTACGGGTTATTTTAGCCCGCCATAGGTTAATGGGAAGTCTTCTTTTTTGTTGATTATCTTATATTTGGATCTCTTTCTATTTTTTATTTCAGGAACTTTTAATAGCTTTGAAGCATGTTCTCAATATGGAATTCAAGCGAGGCTTATTTCCTTTGATTGATACCCTTTTCAAGGAGAGGTAGCATGTTCTATATTGTTTAGATTCTATATTGCAATAACTCAAGTATGACAAAACACATACCCGACTAAACAATATGGCACAAATTTGGCTTGTCCAAGTATATTTTTTAAACTGTGTTGTGAGTCATGTACGATACGTTTGCAATGCGATGAGACATGTACATGACAAAGGAAATTTTTTGTAGATGGAAGGTGCAGTAGCCATATAAAATCTGTATTTCTAATTGATGTTAGTAAGGTTTGGAGTGTTCTTGGTTTACATGTTTACCGGGTTCTATTTCTATTAATTATCGAGAACGCTACATGTATCCGTCACAAGCATGAAAATTTCTGCTATGACATGTAGAAGATTTCCTATTGTGCCGTTGACATATGTGCAAGTTGGTATATATACTTATGACTTTGTTTTTTTATTTTTGCAGGCATTTAGTATACTTGTTATTTTTATTACTTGCGATCTTCTCTTTCGCAACTTCTCACATTTTTCTGACTTGCGATCTTCAAATCTTCAATTTTTTCACACATCTTATTAACACTCCTCTTTAGATTAATATACTCCATAGTCCATACTTCCATGAAAATTCAATTTTTTTCAGATACTATACAGCCCTTTTGTTACACACTTTGAAACTGAAAATTCAAAAGGCCACTTTGAGGCATCTTAATCTAGTATCAGGCTCGTGCCATTATGTTGGATATGTTCTTGCTGCCATTGGATATGTTGGATATTACTGCCTTTAAGGTAATTTCTGGTTGCATCATTTCAGTATATCATAACCTGGATATCTTAGCCTTTAAGGCATTACTATCTTTTGATATGTTGGATAACACTAGTTGGTTCTGATGCATTTGATCATATTTTCTATCCATGTTGTATGTGTGGCAGTTTCTAAAGTTGGTTTTGATCACATGACCAGTTTGGATGAAAATGGATACCATATTTGGTTTTGATCCAAGATGATAGGTCTCCGACCTAGTAGACTTGGCAATGATGACATGATGTGGCAATGATGACAGAGAGATTATCAACGGCTGAATTAAGCTGGTGATGTAGTGGTTAGTAGCTCTAAGAAGATTAAGGCCAAATTACTCTACTTTAGTCTTCAGTGTCCTGTCCCTACTTATGAGCTCTGGTACTGGCTATTGCCTTTAGTATCTATTTTTTGAGCTCTGATACTAGCTATTGCCTTTACTATCTATTATGCATACCTATCTGCTAGTGACTGATGGCTGATACTGATATTGCATATTGCATATTGTTCCTTTATGATACACAATGCTGATAAGGAACAGTTCAGTTCTGATACTGAATTATTAAGTCTGCTATTGGATGCTTCTAAGTATATTTAAAGAGTGAGACTGGCCTAACTATGCTACTACCTTTTATGTTCCATACTGAGCCATTGATCAAAGTATGTTCTTCACTATTATAACATCATCATAGGATTTCTTTATCAGTTCCAGGTAAATATATTTATATAATATTGATACACCATATTCTATTGTTGATACGTCCTATACATTTTGTAGTGTAAAAGCATTTATTGAGAATAAATTCAATGTGTAGTTGCAGGAACAAAAATAACAGAAATAAAGTATGAGGAACTCCCTTCATGATGGCTTGTATGGATTTGCTTATGATGCATGGTATGGTCTCAAGAGGCTGATAAAAGAAGGCCTTGGAAAATGGAGGTGCTGTGAGTATGGAAAATGATGTGCTCCGGGTTCTCTACATATTCTGGTTTAATTTACTTAGATAAATATAGGTTTTTTATGTTTAAGATGTACGAAAAATACATACTTTAGTTGGATATTTTTGTGCTTGAACGTGTTGGATGTTTGTGGTTGGATGTATTGGAAGTTTGTGGTATATGAACAATACAATTTGTTAATGTAAAAATTGGATATTATAGTTATTTGATGTGTGTATATCTTCTGGATTATTGCTATTATGTGTATGTTCGATTCATAACATATAATTATAAATAAAATTTTGGCTATATAAAATTTAGCTTCTCTTGACAGTTACAAAGCGTCAACAATCAACTCAATCCTACTGTAAAAGGACTTTCATTGATGGTTATATTGATGGCTAAAGGCCTACATCTAGGCCGCAGTCAAGAAAAGTTTTTGCCTATGCCGACGGTTTCTAGAAACTGCTATCTTGACGGCCAAAAATCGTCAAGAAAAGAGGGGACTTTTCTTGACTGGGACCTAGTTGACGGATCTGCAACCGTCAAGATACCGATTTCTTGACGGCTTTTCACCGTCAAGAAAATGGGTATTTTCTTGTAGTGTATGAGTACATTGTTAGTGCAAGCACGGGATGGTCTAGAGACACAAAATAGGCCAAGGTGTCCGTTCTAAAACCGATCCTAAGGCAAGAGTAGAAAGATAATCATAAAGGGACTATGTTACACAAAGTAAATGAACGTGTTGGTTTTGAATGGGTGGGCGAAGAGCAAATTCTACCAATACAGTTGAGTATTGACACCCACACAGTTTTTATGTGCAGGCACAGGTAGAAGCTCGTGGTGCGGAGCTCGCATGGATGCGTCAAGGCACGGAGTTCCTTGGAGATTCGTAGCGTGCGGTCGCGTGGAGTCAAGACTTATACGGGATATAATGTATAGACGTCGCCTTCCGAAGCATCCGCTGATTCAAGACTTGTATTGAGAGATGAGAGAGAGCTGAGTAACTTGTAATGTGAAAAGAGTGTGCTTGAGTGACTTGTAATCTTGGCCTTGCGCCCCATTGTACTCCTTGTTTCAATATCAATAAAATGCATCTTTTGAATAACTTGTGTTTTGTTCTACATTTCTACTGCTATTATTCAATGTCTCTGCTTGGGACTTCTGTGCGACGACCCCGTCGCAGCCGCTGTATTCGGCCGTTATGAAACCTGCCTTGCACGAGCGCAATCTAGGCTCGTGCGGCATCACGCCTTAGCGAGGACGATCGCTCCTACGGGAGCGGAGCGTGACACCGAGTATCTCCGTCATCTCCGACTGGCCTCGTCACCTCCTCGAGCTTTTCTGACACACAGACGGCGCTCGTCGCACTCCGGGGTCTTCTCCACATAGGTTGGGAACCCCTCCCACTCCAACAAATCTCTCCCTTCGTAACTAGGTGGAGGAGGTCGTCATCCCGATGATCTGCCTGCAGAACTCAAACTTCCCCCTTGGTAGAACCTTCGTGAGCATGTCCGCTCCATTGTCATCAGTATAAACCTTCTCAAGCGCTGCATCCTTCTTCTCAACCACATCCCGTATCCAATGATACCGAGTCTCGATATGCTTGGACCGACTATGAAATATCTGGTTCTTTACAAGGTGATCTGACTGTCACAAAGCAAAGTATACTGCTCTTGCTTCAATCCTATTTCCTGCAACAGCTTCTTCATCCACAGCAACTCCTTGCAAGCCTCCGTCGCTGCAATGTATTCCGCTTGTCGACAAGGCAACACACTTATGAAACCGCGACTGCCACGATATCGTTTCGCCAGCAAACATCATCACATAGCCCGAAGTCGATCGTCTCGTGTCTACATCTCCAGCCATATCAGCGTCGGTATACCCAACCAGCTTTGGCTCATCACCACCAAAAGAAAGTCTCCAATCGGCCGTGCCCTGAAGGTATCGTAGAATCCACTTGACCGCACTCCAATGTACCCTTCCAGGATTTGAAAGATACCTGCTAACTGTGCCAACTGCATGAGCGATATCTGGCCTCGTACACATCATAGCATACATAAGACTTCCCACAGCTGAGGCATATGAAACCCGCTCCATATCTTTCTTTTCGTCATCGGTAGATGGATACTACTCCTCAGTGAACTTAAAGTGAGTCGTAAGGGGGTAACTCACTTTTTTCGACCCGTCCATCCCGAAATGCTGAAGTACCCGGTAAATGTACTTCTTTTGGGACAAGTGTAGCAGCTTGGACTCTCTCTCTCTCTCGGCTGATCTCCATCCTAAGAATAGTCTTTGCTGCGCCCAAATCCTTCATAGAGAAGGCCGTGCCCATTTGGCGCTTCAACTTCGCTATCCTAGTGGCATTCTGACCCACTAATAGCATATCATCAACATAGAGCAATAAAATAATGAAATCATCCTCGGCAAAATACCTCACAAATACACAGTGATCCGAAGTCGTCCGTGCATAACCATGCTCCCCCATAAACGACTCTAACTTCCTATACCACTTCCTCAGAGCCTGCTTCAGACCATACAAGCTCTTTCTCAATCGATAGACCAAATGTGACTTGTCCTTCTCACAGAATCCCTCTGGCTGCTCCATGTATAACTCCTCCTCAAGATCCCCGTGGAGGAATTCTGTCTTCACGTCCATCTGCTCGACCTCTAAGTCGAGACTGGCTGCCAATGCTAGCACCACCCGAATAGACGAATGCTTGATAATAGGCGAAAAGATCTCATCATAATCTACGCCTTTCCACAGACCGTAGCCTTTAACTACCAGCCTCACTTTGTATTGGGGGCGAGTAGCATCATTCGTCTGCTTTACTCTAAACACCCATCGATTCTTCAAAGCCTTCTTGTCCTTTGGCAACTGCACCAGCTCATAAGTGAAATTGGCGTGTAAGAAACTCATCTCCTCCTGCATAGCCTGCATCCACTCCTGCCTTTGTTCGTCTTCCATAGCCTCTGCAAAGCTTTCGGGCTATCCCCCGTCAGTCAGTAGCACATACTCACCCAGTGAGTATCTCGTAGATGGTCGACGCTCTCTGTCACTCCTTCTCAATGGAGCCACTGGTGCTGGCTGTATACCAACAGCCTCCTCCTCCTCAGGAACTGCCTCTCCGGCATGCTCATCCTCCTGAGGGGCACCCTGACCACCATCAGCAGGCTAATGATTAAGGTTGAAAGCAACTCCATGTACTGGCTCCCCCATAATTGGATCCTCTGCGATGTCCTCTGGAAACTGCTTGAAGCGAAATGACTCTAACTCAGGCAATTCCTCAGCCTCTGAAGGCGTCTCGAAATCCTGAGTGTTGGTCATGGTCTGATCCTCGACGAATACTATGTCCCTGCTTCTGTAGATCTTTCTTCCTACCGGGTCGTAGAGACTATTGCCAAACTCATCCCGACCGTAGCCGACAAAGATGCATCACCTCATCTTCGGCTCAAGTTTGGACCTCTCGTCCTTCGGTACATGCACGAAGGCCTTAAAGCCAAACACTTGCAGGTGATTGTATGACGGCTCTTTGCCGTACCATACTTTGTCAGGCACATCACCCTACAAAGGAGCACTAGGAGATAAATTAATAACATAAGCAGCTATAAGAAGAGCCTCACCCCAATAACTGCCTGGCAAGTTTGCTTCTGATAGCAAACACCGCACCCTCTCTATCAGTGTCATGTTCATGCGCTCCGCTACACCATTGAGCTGAGCTGTCTTGGGCGGAGTCTTCTGGTGTCGTATCCCCCGCTCTCTGTAATAAGCATCAAAGGGACCAATGTATTCGCCGCCGTTGTCGGACCGAACACACAATAACTTCTTGCCCGTCTCTCTTTCAACAGAGGCCTGAAACTCTTTGAAAGTAGGCAACACCTGATCCTTGGTCTTTAAGGCACAGACCCAAACCTTTCTGGAACAGGCATCAATAAAAGTTACAAAGTAAGAAGCACCACCAATAGATTTTACCTTCATAGGACTGCAGACATCCGAGTGAATCAACTCGAGCAACGCCGACTTCCTTGAACTTGGGTGACTTTGGAAAGACACCCTATTTTACTTTCCAGCTAAGCAGTGCGTGTACTTCTCCAACTTTGTAGACTTGAGCCCTGGAATCACCTTCCTATTCAACAAGTAGCTCATCCCCTTCTCGCTGATATGGTCGAGTCGCCTGTGCCACAACTCGGTAGAGGCATCACTGACGGTGTTCAACTCTTGTGCCCCCTGCGCGCTCCCCTCCATATAGTAGAGACCGGACTTCTTGCTTCCTCTGGCAATCACCATCGAACCTCTGGAAAGCTTCCACTGACTATTCCCGAAGAGACTGAAGAATCCCTCGTCATCTAACCTTCCAATCGACACCAGGTTGAAACGGATATCAGGGACATGACGAACATCTTTGAGAACAAGAACTCCACCCATCTTCGTTCTCAAATGCACATCTCCAATGGCAACCGCCTTCGACACATCTCCATTGACCATCTTCAACACCCCACAGTCGTCTGTCGTGTAAGTGGCAAATAGTGTCATGTTGTGAGATACGTGCGCCGAAGCTCCTGAGTCCACTAGCCAAGAATTGTCATCGCAGGCGAGGTTTGTAATAATTTTATCACCTACGACGATCACATCACCTCCATGTATCGAAGTCACCACTGTAGTGTTCTCATCTTGCTTTTCCTTGTCGCCCTTCTTCTCTCTCTTCTAAGCGAAATAGTTCTGCTTGATGTGGCCCTTCTTGCCATAGTGGTAACACTCCGAGTCCTCGTACCGACCTTTGGACTTTCTTCTGCTCTTGTCTCTGCCACCACCTGGACCCCTGTTTTTGCCCCTTCAGTGGCTCTCTGAAACTAGTGCCTCTGAGTGATGGGATGTGGATGAAGTGCCTTGAGAACGTCTCCACATCTCTTCATTCAGCACCCCGCTCTTGGCAAACTCCAAACTGACCACGCCTTCTGGAGCAGAAGCGATCATAGATACTCGTACGGTCTCCCACGAGTTTGGCAATGTACACAGCAGCCATGGTCCCTGAAACTTGTTGTCAAACTTGACTCCCATTGAAGATAGCTGGTCAACCACGCCCTGAAAATCACTCAAGTGATCTGTAATAGACGCACCATCTTTGTACCGCAGACCCATTATCGTCCGAATCAGGAACAACTTGTTTATCCCGGTCTTCATCGCGTACAAAGATTCCAGCTTATCCCATAATGTCTTCGCATGCTCAATATTGGCAACGTGGTTGTACACGTTCTTGTCAACGAACATCCTGATATATTCGCACATCTATATATGCTCTAATTTCCAGTCCTCCTTGGATTTATCAACTGGTTGTCATGACCCGCTCCCAATTTTGGGATACGAGTACGTGGCCAAGTCCAGCCTACGCCGCAGCATCGGCGGTAGTACGCTGTCTATGATAATAATAGTCCACAATAAGCACAACACGCATATATATATATATATATATATATATATATATATATATATATATATATATATATATATATATATATATATATATATATCATCCACAATTAAGCCAGCAATAATCACCAAAATATCCAATTGTCTCAATATTATAAATATGAAAGCTCCACTACAACTCAGAAAGTCTCGGGAACAAACCCGGATAGCAGAAAATAAAATAGACAACTAAACTCCATAACTATAACTACTAACTAATGTGAATCCATAAGGAAGAAAATATGCTAATTTGCATCAGTGCTGGAACCGGGTACGCTAGTGACGTCAGTGTCTCCAACATACTCACCGTAAACCTCTGGACAGATCACGTCGTCTACAACTGAAAAATGGTTATCCAGTCAGGATTGGAACAAGTACAAGTCTAACCACCATGATACAAGTACAATATATAAAGTAATAAAACACTAAACATGAAAAATAATGATCAATGGAAACAATGAACAATATGAACAAGAAATCATGAGATGGAAGAAACTGATAAGGAAAGTAACAAGCATAAAAAGTAAAGAGACTCATATAAACACTCATAGTGCACGTGTCGTGAGAAGTACAACGTTCCTACACATGGACGTCTTGGGCGAACGATGAGGTTATAAGGCCCGCCCCCGTAACAGGGAGAGTTGCCAACAATACAATCTGGGTTTTGTCCATGTGCCTAGTAATTGTACCCCTCCAATATCCATACCTCACAATCAGAAAACACGATCACGATAACGATCATGATAACAATGAGAAAACATGATCAATAGTCAAACACTCAACTCTCGTGTGTGTAACAGTCAAGACACGGAAGATAGCATGTATAAGTGAAATGCGACAATATAAAGTAAATGCACATGAAGGTGTCAACAAGTACTTGGCTGAACTCCTGGACGGATTGATTTCACAAGTTGAAGACAAGATGAACTCCGGCCTAGAAGCTATCAAATCAAGCCATCATCCCACGAACCCCGTCGCACAAACAACCACAAGTTAGATATGCAATTCCCACTCTAAAAATCTTAGAAAGTAGCTAATGGGTTAACATAATTAATCTTATTTTAATTCTGGAATAAACCCTCTAAAAATCTATTTTAACCTATTTAAATATGAAAATAGAATCTAAACACAAATAGTTGGCCAAGGAAAGTCATAGTTCCAAATTCGGGACCCGTGGCACGCAAATCGAGACATACTGTTGACTAACTGGTCAAACATTATGAATTCAAAAGTTTGAGTGTGCAACATGGTAGATTTCAGCGCCATGAGTGCACTGGAATCAACCGTGCCACAAAATCACGATTTGGTCAAAAGTTATCGCCATTATGGCTAACCATGACCAAATCGATGAATCGTTGACCAAATCTGACTTCTATGAACAAAATAAAATAGTAGATGAAACTCTAAATTTCTGGAAAAATTATATGTTGTAGAACTCGGTGTCAGCTTTCCAAAACTTCAAACGGATCGTGAAACGGAGTTCGGGATCGCTCGAAATCTCTAAAACCATGCGACGTGTTGATTTTTGGACAACCGACACTCAAATAATTATTCAGAAATTCGAGATCAAAATACCAGAAAAAAAATTATATATTCAGAAACCTAACCTTAATACGCTTCTAACAAAAAAAACAGCGCACAAAAAGGACATCTAGATCAACGGCAATCCCTCCGCGAAGTCGAAGAATTCTACCGAACTCTCCTACAAAAAGCTGCTGAATAATAAAAATAGGATTTTCGGAAAACCCACAATATACATATATATATATATAAAGCAAAGGCGGTGGCTGCGGCTTGAGGCAGCTGGGCGGGGGACACGTGTCACCATCTGACGCTCCCCGCCCAGATCTAACGGTCCAGAGTTGGGCCAGCTATGGGGGTGAGCCAGCTCAGCGCTGAGCTCGACTTCCTTATATGGAAACCCACGTGGAGCTCACCCATATGCTGACGGGTAGGCCTGCCCCTCCCCGCTTCAGCGGCTGACGGGTGGGCCCCCCGCTCGGCTGACTGTATAATTATATTAGAAAATAGATTTTTAATTACAGAAAATTAAATAAAAATCAGAAAAAATCCAAATAAATCCCAGAAAATTCCTAAAATTCCTAGAAAATTATAGAAAATTGTTTGAGGGTTCTAGAGCCCAAATAATTTATTTGGCCTTAAAAATACTCTCGGATACCTTCACAAAAATTCCTAGAAGCTTAAGAAAAATAATGAAACCATATATAAATTTATCTAAAAATTTCCTAAAAATCCAAGAAATTCTAAAATAATAAAATGATACTCTAGAGGCTGTCTGGGGACCCTGGAGACCATATATGTCCTAGTTTTACTATACTTAAGCTATAAGCTTAGGTACGCACCCTTGTGATCCCAAATCAAATTCCTAATTATCAAAATTAAATTCTTAGGAAGCAAATGCTACAAACTATCCCCCTTAAAATATTTTTGTCCTCAAAAATAAAATAATGCTACATAAACAAAATTACCTCAATCCTCAAACAAATGGGGAAACCTAAAAACCTCTCCCGTATTTCATCTTCTCGCTCCCAAGTGGACTCTCCGGGTGAGTGATGTCTCCATGCTACTCGAACCAAGGGTATTATCTGCCTCCTCAAAACCTTCTCCCGTCTGTCCAAGATCTCTACTGGTTGCTCTTGGTAGGATTGGCTTGGTCCTACCTCAATCTCCGAATGATCCAATACATGGCTTTGGTCAGCCACGTACTTCCTCAACTGTGATACATGGAATACATTATGAACATTCTCCAATGTGGATGGAAGTGCCAGTCTATAAGCAACATCTCCAACTCTGTCGAGAACACCAAATGGTCCAATAAATCTCGGACTAAGCTTCCCACTTCTACCAAATCTAATAGTACCACGAGTTGGCGAGATCTTCAAGAATACCAAATCGCCAACGTCGAATGATAATGGCCTCCGGTGACTATCTGCCCAATGCCTCTGTCGATCTTGTGCTACCCTCAGTCGCTCACGAATCTTCTTCACTTTCTCTGCGGCATCCACAACCATTTCCGGTCCTAACAAGGATCTCTCATCCACGTCGTCCCATGACAAAGGGGTACGACACCTCCGTCCATAGAGCGCCTCGAAAGGTGACATCTCTATACTTGCTTGATAGCTATTATTGTAAGAGAACTCCACCAAATATAAGTGATCATCCCATGACCCACCAAAATCTAACATACAAGTACGCAACATGTCTTCTAGAGTCTGAATAGTATGCTCTGACTGCCCATCAGCCTGCGGGTGATAAGCTGTACTGAACTTGAGCTACGTACCGAGGCTCTCTTGCAAACTCCTCCAAAAGTGTGACGTGAACCGTGAATCTCTGTCGGAGACTATACTCACCGGAACACCATACAGTCTCACAATCTGTCGAACATATAACTCCGCTAAACCTTCGGTAGACAACCCAACCTTGAAAGGTATAAAGTGTGCCGATTTTGTCAACCTATCCACGATGACCCAAATCGCATCCTTCCCGCTCTGTGTCCTTGGCAATCCAGTCACAAAATCCATCGTAATATGTTCCCACTTCCACTCCGGAATGGGTAATGGCTGCAATAATCCTCCGGGTCTTTGTCTCTCCGCTTTGAATTGTTGGCATACCAAACATCTCGAAACAAATTGGGCGACTTCTCTTTTCATACCATACCACCATACGTGATTCCTTAGATCCTTATACATCTTTGTTGCTCCTGGGTGTATCGAATATTGAGACTTGTGGGCTTCCTGCATAATCTCTTCTCGAATTCCTCCACTTGGTACACAAAGCCTATTACCATGTCTTAGTGACCCATCGTCATGAATAGTAAAGTTACTGCTCTGTCCTGCTTCCACTTGAGCTCTGATCTTCTGCAGCCCCTCATCTTGTGTTTGTGCCTCCCGAACCTTGTCCATCAAATTTGATCCAATCTGTAAGTTCATCACCTGTCCCTCTACTCCCGGTATAACTACCTCAATACCCAAGCTCTCCAAGTCCTCCAATAGATGCCTATCCATAGTCAAGTACATCGCTGTAGGATATCGACTCAATGCATCCGCTACTACATTCGCCTTCCCCGGGTGATACTGTAATATGAGATCAAAATCCTTCATCAACTCGAGCCATCTTCTCTGCCTCATGTTAAGTTCTTTCTGAGTGAACACATACTTGAGGCTCTTGTGGTCTGTATATATCTTCACCCTCTCGCCATAAAGGTAATGCTTCCAAAGCTTCAGTGCAAATACTACTGCTGCCAGCTCGAGATCATGAGTAGGATAATTCTTTTCATGTGGCCGTAATTGCCTAGAAGCATACGCCACTACCTTTTTATGTTGCTCTAACACACAACCAAGACCTTTACCCGAGGCACCACTATATATCATAAATCCCCCCGATCCTGATGGTAGGGTCAAAATAGGAGCAGTGGTCAATCTTCTTTTTAACTCATCAAAAGCGTCTTGGCATTCTTCTGTCCAAGTAAAAGCCTCATTTTTCCTGGTGAGCTTCGTCATTGGCTCTGCAATCTTCGCAAAATCCTTCACAAACTTTCGATAATAACCAGCCAAGCCCAAAAAGCTCCTCACCTCTGCTACAGAATCTGGTATGGGCCATGCCTTCACAGCTTCTATCTTCTTGGGATCTACCGATATTCCATCTCCTGTCACAATATGCCCAAGGAAACTAACTTTGTCCAAGAAGAACTCACATTTGGATAACTTGCCATATAACTTCTCATACCGCAATGTCTCCAAGACAATACGTAAATGCTGCTCATGCTCCTCTTCAGTCTTCGAGTATATCAGTATATCATCTATAAATACAACCACAAACCGGTCCAAATACTGATGAAAGACTTTGTTCATCAGATTCATGAATACCACTGGAGCATTGGTTAATCCAAACGGCATCACTAGGAACTCGTAGTGCCCATACCAAGTCCTAAAAGCTGTCTTTGTAATGTCTTCCTTCCGCACCTTTACTTGATGATAACCGGATCGCAGATCAATCTTCGAGAATACCCTGGCTCCGCTCAATTGGTCAAAGAGATCGTCAATCCTAGGCAAAGGATATCTGTTCTTGACCGTTAGTGCATTGAGTGCGCGATAGTCAATACACATCCTCACCGACCCATCTTTCTTGGGCACAAAAAGCACTGGAGCACCCCAAGGTGAAGCACTCGGACGAATGAATCCTTTACTCTCAAGAACCTCCAACTGTGCCCTCAACTCCTCCATTTCCTTCTTGTTAATACGGTACACATTCTGTGCCACCGGTGCCGCTCCTGGCACTAAGTCAATAGAGAACTCCACTGCTCTATCCGGGGGTAGATCTGGCAGATCCTCGGGAAATACGTCCAAGAACTCCATAATAAGTGGATGTCGTGTAACTTCTTCTGTTGTCAAGGATCCACATACAGCTCGTACGCCAAACTCTGCACTTTCTCTAGAAAACTCAAACTCGGGTTCTCCGGGTGGCCTAAAGATGTCACACCCTCGATGGCAGTCTATCATCGTGTGGTATTTGCTCAGCCAATCCATGCCAAGAATAATATCGAAACTAACAATGGGCTTAACAAGCAATCTTGCTCGCATCTCTCGACCACAAATAACTATAGGGCAGTCCCTACAAATATCACTAACCGGAACACTACCTCCACCGGTTAATATTCTAAGACTCTTACTCAAGGGAGTAGTCATAATACCATGCTTCATCAAGAAAGCTACTGATACAAAAGAATGAGAAGCCCCAGAATCGAATAAGGCAATGGCAGGAAATGACTTTACTAAAAACCATACCTGCGATAATATCTGTCAAATTTTCATCCTCCTCTTCTGTCATGGTAAATGCATGACCATTCCTCTGGCCTCCCTTCTGCTGCTGATGTTGAGCAAACTTTTGTCCTTGGCTTGGTAGTGGTGGTCCTCTCTGCTGCCCTCCATCTGCTGTCGGTCGAGACTGAACTACTGCTCTCTGATCCCCACTGGATGATCTTTGTGATATAAAGGGGCACACTCGTACTTGGTGGTCAGGTGATCCACAATGAAGACAATGTCCCAACCTCTTCCTACATACAGCCGAGGTATGCCCAGTATTCTGGCAAAACTGGCACACTGGAAGGGGCTGATTCTGTTTGTTCTGATGCACTGGTGCTGCTTTGATAAGTGGTCCGTGCTGCTGAAACTGGAGAAGCTTTGCCGCACCTTGAGATGTCTTATCTGAGGAAATCATGGAAGAGGTCCTCTTCAGATCAGTCTGCTTCTTCTTCAAAATGGACTCCTGACGTCTAGCCGCATTCAGGATAGCCGTATATGATGTCGGATCTGCTGATGTTGTCAAACTCTGCAACTTGTAATTTAACCCGAAATGGAACTTCTCTGCCTTTTCTTCTTCTGTAGAGACAAGAGTAGGAGAAAAGCGGCTCAAACGATTGAATTTTGCATCATATTCATCCACCGTCATGCTTCCCTGCTCTAGTCGTATGAACTGATCTCGCAACTCCTTCCGAACTGTCATGGGAAAGAACATAGTGTTGAAGAGGTCCGTAAACTCTTCCCATGACACATTCTTGCCCAACCGTCTTTCTTGTGCAGCCCACCAATGATGTGCATTGTCCTTGAGCTGCAGCTTCACCGCTTTTATCCACTTCTCCGGTGGCAACTCTGATGCTTCTAGTAGTGTCTCTATCTCTACTAGCCAGTTGGTAACTTCTATGGGTTTTTTCGAACCAGTGAAGGGAGGTGGGTTCATTTTGCGAAACCCATCAATAGTACCCACACGATCTTGTCGTGTTTCTATGCTCCTCTCCAAAACGTCTGCATGCCTCTGCTGAGTCTCCATCATGCCCTGGAGTATCGCAAGGATGTGTGCTCCATCTACGGTCACTCCTTGGATTGGGGCTCCTGGTGGTGGGGGTGGAAGATCCTCAGCGCTAACCCTATCTTGTTGATGGTTAGAAGGCTCTACGAACTCGGTACTCTCTGCTGTCGATCCCTCGGGTTCGGGAGTAGCATATGGGTTAGCTACCCTTTTTCCCTTATGGATCGTACTGCGCCTTGTCTCAACCATTGCGAACTAAAGGGAAAGAAAGGATATGGTTAGTACGGTAGATACAAACATATCGAAGAAATCTCGGACGGAATCAAGCAGGATGCAAAATAAGATACAATAAGATTCTATGATAAAACAGACTCATAAGGTTGGAAATCCTATTTGTGGATGATGTAACCTCCTAACTTCAAATCTATTCGTAGGCTCGTAGTAGTACAGCTAACTTAAGCACTACCACGAGTTTGCAGTCTTTTGCGAAATTGGACCTGCATGGGCCACCATAAAAACTTGTCACGATCCGCTCCCAATTTTGGGATACGAGTACGTGGCCAAGTCCAGCCTACGCCGCAGCATCGGCGGTAGTACGCTGTCTATGATAACAATGGTCCACAACAAGCACAACACGTATATATATATATATATATATATATATATATATATATATATATATATCATCCACAATTAAGCCAGCAATAATCACCAAAATATCCAATAGTCTCAATATTATAAATATGAAAGCTCCACTACAACTCAGAAAGTCTCGGGAACAAACCCGGATAGCAGAAAATAAAATAGACAACTAAACTCCATAACTATAACTACTAACTAATGCGAATCCATAAGGAAGAAAATATGCTAATTCGCATCAGTGCTGGAACCGGGTACGCTAGTGACGTCAGTGTCTCCAACATACTCTCCGTAAACCTCTGGACAGATCACGTCGTCTACAACTGAAAAATGGTTATCCAGTCAGGATTGGAATAAGTACAAGTCTAACCACCATGATACAAGTACAATATAAAGTAATAAAACACTAAACATGGAAAATAATGATCAATGGAAACAATGAACAATATGAACAAGAAATCATGAGATGGAAGAAACTGATAAGGAAAGTAACAAGCATGAAAAGTAAAGAGACTCATATAAACACTCGTAGTGCACATGTCGTGAGAAGTACAACGTTCCTACACATGGACGGCTTGGGCGAACGATGAGGTTATAAGGCCCGCCCCCGTAACCGGGAGAGTTGCCAACAATACAATCTGGACTTTGTCCACGTGCCTAGTAATTGTACCCCTCCTATATCCATACCTCAAAATCACGAAAACACGATCACGATAACAATGAGAAAACATGATCAATAGTCAAACACTCAACTCTCGTGTGTGTAACAGTCAAGACACGGAAGATAGCATGTATAAGTGAAATACGACAATATAAAGTAAATGCACGTGAAGGTGTCAACAAGTACTTGCCTGAACTCCTGGACGGATTGATTTCACAAGTTGAAGACAAGATGAACTCCGACCTAGAAGCTATCAAATCAAGCCGTCATCCTACGAACCCCGTCGCACAAACAACCACAAGTTAGATATGCAATTCACACTCTAAAAATCTTAGAAAGTAGCTAATGGGTTAACATAATTAATCTTATTTTAATTCTAGAATAAACTCTCTAAAAATCTATTTTAACCAATTTAAATATGAAAATAGAATCTAAACACAAATAGTTGGCCAAGGAAAGTCACGGTTCCAAATTCGGGACCCGTGGCACGCAAACCGAGACATACTGTTGACTAACTGGTCAAACATTATGAATTCAAAAGTTTGAGTGTACAACATGGTAGATTTCAGTGCCATGAGTGCAGTGGAATCGACCGTGCCACAAAATCATAAGTTGGTCAAAAGTTATCGCCATTATGGCTAACCATGACCAAATCGATGAACCGTTGACCAAATCTGACTTCTATGAACAAAATAAAATATTAGATGAAACTCTAAATTTCTGGAAAAAATATATGTTGTAGAGCTAGGTGTCAGATTTCCAAAACTACAAACGGATCCCGAAACGGAGTTCGGGATCGCTCGAAATCTCGAAAACCGTGCGACGTGTTGATTTTTGGACAACCGACACTCAAATAATTATTCAGAAATTTGAGATCAAAATACCAGAAAATAAATTATAATTCAGAAACCTAACCTCAATACGCTTCTAACAAAAAAATGGCGCACAAAAAGGACGTCTAGATCAACGGCAATCCCTCCGCGAAATCGAAGAATTCTACCGAACTCTCCCACAAAAAGCTGCTGAATAATAAAATAGGGTTTTCGGAATACCCACAATATACATATATATATATATATATATATATATATATATATATATATATATATATATATATATATATATATATATATATATATATATATATAAAGCAAAGGCGGTGGATGCGGCTTGAGGCGGCTGGGCGGGGACACGTGTCACCATCTGATGCTCCGTGCCCAGATCTAACGGTCCAGAGTTGGGCCGGCTTTAGGGGTGAGCCAGCTCAGTGCTGAGCTCGGCTTCCTTATATGGAAACCCACGTGGAGCTCACCCATACGCTGACGGGTGGGCCTGCCCCTCCCCGCTACAGCGGCTGACGGGTGGGCTCCCGTTCGGCTGACTGTATAATTATATTAGAAAATAGATTTTTAATTACAAAAAATTAAATAAAAATCAGAAAGAATCCAAATAAATCCCAAAAAATTCCTAAAAATTCCTAGAAAATTATAAAAAATTGTTTGAGGGTTCTAGAGACCAAATAATTTATTTGGCCTCAAAAATACTCTCAGGTACCTTCACAAAAATTTCTAGAAGCTTAAGAAAAATAATGAAACCATATATAAATTTATCTAAAAATTTCCTAAAAATCCAAAAAATTCTAAAATAATAAAATGATACTCTAGAGGCTGTCTAGGGACCCTGGAGACCATATATGTCCTAGTTTTACTATACTTAAGCTATAGGCTTAGGTACGCACCCTTGTGATCCCAAATCAAATTCCTAATTATCAAAATTAAATTCTTAGGAAGCAAATGCTACACTGGTCGCTCGGAAGCAAATACGGGCAGATGCAGCTTCTTGATAAACAGCAAATCTTTTATCTTGCTCCGCCAATAATGATAGTTGGTGCCATTCAAGTTCACCATGCGCACCAGCTTCGCGTCCATCTCTCCTCTCTAGTTTTTTTGTCAACTCCTGACACCCTTCTGAATTCCAGAACTTGGCTCTGATACCACTTTGTTGGAAAAGAAATACGAAAACCATTCCCCAAACTAGAGAGTACCTGCGAGTGAACCGAGCAATACAACGCACGAACCAAAACACCAACAAACCACGCAGACACAGAGAATTTTTGGCGTAGAAAACCCTTACGAAAAAAACTACGGGATGATCGGAGTCTAACCCTGAGAAGCCTTCACTAATGAAATAAAAGAGTATACCCTCTACAAACTTCTCCGAATCCAAATCGGATCCCCACAACACTTGGAAGCAAGAATAATGATTACAAGGCTACGAAGAACAAAGACGACGAGTAGATATTACCCGAACACGATCCTCCTTTGAAAACGACCTTCAATCCTCCTTCTTCTCTCCCAAAGTTGCAATGGCACTCTTGTCTCTTTTTCTCTCTCTTGTGTGTGTTACGTATGAGATTAGGGTTAGAAAATACCATATGAAAACACCCTAATCCTGCAACAAAATCTGGATCGTAGGATACGATCCAACGGTGATCAAACACCCGAAAAAACACTTCAGCCCCGACGACACAAAGTTCGGCCAGAACTCTGTGTTTGGAAACCAGCACAGTTCTGGAACCAGGGGACAGAGTTCGGCCAGAACTCTGTCCTGGGGCAGAGTTCGGCCCGAACTCTGCCCCCTCCTTCCAGCAGTTCCTCTGGTCAGCTCCCGAGTATCTCCGTCATCTCCGACTGGCCTTGTCACCTCCCCACTACAACAAAAAACCCTTTTAATGACGGCTAAAAAGCGTCAATAATGACGAACCATGATGCTTTTTTTTTCCACAGCAATCGTTATGAAAACGGGTGTTATAAATATTTTTTAAAAGCGTTATAAAAAAACTGTCATGAATAGTTTCTATAAAAGCGTTATGAATAGTTAATATATAGTGCACAATTCAGGACATTTTGAAAGCGTTATGAATAGATAATCTGTATAAGCTCAATGGAGAACATTTATAACACTCAATATTGCTGAACTCATCACATTTATAACGCTTAATACTGCACATTATATATTACTTTCCAAAAACTTCTTAATTCAATTTTAAAACAACCACTTTAAACTATATTCACAAGAAAATATCGAAATGTTATATCACCATCGTCATTACATTATCTCAAAATAGGGTATCCAAATACATATATTTACAACTACTACTTAAATGGATCCTCAAAACAAGTAATTACTTTGGCTTCAACTTGAGCACATCAAAACTGTCAACATCACGTGTAACAAATCCCTGAAAAAGATAAAAACACGGTTCAATATACTTTGTAATATTGCTCATGTACCAAAACATAAACTGAGAAACTGGCATTACCTTTCTAAATTAATCCCTTCCAATTTCAAGTTAGGTGTAAAATTCAACATGAGACGAGATGGCAATCAAACAAGCAACATGATTCAGGATAACTTAAATCAATGTTCTAAAACTCATGTTAAATCTTGAAGGATTTTTGACTTCCAACATGGACCATTCCTAAAGTGATTGCCCAGCCTCACCTTTCATTTACTATGTATGCTTACTACATATGAAATAAATTTTCAGACTCACCTTTTATTTACTATATATGCTTTTTCTTCCTTTAAATAATATTATTTTCTCATCCAGGCTCACCCTCATGCCCAGATTGGATCGTAAGGGGAAATGAATTCGAACTCTAACATATATGAATTTGGACTAGCCCAGGTTAGTTGCAACCTCAGTTGCCCAGAATTTCAAGGAAAGAAACTTTCTAAAAGAAAAATCCTAACATCCAATATGTACATAATCTAAATAGACGGCAAGGGAAAGTATATGATACATTACAATGTTGCAGTTAATTGAATCAATAAAACCAAACTCATAAATATAAAACAAAGAGTTAAATCAAGACAGAAATTTCACATGGTTAAAATCCGAAGCCATACACGACTCCACCGATTGTTAACTACATTGAAAGTAGATAAAATACTTCAAAGAAATGAAAGACTTGAATGCTCAAAAATAGTAACTGCTTATCAACTACATGATGCCTTAATTTTTTGGAGACAACATTGAAAATAAGAAGCAGGCTGTCACAGAGACTTGAGTATTTAACCAATGCAATGAGATACATTATCATGGGTCTAGACAAGATAAGTATCACTGTTGTCTAAGAAAGAAGGGATACGAAGGATTCTTGATCAATGGTATATAAAAAGAAAGCAACCAGAAAGTTGATCTAATGCTTGCTACTAGAACAAAATTGTATCAAATTTGAGTAAAATAGTTCATTACTAAGACTTATAGAATGAAGATGAGTACCTGAATACAAAAGCGAATAGTATAAATCCCCTCGTCATTGTACTCTGGTGTGATTATTACTTCTGATATTCAAGAAACATCAGTTAGGACAGCAACATCACTAAAAAACCAGCAGTCACCTAGTCGACCCTGCAGGCATCAACCATTTTAAAGCTATTCAGTAAATTGTAATACCATGGTTTATCCTATCGCTTTCATGACTATATTTAATCAAGGAAGACTAAAATGCAGATTAAAATCAAAAAAAGTTCACCAGACCTGGCAAACATCGGATGAATTTAAAAAACCAGAGAATAAGCAGGGACGAGCACTTATTGAACTCTCTTTAACTATATCAGTGGGTCTCATCCACTGTGAAACAACCTGATATGGTGAAATAATATTAAAACCAGACAGAAGATGCTAGTAACAAGAATCACCATGATACAATACAACTACAACAACTTGCCTGCAATTTGGGAGGAGGGTTTCCTGGATCGACATACAGAGAACGATCATTTGGAGGAAATTCTTGATCAGTGAAACATGTTTCTCCTTTGGCGCGGAGAGCTTCCTTCACAACTGTTCCAACGGACAACATCCATTGGTTAATTTCCTCTTGAGTTTCGAACCTAGGCTTCATCGATTTTCTGATATAATAACATTCGGTAGGCAGACGAGCAGCCGGGCGCACGAGTGCCAGAGCTCCGAGTTCGAGCTCCTCTTCTCCCCCTCCTCCCCTCCTAATAAAAAATTAAATATTTCACATTTTCCCTCACTTAACCACAACCAAACCAACAACAATCGCTACCAAATAATGCAACAACAACAACAAAAAGGAACAACTACCATTCTCGTCGTGCTCCCCCAGGCCCAGACTCGAGCTCATCTCCGTCAACTAGCTCAAATGCAAGCTCCACAGCTCCATCAACAGCTGCAAAAACAAGAAAAATAGGGTTTCCACAAACGAAAATGACTCGCATTCTAAAAAACACAGCAAAAACGAGATATTGGGGTAAAATTTGAAAATTTTGAGGCCGAAAGAAGCTCAGGAGAGCTCGAAAAATCTCTCGTCGCTGCTCAAAATTGCCATGGGAGGAGCTCTCGAAGGAGGAGGAAGATTTCATTGTGGAGCTTGCTGGTAGCGGATTCAGGTCGGGGAGTCGAGGCTCCGAAGAGCACGCACTTGGCGTAGCGGACGAGCCCGACGGAGGCAACCATCACCGGGAGCCACTTCTTGGAGACCCCGTCGTCGATCTCCCTCTCCAGGTTGTCGATCTCGCCAGGGAGGATGTCGAGGAGGGTGGAGAGGTCGGAGAGGAGGCCGTGGAGGTCGGCACAGAGGGCTCTGGAGCAGAGGAGAAGGCGGACGTGGCTACGGGCCGAGAATGGGACCTAGGTTAGGATTTGTGGGAGGGGGGGTTGGGGGCTTAGGGCTTAGAATGGGACCTAGGTTAGGGTTTGTGGGGGATTGAAAGGAGGAGGAGGAGAAGATTAGGGTTTGGTGAGAGGAGGGAAGAGGAGGAGGAGGGGCGTGGAGCTGAGAGGGAAGGAGAAGGAATTTGGAGAGAGAATGAGAAGGGGGCGGGGGCTTGAGCCACAAAATATCGCGGGGGTGGAAAGGATTTTACAGAAAACTTATTACAAGTTTGCCACCGCTCTAAAATATTAATGACGTTTTGTTTTATAAACGTTATAAAAAGTCCAGAATTAGTCCAAATCGTCATAGAAAAAAGGTATTTCGAACTTTGATAACGCTTAGGTATCAGGCGTCATCAATACGTCTTGTCGAGCGTTATTAATAGGCATTTTTGTTGTAGTGCCCCGAGCTTCTCTGACACACAGACGGCGCTCGTCGTACTCCGGGGTCTTCTCCACATAGGTTGGGAACCCCACCCACTCCAACACCATTGGGAATCACTTCCTGTCGTACTCAATTTCTTTGGTGCCCCCAAACATAGGAAAGTAATCACTTTTCTTTTCCAACCAGATGATTCCGCGAACCAAACGAGGCCTAAGAGTAGAAAATTACTTATCATGTTTGGAGCAGTTCATGCCATTTGGTTGGCAGGATCTCAGATTTCCAAGTTTCCAACCCCCATTAGATAATTATCAAGTCCAGCTTTTGTATGCAAAAAATGAGGAAGTAGAATTCTTACATTTTATCAGTAAATTATAATTCCGTGAATTGGAAGTCACTTTCATCATTTCATGACTAACCTTACAAAATAAAAAGGTGACTGGAGCAATAGGGTTTTCTAGCTCAATGATGTTGGTTAGGTACCTAACCTCTAAAAATAAGGTAAGACCTGCAATACAAGCTAACCAAACATATTGATTGTTGTTTGTAAAATAGGTAGGTTAAATTAGGAGTTGCAATTCCACATCAATTTTATATATGAATTCTATCGACTTTATGGGATCCCAAATTATAGTAGCCAAACAAGTCCTAAGAGTGAACAACAAAAGGGCACTATATATTAAAAGAAAAAAAATATGGATGATAAGTGGAAGAGTTGTTTTCACATGTTGCTAATGAGAACTATCGTTTCAATATATAAAACTGACGAATTAACCCTTCTCTCTCTCATGGGAATATGAAGGGTCCTGTTGGAATGGGAAAGTTATTTACAGTTGACCACCCCTCTCTCATACAAGAATACGAGCCTTACTGATTTTAAGAATTAATCCGTTTACATTCCTCCATTTGGGAATTGAATGGGATTGATTGGATGAAAATATGAAAAAAAAACATTACTGCTGGAAAAAAAAAAGATCGGACAATAGTGTGTTCTTATGAAAAAATAATAATAATAATAGAACCT
Organism: Iris pallida; assembly: GCA_029216955.1. Classification (NCBI taxonomy): domain Eukaryota; kingdom Viridiplantae; phylum Streptophyta; class Magnoliopsida; order Asparagales; family Iridaceae; genus Iris; species Iris pallida. The sequence continues at coordinate 434,758 of JANAVB010026500.1, forward strand.
TTATAACGCTTATAATGCTTATAACGCTTGTTAGTGTTATATAAGTGTAGACTATATATATGTTTTTGAAACTTTATAACAGTAAAACGTTGTCATAACCATTTATAAGCGATATAAAATCATTTTTTCCGTAGTGAACAGTGTAATGTCGTTAACCACAAAAAACTAAGGCCTCGTTTGGTTCGCATAATGGAAGAGAAAATAAATCAATTCTTTGGCATTTTCTTTCCTTTGTAAAATTACAATTCCTATTGATTTTCCTTTCCGATGTTTGGAAAATTCAAAAAATTAGAAAGAAAAATGAATAATTCAATGTGGGAAAGTGATTCCTTGCTTGGATGCATGGAATTACTTTTTCTCCTAATTTTTCTTCCATTGGGAATCATTTTCTTTTCTTCCTCAATTCATTTGACATCCAAACATACGAAAGTAATCACATTCCTTTTCCAATCCGATGATTCTGCAAGCCAAATGGGACCTAAATGCTTCTTCATTCCTTCTGTGAAAAAATTACCAAGTCGAATGAAATATGCTAAATGATTTAATAAAGTTGATGCTAAAAGCAACCTTTGACAAATTAAACTACGAGAGAAAAGTAACATAAAATTTTTTTGAGAGCTTTTATAGAAAAATATTGAAATATAACACTCTGACTAGGAATTGCTCTCTAAACCGGTAAACAAGCAACCGAAGATGCATCACTTTCCTTCTAGTAATTCGGATACTGATAGCATGTATATCTATATCACTTTCCTTCTAGAAATTTGGATATGGCAGTTACATAGAGACGAGATGTATTTGGATTCCCAACTCAAGATAGACTCTTGAATATTAAAAGGAAATATGGTTACAGATGGCAGCTATATACATATATAGTCCAGTCGCAGACAAGAGCAATAATTGGAATCCCAACTCAAGGGAGATGAAAATAATCTATTTATATGTATTTTATTTCATAAACTAGTGTCTAGATATCAGAGAACAATTTTGATGTAATGGAATAAAAAGGAATATAACACGTTTGTCTTGAAATGCTTGTTCTCTTATCAAAGTTAAGACCGAGCACCAAAGAACAGCTGCACTACCGATTTTAGAATGAAAGTGGTAGCACATCATAATAGATTTTATGTGCGGATAATCTGGATTCGAGTTTGATCATGTAACCCTTCGCCTCCAACCCAAGATTCTCAGTATTAGATTATGAAGTTGTTATTATATACCAATTTACTTTTTAAATTGATTTAAATAGTTTACTAAATGGATTTAAATAATTCCTATACCAAATATCTATCATCCTAATTCTAAATTAAACATTTATATATATATATATATATATATATATATATATATATATATATATATATATATATATATAGAGGAAGGATAGGCATTCCCACACTTTTTGCATCCCCATGTTCACATCCGTTGGATGTGCTTTAAGTCATCTAATCTTAACCATTGGTAAATCAACGGTCAAGATTAGATGACTTAAAGCACCATCCAAAGGTGTAAATAGGAGGAATGCTTTGGGATGCAAAAAATGTGGGGATCTTGATCCTTCCTCATATAGAGGAAAGATAGGCATCCCCACACTTTTTGCATCCCCTTGTTCACATCCGTTGGATGTGCTTTAAGTCATCTAATCTTAACCATTGGTAAATCAACGGTCAAGATTAGATGACTTAAAGCACCATCCAATGATGTAAATAGGAGGGATGCTTGGGGATACAAAAAATGTGGGGATCTTGATCCTTCCTCATATAGAGGAAGGATAGGCATCCCCACACTTTTTGCATCCCCATGTTCACATCCGTTGGATGTGCTTTAAGTCATCTAATCTTAACCATTGGTAAGTCAACGGTCAAGATTAGATGACTTAAAGCACCATCCAATGGTGTAAATAGGAGGGATGCTTGGGGATGCAAAAAATGTGGGGATCTTGATCCTTCCTCATATAAAGGAAGGATAGGCATCCCCACACTTCCTTATATTATATATATATATATAAACCGATTCTTGATAAGAAGTAAGACCATTCCTTATGTTGGTTATCCTATTTCTACTATTTAGATAAAGCCTTAGAATAGTTAATTCACTTATATCCTATTATTTAATTCCTCAAATTAACTAACCTAAGCTCATAATCTATTTCCCTAATAAAATTCTCCTAATAAACACTCTAAGTAAGCCCTTAAGCAAACTCCCCAACAACTATCCTGTTAGGGTTATATACTAAAAGCATCACTTTTGTAGTAACCTTATTTCCTTAAATTTTGAATGAGAATCATATGGGCAAATGTTTGCATATTGTATTTGTTGCAAGTGTTAGTGCAAATGTCTGATATTCTATATTATAGATAATATGTTGTGTGGTGTCACACAGAAGATCATATTATCAGTTTTCTATGGAGTATATAAATAGTTCACAACCTAGATGGACTTGGGCAATTTATTAGAAAGGTTGTAGTGTAATCTGGTATTAGTCTATCTTGACTATAGGTTTACACTAGTACACTTTGTGTGTATTGAACAGGACCACTTGAGGTTGTTCTCTTTGTACTGACTACATAAGAGAACAAACACCTCTGTTATTATGGATGCTTGTGCTCTTAATCCGGATATAATAACGGACATGTATATGTAGTGTGCATTACTTTGACTCATAAAAGAGTGAGATTCATTATGGATCAACAACCTCTATGAATTGGGTAATAACATTGTATGTATGATGGGCTGTTGATTATAAATGGAATCCATGTCCCGATACATCGGGTTGATGATGTCCTCTTAAGGAGCTCATAAGGATTGTCATGTAAACCCTGCAGGTGGATTATATCCGACATGACAAATAAAGTTGAGCGGTACTACTTAAGGATAAAAGATGTCGAATCAATATAGTTGTCAGTAACTTAATTTGATCGATGGACATACGATATCTTAACATGGGGAGCCAAACGAGCATATAATAAAAGGAGCCCACAAACATAATTTGGGATTAGGGAGGTAGTGCAACAATAGCTCATTAGTGGACCGAGCTATTGTTAATGGGCCTGGATTGTGTGTTCGGGCTGAACACGGAATATCTAGATCCGTTAGGAGGCCTAACCCTAATTTCTCCTCATGGTCCCTGCCGTAGCCTATATATATCCTCTATTCTCTGGCCGCCAGATTATTGATCAAAAATCTGAATTTTTCTCTAAATTCGTGATTCACGTAAGGAGAGAAAGAGAGGGCTGCCAAGGAGAAGAAAAGGTTGAGAGATCGTCGCCCACACGACGTCCAACTCGAGGAAGGAATACGTGCAGAAGATCTTGGGGTCGTCCGCTCGAGATTGCCAGGAATTACTTGTCTCCTTTCCGCCGCAGGTATAATTCGTGAACCCTAGTTTCCGCCTATGAAGGGTTAGAACACGTATTAGATCTGTTTAACTTTCTATCGATCAATACGCACACCAAAGGAAGGGTCCTAGGAATCTCCAGTTCCATCATATCCAAGTCTGGCTAATCCCCCTCCCTAACTAAGTAACTAAGTTTAACACTAACTAAGCCCCCCTAATTGCATACTACTTTCCTCTTTCCCCTGCTACTTACAAGCTTACACCAAAATGAAACGTCCTTCTCTCCATGCACTGTGCTTGGCACAGTGCACCTGCTTTCCTTGGTATGATCATAGGCCCGACACCGCGACCAGGGGCGGAGCTACCCCTGGCCTAGGTGGGCTATAGTCTGTTCCAAATTTTTGAAAAAGAATTTTTTTTTAATTTTTTTAAATATTTTTTTAAGTTGTGTTTTATATTTTTGTTTGAAGTATACAACAATTAAATGTAAATAAATTCTTAAAAAATTGACATTTTAGACGGTGCGATACTAGTGTCCTCGTGTCAATTCAAGCTATACAAAGTTCAGTCCTCCCAAATTTTAGAGGGTAGCTCCACCACTGACCGTGACCAACTCTCCCTGCTATAGAGCCAACATGCTCTTTCTCTCCATTTCCTACATACACAGCCCCTTTTCTTCCCATCAACACACGGCCCTCCTTTTCGTCTCCTCCCTCAATTGCATGGTGCACCACCGTACCCTATTTCTCAGCTCACTCCCTCTCCTAGCGTCTCCTCCTCCAGTCACGACCATGCCCTCCTGTGTCTCAACGAGCCATAGCCAACGTTCTAGTAGCATGGTCGATCCTGAGCTCATGGAGGTTCGAGATGAACTCTCAAAAATGGAAGAAAAAAAGTTAACTAAAATAAAAAAATATAACAAAAATTTATTGTCACTAAGATTTGAACTAAGGATCTCTATAGTATGTAAAGCTAGCATAATAACCACAACACAACTTTTGAGGTTATATGTGGCTCATAGTACATCTTTATCTATTTTAAATATATGTTCATATTGGCATCCTTATAACTTTTGGGTAATGGACCGTCCAGCCTTCCCTGGACCAGGGCCGTCCATGTCTAGTACTCTCTCGACCCCATCTTGTTCACTTTGTATTCCTACCGCCCAACTCCACTCGAGGGACTGACGTCTCCGGCCACGGACACCGCTGCTCGTTAGGAGGAGTGGAGAGGAGGAGGGTCTAAAAGGGGAGAATTTTGGAGAGAAGTGAAAATATATGGACTCGATTTGGATATGAGGAGAGGAAGCGCGCTGATCAAAACTGTAATGTTTAGTAACGACGAAAATGGTCCGTCGCTATTCCGTCACCAACCCCACCTAATCCTGGCCGTGACCAACTCTCCCTGCTATAGAGCCAACATGCTCTTTCTCTCCATTTCCTACATACACAGCCCCTTTTCTTCCCATCAACACACGGCCCTCCTTTTCGTCTCCTCCCTCAATTGCATGGTGCACCACCGTACCCTATTTCTCAGCTCACTCCCTCTCCTAGCGTCTTCTCCTCCAGTCACGACCATGCCCTCCTGTGTCTCAACGAGCCATAGCCAACGTTCTAGTAGCATGGTCGATCCTGAGCTCATGGAGGTTCGAGATGAACTCTCAAAAATGGAAGAAAAAAAGTTAACTAAAATAAAAAAATATAACAAAAATTTATTGTCACTAAGATTTGAACTAAGGATCTCTATAGTATGTAAAGCTAGCATAATAACCACAACACAACTTTTGAGGTTATATGTGGCTCATAGTACATCTTTATCTATTTTAAATATATGTTCATATTGGCATCCTTATAACTTTTGGGTAATGGACCGTCCAGCCTTCCCTGGACCAGGGCCGTCCATGTCTAGTACTCTCTCGACCCCATCTCGTTCACTTTGTATTCCTACCGCCCAACTCCACTCGAGGGACTGACGTCTCCGGCCACGGACACCACCTCCTGTGCTCGCCATGCGCGTGGAGAACTCCTTCTTGTTAGCACTAGCTATCTTCAGCGATCCTTACATGTGGCAAACCAGACCCCGCTGCTCGCCGTGGCTGCCGCCGCTTGTCAGGAGGAGGAGGAGATCCGGTTGCTGCCGCTGCTCGTTAGGAGGAGTGGAGAGGAGGAGGGTCTAAAAGGGGAGAATTTTGGAGAGAAGTGAAAATATATGGACTCGATTTGGATATGAGGAGAGGAAGCGCGCTGATCAAAAACTGTAATGTTTAGTAACGACGAAAATGGTCCGTCGCTATTCCGTCACCGTGCATATTCTGATGCAGTAGCGACGTAATAGCGACGAATTAAAATTGATTTATAAAAACAATTATGTCGCTAATCAGTTGTAAATCCGTCGCTACCAAACGAATAGTCTAGTTCCACCGCTACATTTCTTCGCTAATTCATAGTAATTTTGTAGTACAATATAGATGTTGCACATGCTAAAGATGTTCACAAAGTAGAAAAACAGTAGTTCCATATCACAAATGCTTCTAAAGAGAAACAAAGAGAAGTCGTCACCGATCTCATTATAAGACTTCCCAACATATATCATTATTTAGACGCTTTAATTAGGAAAAACAAAGTGAAGGATTCCCCCTAGCAACATCGATCGATCTCTTACAGGACATTGGAACGGATATCATTTGTCACCGCAGTGGCACATGCACACTTGACCAAAAGAGGCAGCAGATTCACATGCACCCCTAAAATAGTTCTCCCGGTTGCACTGCTCTGAGCATTCATGTTCGCGTAAAAAGGAGATGCATACGCCTTTAAAGCCTCCGCTCTGCGTAGGAGTACAACTTTCCTCCGCACTTGTTCCAATACCTTGGATAAAGAAGAAGATACTAAATGAGAAAATGAAGTCAAAAAAAAAAAAAAAAAAAAAGGCTATCGATAATGCAATGTTTAATTGTAACATATCATCATATAATGGCCTAAATGCTGGTTATTTAGCACTAGCTAGGGAGAGAATAGAGAAGAAAGTTAGAGAGAAGAACCATATGACACAATGAGCAGAAAGAGCATGATAGCTCGTAATTCTGACTGTCCCATGTCCGATTCCTGAACACAGTTGCAAACAAAGAGAGAGAAGAAGGATGGGCGAGTACTACTTTAAAGAAGATTGGAGAGCTTTTATAGAAAAATATTGAAATAACATTCGACTACGGAATTGCACTCTAAAGCGGTAAATTAAGAAGCAACCAAAGATAATCGTCCATATTTTCCATAGCGAACAAAAGTAGGAAAAGGGTCGATTGTCGTTAACTGTAAAAAAAGATACTATGCCCAGTAAGAGACAAGAGCAGTATTTCGATCCGCCCACTCACGAGCATCTAGATATCAGCCAACAATTTTGATACAATGTGATCAAATGAATATAACACGCTTGTCTTGAAATGCTTGTTCTGTTAACAACTTGTGATCGAGAACCAAATGATAGATATGCTGTTCGAGCCACTACCAATTCGAGAGTGAAAGTAATATGTATCCCGTCATAACAGATTTTGTGACCGGTTTATCTAGGTTCTAGTCTGGCCGAGATGCAGTCTGGGTGACACTAGATCGATCGTCTCTCAAAGGTAGCTCGTTTTCTTCCGTTGCGCTTTAGGTCACACTTCTGATAGAATCCACAACAGATTTTAGACACTAAATTGAGATACAACACGAAATACCACCCGCAAACAGATAGACTATGACAGCACACGATCTAAACCTTAGAGGATATGCTACGGTCATTGCACTCTATAACTTTAGTGGATCTTGGAAGAATCACTTCATTTGGTGAAGTTCTCCTACAAACGAGCATTCAAATGACACTATTTGAGGCATTATATGGGAGAAATTACCGAACACTATTAGCTTAGGACGATGTGGGATGATGTCTATAACTTTGTTGGGGACACAGTTATCGAATAGGAGTTGATCCGATATGATCCGAACAGATGTTGATCAATCTGATATTATATATTTGACTAATTAGTCCATATAACCCACTTTTATCCGTTATATATGAGACTACAATTTCTATACAACTTTCTTTCTATGATTATCAAATTTGAGCACACAACTAGATACAAAATACAATTGAACATAACAAAATAGCCGCTATACGTAATGACTAGTGAAAGAGTAGAGAAGAAATTAAGGTTGAGAAGAACCATATGATGCAATGAGCAAAAGCAGGAGGATACTTTGTGCTTGAGAGTGACACTTTTTTCTTCTTCTTGATGGAAAAGAGAGGATATTAATGATATCCCCACAAATTTTATAAATAGTGTCGCAATATATAGAGTATATGGGACAATATGTACTACAAGAAAAATACCATTTTATGACGGATAAAAACCGTCATATATGACACTTTATTACGGTTTTTTTGAAGCAGCCAACCGTCATGAACACGGATGTTATAAAAGTTTAGAAAAACCGTTATATATGACTTATACTTATGACACATTTTTATAAAAAAAATGAGATAACTAAGTCAATTATATATAACACTAAATTTGAAAACGACATTAATATTATCATTATATATAACATATCTATCCGAAAGCGTTATGACTAAGTTATATATACATAACGCTTACTAAAATGATCTGGTTTTGGAACTATTCATAAAACGTTCATGAAATGTTATAAAAAGAACTTATACATAACACTTTCTAACGTTCTGTTCTGGTTATTCACACACATATATATCACCTGTCAATGCTTATAATGCAATACATTATAAAAAGCATGCATATTAATTTTTTGAGACAACAGAAATATGAAATTTAACTAACATTTGAAATATTTCATTAAAAATATCCAAATATCACATCATCTTAATTACATTTCAAAACATATCACTCTTTTTCCAACTTTTGTTTCCCCAACATATATTACATTTCAAAATTCAAAAATATATACATCTTTCCCTTTTAGGACAGCGCCGGCCTCAAAATGTTGAAACATTGCATTCACCAACACTAAATAGTGACATCCCTTCAAAAGCCAATATTGTATATCCCTTCAAAAGTCAACATTGTACCCTACAAATAACAGATGAACCACGCAAATGCATATGACATTACAGAAAGATGATTTTGAAGGAAAAGCTTACCGTTGTTTGCTCTTGTTGAAAAAAACATATTTCTGCTGCCTTTGTTTAGACAATCCTTGGCCAAATGGGTCACTCCACCATATATCTTATAGTAACCACCCTAAAAGCAATAATTTAATGTTAACATCAATACATTTGTTAAGCCTTCCAAGTTGATCTAGACAAATTAACTACACCAAATACGGTCTTTTACGGCCCGCAATTTGTGCCGTAAAACTAAATTTATGGCTCACATGGTCATGCCGTAAAAGCACCAGCCGTAAAAAGGTACGAGTATTTACGTCGTACAAAAATAGGCCGTAACGTAGGTAAATGTACGCCGTAAATGAAGTTGATGTAAAACTTTGGATCTTATTTATGGCCCATAATGCATGCTGTAAATATAATCTTTTACGACTCGAAGTGATAGCCGTTAAAGTATTCAATTTCTTCAATTTATGGCACACATAGCAAGCCGTGAATACTTAAAACGAAAACATACAATCTCATTTTAATGGCCCTGCAATGCAGGTCGTAAATACTATGTGTTTATGACTCAAAATGAGGGCTATTAAAGGGTTAATGAGTTAAATTTTGTGGCTCGCAACGTGTGCCGTGATAATGGTTTTTTTTTTAATATCCACATTTGAATAGCTAAATCAACCAAAATCAAATATAACAATAATATAGTTCTCATAGTATTTCCAACAGAAATCAAACTAATTGCACATCCATTGAGAGTTTTTACTTCCAATAAGTTGGACTAAATCCATAAACATTAATAAGATGAAACAAGATGCTAGAATATTAACACAACAAGATTGTTTAAACTAGATTTCCAATACCAAGTCATTTTCTTACTACAAGACTCGATACAAAAGTCTTTAAGCTCAAATAAATAATTAGTTTCTTACTACAAAAGCAAAAGTCACTGTCTTGCTACAAAAGTAAAATCACTTTCTCACTATAGCTGGACACTTCAAGACCTTCAAAGATTTAAATTCTTTAAGCTCATAATAACTCATTTTCTAGAAGCATGCATCCGCTCTTCTTTAGGATTTGCCTGAATAAAAATAAAAACAATATTAACACAATAAAGATTTGGAGACGTTATAATATCCAACAAAGAATCTGCGACTTGATTAAACAAAACAAAAATCATTACAACTATAAAAAAATTAGCATCAGAGCAAAGAAATATGACATTCAAGCAATAGAGGTTCTCGATCTGGAAATTAGCAACAATAATAAAGGGTACAACATGAGGTTCTCGATCTGGATATTGTTAAATATATAGTACTAATACAAAACATAAAGAATATCTAGGGAAAACCATCAAACATTGTGAGTTCACTTCAACTTATGCAAAACTGTGATAAGCACAAAATAATGTTAAAAAATAGAAGTTCTTATCATGGCCGGTAATGAGGTGCAGTAACATGACTCGTGCAAACTTTAAGTATTCATCATTCTCCTTCATTGGATGCAAAATATTGTATTACTATCTATACCTCCCAAAAGAGGAGAAAAATAGGCATTCATCTGATAGAGGAACTCCAAAAAAAGTATATCTAACAAGCCATTCAAAAAAAGTATTTAGATAGAAATTACCTTTTCCAAAAAAAGTATTAAGAAAAAAAATTAGATAGAAATTACCTTCATTGGATGCAAAATATTGTATTACTGTCCTTTTCACAACAACAAAAAAAGTATATCTAATCAGTGAATTATTGTATTACTGTCCTTTACACTGAGTTATTGCATTTAACTACAATACAGGGGAACATCCCAAGAGCGAAGGGAGGGCTTCTTGATCTTTGGTCTTCAACATCCAAGCATGATTTATAATCCTAATATGTTCTCTTGTCATGCTCTATATTTTCTCCATACATCGTAGAAGGGGACATCTGGGTCATCCCGGACTGGCCTTTTACGACAGGAAGCATGGAAGATGTTATAGATTGTCGCTTGCTGCTCAGGTTTACTTGTCAATTTTTTGTTTCCCAAAAGAATGTTACGATCTATGTAGTATAAGAGACGACGTCTCCAGGACTGGCCAGAGCACGATGTGATCTTTGTAGAAAATTAAATGTGCATATTATACCTCATGAATTTAGCAGATCTTCACCTCGACCAATGTTAGATTACATCTCCTACCAATTTTGTCTAATGAAAACATCATCTATTTTTCAACAAAATTGTTTATCATGCTGTATACGGTTGTTCAGGTAGTAAGAAGTCCAAGAAAGTGTACAAAAGTGCAAGAAGTCCAAGAGAAGTGATAAGCATTGGGAAGTAAAAGAAGTCGATTAAAAAAATAAAAACTTCAACCACATCTTTCCTCTTATAACATCTGAAATGAGAAAAACAAAGGAGACCACTACTAATGTGTGGAGACTGAGTCATAGACTTGTCAGTTATTTCTTGTCTTTCCTATTACACTTCTTTGACAAAGAAAGGATTAACAAAGAAGTATGCCTTTGTTCCCACCTTTTGTCCACTTCCTCCTATCAAAACACCCCTTATATCTGGTTTACTAATTAACAAGAGCTCACTATTGCTACCTACACTGAGTCATTATTTCTTTAAGTACAAAACTAAGAGAAATATCAATCCATAGTATGGGCATATAGGAATTAAGAGAAATATCAAACAGTGTACACTGCTACGATACCTCTATTGTAATACAACATTTTTAACTATAAGCATATAGGAATTAAGCTCCAACTAGACAATGCTCATCTAACCCCTATTTGGCATCTGTACAGGGCTAGTAAATCCTAAGTTCAACAACCCCAGCTGGCTAAGGTTCTAACTTTCTTCGAATAAAAATCGGTGTGGCTAGACACATCAGATTTTGATATTTGCAGTTAGGAAATTTCACAAGGAATCGAGTGAAATATTAATCCATTGTATGGGCATGGCCACAAATTATGAGTGCTTTAAGAATATAGAAAAACTTGAGACTGTATCAGTGTAGTATCTATACATGTGGACAGTATTAGTGTAGTATCTATACATGTCCAAAAACAAACGACAGTATCAGTGTAGTATCTATACATGTGGACAAATATCTATACAAAAACAAGCAGGTTTCCAGTAGTAGTATCAGGTTTAAGTTTGAAATGAGCATTGAAGTTTTCTGCACATAAAAATATCTATACATGTGGACAAATTGAAGTAACATTTTCCATGCTTTAAGACAGAGATATAGAATTCCATAGGTGTGGGGAATTTCCTGTGAGGAAGCATCAGTTATAAGGAGGGGAGGGGGATTTCCTGTGAGGCAGCTCTAAAATGCAAATTCCTGCAGCATACCACAGCGAGGCAGCAGTTGTAAGGAGGGAGGGGGATTTTCTGTTAGGCAGTTGCAAGGTTGGATCATTAGGACAACAGTTGTAAGGAAGGGAGGGGGATTTCCTGTGAGGCATCATCTGCATTCCTGCGGCATACCACAGCAGCACTCTCCCTTACAGGGGGCAACATTGTGGAATCCTTGGTCATGGCATTCTAAAATGCAAATCTCGTCTTCACTGCCTAGCCATGATAAATGATGACTGGTCACAAGTGCAAAAAGATCATATTAACGACCTTTTAAATAGGAGGCTGGATGGTTCTATTTGTGTCAATCATGCTGGAAAATACAAAGGCTAGCTACTAGAGGAACTGAAGATCAACATGCAATCTATAAGAATCATGATGGCATTATTGCCCCATTATCCTACTCTTACAATTGCTATTGTTTCTCAAGATGTTGACATCATCCAACCTTGTAGCCAAAGTATTTCTAATCTAAATGTACCTTTCTATTCATCTAATGATTCACTAGACCACTCTATAGTTAAAATCACTCTCCAACAATCTACACCAAATCACACTTCCTTTCCTGATACTCTGGAACACAACATCAACTCTGCATCTCAGTATCAGTGTACCAACACCATGCATACCTATATCCTCAACTCCAGACATTCCTTCGATAATGCATCTCAGTATCAGTATACCAATACCATACCTATATCCTCAACTCGAGACATTCCTTCTATGATTCCCCAACAGACATACCTATATCCTCAACTCTAGACATTCCCTCATATATCTTGAGCTTAGTATAGGAATCTGATAAAAGAAATCACATGATAATGGACAAGATCCCCACCCCCCCCCCCCCCCTTCCCCCCCAATCCATGTTTTTTTATTTTAAGCATTTATCAAGATGAGACTGCCATAAAAATTCAATTGCTAAATTGAGGAAAATGATACAGTTTGCAGGAATATGACACAGTTTGAAAATGATACAGTACGATAACAGGTCATACCAAACCCAAACTAAATATTAGTAGTGGGATTTCACAAACATGAATATGACACAGTTTGCACGCAGCAGCACAAATTTTTAGAAAATAAAGCATGTGTACTACTATTTCATGATCCTCAACTTCTTCTTCATCATCATTATTCTTCTTCTTTCTTGCTTCGTACCCACGAATCCAAACATCAGACATTGATATTGCATCGGGACTGATTGTGTCAAAATGCAAGTCGGGTCAAGATATAGTTAATGAAATCAAGCAAAACAAGAAGATAAATAAAATTTAATATAACAAAAAGTTTAATTGATTATTATCTAGGATTAGCAAGAATGTTGAGTCCAAACTCATTTAAAAGTGGGCTACAATTGGTGATGTCCTACCATGGCGGTATATTGCCAATCTATCGTCCAGCCTGGTAGTGACTCAAACCAGCTTATGGGCTTGGAAAACTTGAGGATATAAAATACAAATTATTGCTTGAAGTTATGCTAAAATTTATCTTTCACAAATTTATAAAACCATGCTACTGGCTATATGACATGTATGTTACATGCAAATGTCAGGTTACCCCCATGCCACGACCTGTGGAAAAAAGAATTATTAGACTGCTTGTTGGTAATATACCAATAAAACTATGCATCAATGCTTAGACCTGAATATGCACGCAGACTTATAATCTGCTTGTCTAGCACTGGACTACTATCTCGTAATATACCAACAAAACTATGCATCAATGCTTAGACCTGAATATGCACGCGGACTTATAATCTGCTTAGACCTGAACTAACAACACAATTAAATACTCGAAAACCTATGACCCATAGTAATAGTATGAACTGTTGTTGGGATATACATAGTAAAACCCATTAATACAAAGAACAATAGTAAAAACCTTTAATACAAAGAACGGCCCATGAAAACAGTCAATCAAAATCAAAGAATACATGAAAAACCTTTAATACAAAGAAAGAAATTGGAAAAATCACAATCGAAACTTAGACAACATGGTTTCTTACTTCACAAAAAAAGAAATCAAATGAGTCACAGGGTCACAAGATTTCTTACTCAGAATAAATCAAAGGAGTCACAGGGTCATAGCCTCTACAAAATTCCAACAATCAAAAAATAGAGACAACAGCAAATAGAAAAGGTAATCAAAACATAGACAATAGGATTTCTTACTTTCCGAGTCACAGGGTCTCTACTTCGCCTAATCACACAGAAATTGTCCTAGAAAAAGATAGGACAGAATCATAAGAATTCGATCGAATGCATCAAAACCACATTATTTCGAGAATACTCACCGATCGAAGATAGCCACGAGCTGAGGAGCTGCTTGACAGGAGATGGTGGCTCCTTTGAGGAATTGGATCGAACACCTACCAGTCATGTTCAAATCAATAAAAATAATTAATATTTCCTATCGAACCAGAGGTCGTCGATGGAGACTCGTCGAGAAAGATGATCTTCCCGGAAAAGACTAGTCCGGAACAGAAGACTCGACGGGAACAGAAGACTCACCTACGAGACTTCACCTCTACTACATGAAGACGTCGGAAACAAAAGCAAGTATAGGAATAGAAGACTCACCTACCACCCTTTTTTCTTCCAGGAAGACTCGTCGCCTTCAAAAACCCTACTTTTTGAAGCCGCCAAAAGTAGGATTTTCTTCCAGAGTTTTTTTTAGGCTTAATTGCACTTTGATACCCTCAACTATTTCTGTTTTTCAACTTGATACCCTAAACTTTTTTTTGTAACAAGTTGATACCCGAAATTTTTTTGGACTAAAATACCCTTGGTCAAACTTGAAAATTACCCCCCACCCTCCACCACCCCACCCCCCTTCCCGCTTCCGGCCACCCCCCCTCCCGCTTCCGGCCGCCTCCCCCCCTCCCGCTTCCGGTCGTCTCTCCCCCCCCCCCGCTTCCGGCCACCCGCCCCCGCCTCTCCCCCTAGGACACGACAGCGTGGGAGGAGGAGGGGCTCGGGGAGGGTGGACGGAAGCAGGAGGGGGGGGGGGAGACGGCCGGAAGCGAGAGGGGGGGCCGGAACGGGGAGAGGGGGTGGCCGGAGGGGGGACGGGGCGGGAGGGAGGGGGGCTAGGGCTGTGCGGGAGGAGGGGGTGGCCGGAGTGGGGCAATGAGGGAGGGGAGAATGGGAGAGGGAAGGGATAAGGACATTTTTGGAATTTTTAAAATTTTAGGTATGAAGTTGAAAAAAAAATAGTTGAGGTATTAAGTTGTTGAGTAAAATAGTTTAGGGTATGAAGTTGAAAAAACGGAATAGTTGAGGGTATCAAAGTGCAATTTAGCCTCTTTTTTTTATCAAGAACAGAAGACTCCCCTTATGTACTCTTTTTTGGGTTTGGTGAGATAATAGAAATTTGGGAGGGAATTATTTCAACTTTTGTGGTTTTGTGTTAAACGGGTGGCAAAAAAAATTTTGGGAGTAGGTGGGATGTAATCTATGGCGTGACTTTTGTAGGCTGTAAAAGTCTATTTATTTATGGCCTACCACCACATGCCGTGAAATACTGTGAAAATCCTATATGTTACGGCTCACATAAATGCAAGTTGTAATTGAGAACATTTAACGGCCCTAAAAATGCATGCTGTATTAGAAAGCTAAAAAGAAGAATTTACGGCTCGCATTTATGGTGTGCCGTAAAATTTTATTATTTGCGGCATATATCTAATGCACGCCGTAAATGAGAGGCCGTAAAAGCCCTGATTTGGTGTCACGTGAGAGTTGGAAAATGTCATGAACCTCACCAACACTTTTTATGTCACGTGAAAGACATGTGATTCAATCTTTCAACCTTATTTAAATTTCCCAATGGTTCATAAATGTTACAAAAAAAAAATAGGATGTGTCATCTGAAATTAGAATTTTATTTTTCCTATTTTTACTAACATTTTTTCTAGTTCGTAACAGGTTTTCACCGTTGGTAATTTCTAACAGTAAAAAACTATTAGCAATTGGAAAAAAAAATGTGTTGCAAAATTTTTGATTTGGTGTAGTGCTTATAAGTTGACAGTCGTCGAAAACCGTCAACAATAGTGGTTATCTTGACGGATTTAGCCTTACGTCAAGAGATGCCATTTTTTTTGTTAAAGTAGCAATTTTATAGCATGTATGTTGACGCTTTCGAAGGATCCGTCAAGAAAGAATATTTTCTATATTGACGGTTTGTTGATAACCGTCAAATAATGCATGTGCGAAAAAATTGCCGCACATATTTCAGCTGCCACTTTAGTTATATTTTTAAAATTTTTTGAGTGTATCATCTAAGTTGATGGTTAAAACTGCTCCTATGGAGTGAAACTTCCGATCCCTTTAAAAAAATCTCGAAGGGATTCTTTCATCTCCCTCATCCTCCTTCCTCTCCACCAGCTGCTCCACCCTCTTTTCTCTATTTCTCCTCCTCTAAAAGCCTTCTCCATGCTCGAAATCTCCATTTCCTCTCCACTAGCATACTACAGGCTTAAAATCTCCCCTTCCCCATGCTCACCCTTCCCATCTCCGACCACCTCCTCTCCCTCCTTCCCAAACTTTCTCCACCCGACCACCACCGCATCCTCCTCCGCCACCCCTCCTTCATCTCCCGCCACTACCTAATTTTTTTACTTTCACTTCTCACCTCTTGGAAACCCTAGCCAAAACTTCTTCCTCTGACCAGGATTCCCCCAAGTCGTCAATGGTGGTGGCAACCGTGAGGGAGTGGAAGATCGACGATCGACGCATTCGTCAGCAGCAGCGCCGTCGACTCTGTCTCCATCTAGAAGAGGTTCGTCTCCCCCAAATTTCTAGGGTTTCTATTATTCAGATGAGTCTGGAAGTAAGAAATTTTGTCAAAGAAATTGAATCCTACAAAGCTCAAATTTTCCAAGGCATATTTCATTTCCCCTTTTTTCGGAGTTTATGACTCAGTTGTTGCTGCTATAATTTCTCTAAGAACTGGGTTTGGATACTTTTTAAAAGTCATATTGAGAATCCGAGAAACCTAATATGAAATTTTGGGTTTTTATTTGTTTTGGCTCAATCATCAACCCGTATCCATACTCTAACCTACTACCCATTGGCACGTTATCAACTTTATACTTTTAGAATTTGATCTTTACCCTCTTTTCTCTCTCGAGACTCTTTCAATTCTTCAACAATCGTTGTCGACCCTAATTCTTTGATTGCAAATAAATTATTGTCACTCAAAGGATTCTAGTAATTTTTAATTTGCAAGGTTCAATCTTCTTTTTATGGTATTTTTTTCATAACTTCAATTTAGTATTTACCAATGATTTACTGCATCGATGAAATTTCCTTACTAAAGTAGTTACCTTACTCAATTGGGCTCATTTTGCAACTTATTTCTTGTGAATTATTTATTATTATTGTTTCTATCAGCACATAAAATAATTTATCGTTAGGCTATCATCGATCTTCCTTTACGGCATGCCTGCCATTGTCGAGTCCAACACTCCCTCGGATGAGATTTGCAAAATTTTCTATTTTTATAAACTATTTATATAATAAATGATTAATTAAAATATTGCAATCTAACTTTTTTTTTTAGAGTTTTAAAATAAATAAAAATGTGCCTTCAATTAGGCATGCGTCACACCATGCGCCTAGAACGTTATGTGTACCTTGAGCCTTGCTATACGCCTTGCGCTGTCACAACACTTCACAATATCAGTCCCAAGAATGACCCTACATTGCTAGAAACGTGGCATGAATCCTGGCCCCTACTACGTCGGTCACTGTCAGACCTGAGTTTGGGTTTGGCAATTGCTTTTCATATGTTAGGTAATTTCTGCATATTGTGCAATTTCTTGTACAAGCTATTACACATGCACAAACCTTTATATGATGCGTCATATACAAAATTCTATGTGTTGTCTTAGACAAAGGGCTACTTCAAAAGAAAGGCTGCAATACCCAAATCCTGCAACTGTTGCTTTCTAATATAACAGATACTTATTTCGTACTAATTAACATATATTATCTATCTATCCATCTATATCTATCTGTGTGTGTCTCTACATATATTGTATTGCCGTTTTTATATCCTCGTGACATAGATCCAATAAATTTCTCTTGAATTTGAAATGTATATAAGCAAAGGTCACTAAATTCTAATTGGATATTGCTATTTTATCATGTAAGGATCACCATTCTTCAATATTAAAATGTGTATGTGGTGTTCATAGGGTGTCTCCATTGGTTTTTTCTGCACAGTTGGATCAGCTGCAAAGATTGGTGATGCATGTTAATTATATACCGGAAGTCATATCTTGGGCGATTCTGAATTAGGGGACCACTGCGTGCTAGAAGTGTGAGTTAGTAGCCATTGTTAAGTTTTAGCATCTTTACAGTCATAACTCAAACTTCCATTTTCTGGCTATGCAGTCATACTTCCAAAATCTGACCTTTTTTTGTGTGTGTGTGTGTTTGTGTTAGAGGTTTCAGGGTCGTATATATATATATGTGTGTGTGTGTGTGTGTGTGCGATTGTGTGTACACGTGCACGTTTGCATGCATCATGCATTCGTGCAGGGGCATGCACTAGTGGACACACATGTATATTATGAAATATTGCATTAAT
The DNA here is from genome assembly GCA_029216955.1 of Iris pallida. NCBI lineage: Eukaryota > Viridiplantae > Streptophyta > Magnoliopsida > Asparagales > Iridaceae > Iris > Iris pallida. The sequence goes on from JANAVB010026500.1 coordinate 453,140, forward strand.
CACTTTAAAGTGATTATTTATAGAAAATAAATTCTAGCTTGATTGATATCTTTTCAAGTTATTGGAATGAGTTCATATATTAAACTAATAAATCTTCTGTATAGTAGGAAGTTTTAATGCGTAACAATTAGATGGCCCTTGACAGAGCCAAGTGGAAGAAGAGGATTCAAACAGCTGCCCAAAATTTGGGATAAAGGCTTTGTTGTTTTTGTTGTTGTAGGAAGTTGCCTACCAAGATTATCCTACTCAAGAAATATGATAACCTTTTCATAAGTTATTGAATTTATTTTTTCCTTACTTCCATAAATAGTGATTTAAGGGAATGTTTGTGTATTGTCAAACTAGGTGCAAATATATGATTCTCCCTAGTTGGAAGAACAGCTTTTTTTCAGCAAGCTTTATACTTGTTTTTGGATGTACTTGTTTTCTTTTGATGTACTTGTTTCCTTTTGAATCTGTTAAAGTTCAATTTATGTTTGTTCTCCATAATCGCATAATAATGTAGTAGAAGTTAAAACTTTTATGTAGAGAGGCCATTGTTGGTGCAGATCTTCCGGGCAAGACGATTATTGGAAGTTAGAACACAATTGGACACCATGCAGTGATTGGAATAAGGTGCCAAGATTTGAAATACAAGGTTAGATATTCTTTTGCTTGATGATGCTTCTTGGCATTTGCTTATTTTATTGTGTACTGAATAGCACTCGAATTCCACAGCACATTGTAAGAGTTAATTACGAACTTTCTTTGTGCATTCCCTCTTTATGGTATTAAAATGTTTTTACTTAAAGTTGTGTGTTATCTTTAAGATCCCACAATGCGGTTGACAGTGGTAAAAGAGTCCAATTCCATTGTAAACCATTTATTGGATGTGCTTCAAATGTCTATCTGCATGCATGTATGTGATTTAAGTTTGTGTACATTATGTATAGGTGAAAGTAACTATGTATATTTTACACGCCTTTATGCATATGTTATATTTTCTTTATGTGCCGGCTACAACTGGAATTGGATTTCTCTATTCATCTGTTGGTGCTTCAGTTGTGAACCTGTTCATAATAAAATGTGGCTCTTGTTTTTTGAACCATCGCATGCATTTAGAATCTTTCTGATGTTGGCATGTACAGGGTTAGGTATATAGTGATTCCTTAATTTTCAATTATCTGCTATTAGGAATCTAGGATTTAGTTTTATGTTCTTGTGGTGTTAGTTTTGCTAATGCATGTGTTATTTGTTGATATGTAACATATATGTTTTTATGTAATGAAATCAATTATGATGGAAGCATTAAATATATGCTAGACACAGGACATAATTTCCCCACAAATCTTTTCCTGATAGTCCTCGAGCTTTCAATTTAGTTTGACTTATTTAATTTTTCGTACGATACCTGCATTTGGCTGTGATAAAGGATATGGTTTTGTTAATGTTACAGTGGACATGACCCTTAACAGAGCTAACTGGAAGAAATTTGGGGTAAAGCTTTGTTGTCATTGTCTGATACCTGCATTTCATACATTAGCAGCATATGCTCCTTTCCACAAACTTTAGTAGTGTTTATATTTGTTGAGTAAAACTTCATCCTATAATACCATGTATTGTTTCAGCAAGGTGATGAATGTTTCCTTTATGTTGGCTGCAATAATGACATACGAGAGTACACATCTATACATAGGTCTTCCAAGTCAAGTGACCAAATAGTAAGTAGGTAACTTCTGTATACTATCATTAACATGTACTTCAGTTATTGATCACCAATCTTTTGCTAGGTTATTGGTGATAACAATCTTATTATGGGATCTTGTCATATTGCTCACTGAAAATTCTGTTTGTCGGACAATAATGTAAGTTATTCGCATGTAGTATGTCACGTTCGGTCTGTCCAACTCGAGCTTTGTTAAAACCAGTCCAAAATGCCAAAACTTGGAAATTAGAAAATGGTTATTGATTAGAGCTAGACTAATGCACAATTTATAAGGCACATGAATAACTGGATTTCCTTAGCCAAGAGTTTGAAATGAACGTCTATATGCTATAATCTCTCTTCCTAAGAGTTAAGAAGTTGTAATGTACTCGTGTGCATCAGGAATGTAAAGAACTAATTGCATTGTAGGATTATGATAACCAGAATTTATGATAACCAGAATCTATGGATTTGGTGTTATCTATAGCTTCCAGCATCAGAGACTAGTGTCTGTGACTTTCCTTTATCTTAACGGTATATGTTAACAATTCAAACAAACAATGTCAATTTGAGGCAGTTATATGTAAATAATTGGTACTTTATGCATATGTTCATGTCTATAAATCTTGTAAAAGAAATTCCCTGTAGGGTTGATATCAGTTTAGTTATGCAACACTATCTGCATCAGATTATATCAACATTGTACTATAGTTTAATGCATTGATATCTCTGGTGTTGAAGACCTTGTTACAGCTTTCCTTATTTTTCAGCATCATTTTTGATTTCTTAAATCAGTTTTATATAGCCTAGTCAAGCTGTGCGCTCTGAATATGTTCCTCGATTGCTAGCGAAGCCTGCAACAAGCAATATCTTTCATTTCTCCTTATGGCTTTTACAAGATGTCAAGAACATGCTTTCTTGTTTCTTATTTTGGAAGTCGGATTATTCTCTTAACTCTTTTCTCACCATATAGGACTTTCCCTGAACACCATGTACTTGCTCATGTAGGGGATTACTCATCAAAATGGCCACGGTCAATTTGATAAAATTCTCATGGGACTACTTCAAAGAATTTTAGATTCAAATAAGCGCGTGCAGGAGGCTGCTCGTTCAGCTTTCGCAACTCTTGAAGAGGTTCCACCACCACCCCCCCACACCACCCCCCCAAAACCCTCAGTAATGAGTTGATGAAATCCTTCTATTTTATTTACCATCTTTGGCTGGTCTGGCAGGAGGCTGCTGAAGAATTGGCACCGCGCTTAGAAATGATTTTGCAGCACCTCTTGTGTGCATATGGAAAATATCAGGTTCCTTTTAATCATTTTCAAATTTCCATGCCTTAAGTTCCCGATCATGCCACAATATTTAATTTGAACGTTATCCTGGATGTAAAATTTAATTATATATGTAAATATGCCTAATGTTTTCTTCCTTTTAGTCCACATTATACCTTTATCTGATTCCCTACTATTTTTTCACCTTGTTTTCTATATTTAGAAAAGGAACCTCTGAATTGTTTATGATGCCATTGGTACTCTAACAGATGCGGTTGGTGGAGAGCTAAATCAGGTATAAACATTCTTCCTCTGTTGGTGACTGTGTTTTCGGTATAATGAGCAATACAAGATCCATTCAGAAAAGTTTTTTTTTCATGTGCCAGGTTTAGTATATAATCTTCTTCACCGTATATTTTTGGCTTTGTGGTGGACTAATAGAGGTATGCTTATTTCCCTTTGCTGGATCATTGAAAGAGGTGATGCTTCCTTATGTCCCCGGGTCCTTCCTGTGTCGTATCCGTGTCCGTGCAAGATAGCCGGACAATATTTTAACCATACCTGAGTTTTGTGGATTTTTCTTTTATCCCTATTGAATTGCTTGCATCTTGATTTAAGGGGAGAAAAAAATTATTCAATTTGGCAAAGGTTGGGTTCTTCAGGAGTTTCATCGGCAAAGGTTGGGTTCATCTGTATTAGACTCTGAATTATTCAATTTGCACTCGATAAAAGAAACTCTTATAGGGAGTATTTTAACAGAGCTCCTAGATCGAATACACACACTCTTTTATATGTTAGACATGCTCATAGTGTGGATTGAACAAACTTTGGGAATTTTCTTGTTACTTGCCCAGATTCGATCTCGATCGAGAAGGTACAGGTTATTTTAGCCTGCCATAGGTCAATGGGAAGTCTTCTTTTTTGTTGATTATCTTATATTTGGATCTCTTTCTATATTTTATTTCAGGAACTTTTAATAGCTTTGAAGCATGTTCTCAATATGGAATTCAAGCGAGGCTTATTTCCTTTGATTGATACCCTTTTCAAGGAGAGGTAACATGTTCTATATTGTTTAGATTCTATATTGCAATAACTTAAGTATGACAAAACACATACCCGACTAAACAATATGGCACAAATTTGGCTTGTCCAAGTATATTTTTTAAACTGTGTTGTGATTCATGTACGATACGTTTGCAATGCGATGAGACATGTACATGACAAAGGAAATTTTTTGTAGATGGAAGGTGCAGTAGCCATATAAAATCTTTATTTCTAATTGATGTTTGTAAGGTTTGGAGTGTTCTTGGTTTACATGTTTACCGGGTTCTATTTCTATTAATTATCGAGAACGCTACATGTATCCGTCACAAGCATGAAAATTTCTGCTATGACATGTAGAAGATTTCCTATTGTGCCATTGACATATGTGCAAGTTGGTATATATACTTATGACTTTGTTTTTTTTATTTTTGCAGGCATTTAGTATACTAGTCATTTTTTTTACTTGCGATCTTCTCTTTCGTAACTTCTCACATTTTTCTGACTTGCGATCTTCAGATCTTCAATTTTTTCACACATCTTATTAACACTCCTCTTTAGATTAATATACTCCATAGTCCATACTTCCATGAAAATTCAATTTTTTCCAAATATTATACAGCCCTTTTGTTACACACTTTGAAACTGAAAATTCAAAAGGCCACTTTGAGGCATCTTAATCTAGTATCAGGCTCGTGCCATTATGTTGGATATGTTCTTGCTGCCATTGGATATGTTGGATATTACTGCCTTTAAGGTAATTTTTGCTTGCATCATTTCAGTACATCATAACCTGGATATCTTAGCCTTTAAGGCATTACTATCTTTTGATATGTTGGATAACACTAGTTGGTTCTGATGCATTTGATCATATTTTCTATCCATGTTGTATGTGTGGCAGTTTCTAAAGTTGGTTTTGATCACATGACCAGTTTGGATGAAAATGGATACCATATTTGGTTTTGATCCAAGATGATAGGTCCCCGACCTAGTAGACTTGACAATGATGACATGATGTGGCAATGATGACATGGAGATTATTAACGGCTGAATTAGGCTGGTGATGTAGTGGTTAGTAGCTCTAAGAAGATTAAGGCCAAATTACTCTACTTTAGTCTTCAGTGTCCAGTCCCTACTTATGAGCTCTGGTACTGGCTATTGCCTTTAGTATCTATTTTTTGAGCTCTGATACTAGCTATTGCCTTTACTATCTATTATGCATACCTATCTGCTAGTGACTGATGGCTGATACTGATATTGCATATTGCATATTGTTCCTTTCTGATACACAATGCTGATAAGGAACAGTTCAGTTCTGATACTGAATTATTAAGTCTGCTATTGGATGCTTCTAAGTATATTTAAAGAGTGAGACTGGCCTAACTATACTACTACCTCTTATGTTCCATACTGAGCCATTGATCAAAGTATGTTCTTCACTATTATAACATCATCATAGGATTTCTTTATCAGTTCCAGGTAAATATGTTTATATAATGTTGATACACCATATTCTATTGTTGATACGTCCTATACATTTTGTAGTGTAAAAGCATTTATTGAGAATGAATTCAATGTGTAGTTGCAGGAACAAAAATAACAGAAACAAAGTATGAGGAACTCCCTTCATGATGGCGTATGGATTTGCTTATGATGCATGGTATGGTGTCAAGAGGCTGATGAAAGAAGGCCTTGGAAAATGAAGGTGCTGTGAGTATGAAAAATGATGTGCTCCGGGTTCTCCACATATTCTGGTTTTACTTAGATAAATATAGGTTTTTTATGTTTAAGATGTATGAAAAATACATACTTTAGTTGGATATTTTTGTGCTTGAACGTGTTGGATGTTTGTGGTTGGATGTATTGGAAGTTTGTGGTGTATGAACAATACAATTTGTTAATGTAAAATTTGGATATTATAGTTATTTGATGTGTGTATATCTTCTGGATTATTGCTATTATGTGTATGTTTGATTCATAATATATAATTATAAATAAAATTTTGGCTATATAAAATTTAGCTTCTCTTGACGGTTACAACGTGTCAACAATCAACTCAATCCTACTGTAAAAGAACTTTTCATTGATGGTTTTATTGACGGCTAAAGGCCGTCATCTAGGCTGCAGTCAAGAAAAGTTTTTGCCTATGTCGACGGTTTCTAAAAACTACTATCTTGACGGCCAAAAACCGTCAAGATAAGCCATGCCAGCGACCGTCAAGAAAAGGGGGGACTTTTCTTGACTGGGGCCTAGTTGACGGATCTGCAACCGTCAAAATACCGATTTCTTGATGGCTTTTCACCGTCAAGAAAAGGGGTATTTTCTTGTAGTGTATGAGTACATTATTAGTGCAAGCACGAGATGGTCTAGAGATACAAAATAGGCCAAGGCATCCGTCCTAAAACCGATCCTAAGGCAAGAGTAGAAAGATAATCATAAAGGGACTATGTTACACAAAGTAAATGAATGTGTTGGTTTTGAATGGGTGGGCGAGGAGCTCATTCCACCAATACAGTTGAGTACTGACACCCACACAGTTTTTATGTGCAGGCACAGGTAGAAGCTCGTGGTACGGAGCTCGCTTGGATGCGTTAAGGCACGGAGTTTCTTGACGATTCATAACGTGCGGTCGCGTGGAGTCAAGACTTAAACGGGACATAATGTATGGACGTCGCCTTCCGAAGCATCCGCTGGTTCAAGACTTGTATTGAGAGATGAGATAGAGCTGAGTGACTTGTAATATGAGAAGAGTGTGCTTGAGTGACTTGTAATCTTGGCCTTGCGCCCCATTGTACTCCTTGTTTCAATATCAATAAAATGCATATTTTGAATAACTTGTGTTTTGTTCTACATTTTTGCTGCTATTATTCAATGTCTCTGCTTGGGACTTCTGTGCGACGACCCCGTCGTAGTCGCTGTATTCGGCCGTTATGAAACCTTCCTTGCACGAGCACAATCTAGGTTCGTGCGGTATCACGCCTTAGTGAGGACGATCGCTCCTACGGTAGCGGAGCGTGACACCGAGTATCTCCGACTGGCCTTGTCACCTCCCCGAGCTTCCCTGACACACAGACGGCGCTCGTCGTACTTCGAGGTCTTCTCCACATAGGTTGGGAATCCTACCTACTTCAACAAATCTCCCCTTCATAACTAGGTGGAGGAGGTCGTCATCCCGACGATCTGCCTGCAGAACTCAAACTTTCCCCTCGGTGGAACCTTCGTGAGCATGTTCGCACCATTGTCATCAGTATGAACCTTCTCAAGTGTCGCATCCTTCTTCTCAACCACATCCCGTATCCAATGATACCGAGTCTCGATGTGCTTGGACCGACTATGAAATGTCTGGTTCTTTATAAGGTGATATGACTGTCGCAAAGCAAAGTATACTGCTCTTGCTTCAGTCCCATTTCCTACAACAGCTTCTTCATCCACAACAGCTCCTTGCAAGCCTCCGTCGCTGTAATATATTCTGCCTCCGTTGTCGACAAGGCAACACACTTATGCAACCGCGACTGCCACGATACCGCTCCGCCAGCAAACATCATCACATAGCCCAAAGTCGATCGTCTCGTGTCTACGTCTCCAACTATATCAGCGTCGGTATACCCAACCAGCTTCGGCTCATCACCACCAAAAGAAAGTCTCCAATCGACCGTGCCCTGAAGGTATCGTAGAATTCACTTGACCGCACTCCAATGTACCCTTCTAGAATTTGAAAGATACCTGCCAACTGTGCCAACTGCATGAACGATGTCTGGCCTCGTACACATCACATCATACATAAGACTTCCTATAGGTGAGGCATATGGAACCCGTTCCATATCTTCTTTTTCGTCCTCGGTAGAAGGACACTGCTCCTTAGTGAACTTAAAGTGAGTCGCAAGGGGGCAACTCACTTTCTTCAACCCGTCCATCCCGAAATGCTGAAGTACCCGGTGAATGTACTTCTTTTGGGACAAGTGTAGCAACTTGGACTCTCTCTCGGCTGATCTCCATCCCAAGAATAGTCTTTGTTGTGCCCAAATCCTTCATAGAGAAGGCCGCGCCCAGTTGGCGCTTCAACTCCGCTATCCTAGTGGCATTCCGACCTACTAATAGCATATCATCAACATAGAGCAATAAAATAATAAAATCATCCTCGACAAAATATCTCACAAATATACAGTGATCCGAAGTCGTCCGTGCATAACCATGCTCCCCCATAAACGACTCGAACTTTCTGTACCACTGCCTCAGAGCCTGCTTCAGACCATACAAGCTCTTTCTCAACTGGTAGACCAAATGTGACTTGCCCTTCTCACAGAATTCCTCTGGCTGCTCCATGTATAACTCCTCCTCAAGATCACCGTGGAGGAATTCCATCTTTACGTTCATCTGCTCGACTTCTAAGTCGAGACTGGCTGCCAATGCTAGCACCACCCGAATAGACGAATGCTTGATGACAGGCGAAAAGATCTCATCATAATCTATGCCTTTTCGCTGACCGTAGCCTTTAACTACCAGCCTCGCTTTGTATTGAGGGCGAGTAGCATCATCCGTCTGCTTCACTCTAAACACACATCGATTCTTCAAAGCCTTCTTGCCCTTTGGCAACCGTACCAGCTCATAAGTAAAATTGGCATGTAAGGAACTCATCTCCTCCTGCATAGCCTGTATCTACTCCTGTCTTTGTTCGTCTTCCATAGCCTCTGCAAAGCTTTCGGCTCTCCCCCGTCAGTCAGTAGCACATACTCACCCAGTGAGTATCTCGTAGATGGTCGACGCTCTCTGTCGCTCCTTCTCAGTGGAGCTACTGGTGCTGGCTGTATACCAATAGCCTCCTCCTCTTTAGGAACTGCCTCCCTGGCATGCTCATCCTCCTGAGGGGCACCCTGACCACCATCAGCAGGCTAATGATCAAGGTTGGAAGCAACTCCATGTACTGGCTCTCCCATAATTAGATCCTCTGCGATGTCCTCTGGAAACTGCTTGAAGCGAAATGACTCTAACTCAGGCAATTCCTCAGCCTCTGAAGGCGTCTCGAAATCCTGAGTGTTGGTCATGGTCTGATCCTCGATGAATACCACGTCCCTGCTTCTGTAGAGCTTTTTTTCCACCGGGTCGTAGAGTCTATAGCCAAACTCATCCCGACCGTAGCCGACAAAGACGCATCGCCTCGTCTTCGGCTCAAGTTTGGACCTCTCGTCCTTCGGTACATGCACGAAGGCCTTACAGCCAAACACTTGCAGGTGATTGTATGACGGCACTTTGTCGTACCATACTAATTGTCAGGCACATCACCCTGCAAAGGAGCACTAGGAGATAAATTAATAACATAAGCAGCTGTGAGAAGAGCCTCACCCTAATAACTGCCTGGCAAGTAATTTCTTCTGACAGCAAACACCACACCCTCTCCATCAGTGTCCTGTTCATGCGCTCCGCTACACCATTGAGCTTAGGTATCTTGGGCAGAGTCTTCTGGTGTCGTATCTCCTGCTCTCTGCAATAAGCATCAATAGGACCAATGTATTCGCCGCTGTTGTCAGACCGAACACACAATAACTTCTTGTTCGTCTCTCTTTCAACAGAGGCCTGAAACTCTTTGAAAGTAGGCAGCACCTGATCCTTGATTTTTAAGGCATAGACCCAAACCTTTCTGGAACAGTCATCAATAAAAGTTACAAAGTAAGAAGCACCACCAATAGATTTTACCTTCATAGGACCGCAGACATCCGAGTGAATCAACTCGAGCAACGCCAACTTCCATGAACTTGGGTGACTTTGGAAAGACACCCTATTTTGTTTTCCAGCTAAGCAGTACGTGCACTTCTCCAACTTTGTAGACTTGAGCCCTGGAATCATCTTCATGTTCAACAAGTAGCTCATCCCCTTCTCGCTGATATGGTCGAGTCGCCTGTGCCACAACTCGGTAGAGGCATCACTGACGGCGTTCACCTCCTGTGTCTCCTGTGCGCTCCCCTCCAAATAGTAGAGACCAGACTTCTTGCTTCCTCTGGCAATCACCATCAAACCTCTGGAAAGCTTCTACTGACTATTCCCGAAGAGACTGAAGAATCTCTCGTCATCCAACCTTCCAACTGACACCAGGTTGAAACAGATATCAGGAACATGACGAACATCTTTGAGAACAAGAACTGCACCCATCTTCGTTCTCAAATGCACATCTCCAATGGCAACCGCCTTCGACACATCTCCATTGACCATCTTCAACACTCCACAGTCGTTTGTCGTGTAAGTGGCAAATAGTGTCCTGTTGTGAGATACGTGTGCCGAAGCCCTTGAGTCCACCAGCCAAGAATTGTCATCGCAGGCGAGGTTTGTAATAATCTTATCACCTACGACGATCACATCGTCTCCATGTATCGAAGTCACCGCTGTAGTGTTCTCATCTTGCTTCCCCTTGTCGTCCTTCTCTCTCTTCCAAGCAAAATAGTTCTGCTTGATGTGGCCCTTCTTGCCATAGTGGTAACACTCCGAGTCCTCGTACCGACCTTTGGACTTTTCTCTGCTCTTGTCTCTGCCACCACCTGGACCCCTGCTTTTGCCCCTTCCGCGGCTCTCTGAAACTAGTACCTCTGAGTGATGGGATGTGGTTGAAGTACCCTGAGAACGTCTCCACATCTCTTCATTCAGCACCCCGCTCTTGGCAAACTCCAAACTGACCACGCCTTCTTGAGCAGAAGCGATCATAGATACTCGTACGGTCTCCCACGAGTCTAGCAATGTACACAGCAGCCATAGTCCCTGAACCTCGTCGTCGAACTTGACTCCCATTGAAGATAGCTGGTCAATCACGCCCTAAAAATCACTCAAGTGATCCGTAATAGATGCCCCATCTTTGTACCGCAGACCCATCATCGTCCGGATCAGGAACAACTTGTTTACCACGGTCTTCTTCGCGTACAAAGATTCCAGCTTATCCTATAACGTCTTCGCGTGCTCAATATTGGCAACGTGGTTGTACACGTTCTCGTCAACGAGAACTTCCTGATATATCCGCACATCTATATATACTCGAATTTCCAGTCCTCCTCGGATTTATCAACTGGTCGCTCAGAAGCAAATACGGGCAGATGCAGCTTCTTGACAAACATCAAATCTTTCATCTTGCTCTGCCAATAATGATAGTTGGTGACATTCAGGTTCACCATGCGCACCGGCTTCGCGTCCATCTCTCCTCTCTAGTTTTTCTGTCAACTCCTGACACCCTTCTGAATTCCAGAACCTGACTCTGATACCACTTTGTTGGAAAAGAAACATGAAAACCTTTCTCCAAACTAGAGAGTACCTACGAGAGAACCGAGCAATACAACGCACGAACCAAAATACCAAAACAAACCACGCAGACACAGAGAATTTTTGACGTGGAAAACCCTTACGGGAAAAACCATGGGACGATCGGAGTCCAACCCTGAGAAGCCTTCACTAATGAAATAAAGGAGTACACCCTCTACAAACTTCTCCCTATCCAAATCGGATCCCCACAACACTTGGAAGCAAGAATAATGATTACATGGCTACGAAGAACAAAGACGCCGAGTAGATATTACCCGAACACGATCCTCCTTCGAAAACGACCTTCAATCCTCCTTATTCTCTCCCAAAGTTGCAATGGCACTCTTGTCTCTTTTTCTCTCTCTTGTGTGTGTTACGTATGAGATTAGGGTTAGGAAACACCATATGAAAACACCCTAATCTCGCAACAAAATCTGGACCGTAGGGTACGATCCAACGGAGATCAAATACCCTAAAAAATACTTCAGCCCCGACGACACAGAGTTCGGCTAGAACTCTGTGTTTGAAAACCAGCACAGTTCTGGAACCAGGGGACAGAGTTCGGCCAGAACTCTGTCCTGGGGTAGAGTTCGGCCCGAACTCTGCCCCCCTCCTTCCAGCAGCTCCTCTGGTCAGCTCCTGAGTATCTCCGTCATCTCCGACTGGCCTCGTCACCTCCCCGAGCTTCTCTGACACACAGACGGCGCTCGTCGCACTCCGGGGTCTTCTCCACATAGGTTGGAAACCCCACCCACTCCAACACCATTGGGAATCACTTCCTGTCGTCCTCAATTTCTTTGGTACCCCCAAACATAGGAAAGTAATCACTTTTCTTTTCCAACCCGATGATTCCGCGAACCAAACGAGGCCTAAGAGTAGAAAATTACTTATCATGTTTGGAGCAGTTCATGCCATTTGGTTGGCAGGATCTCAGATTTCCAAGTTTACAACCCCCATTAGATAATTATCAAGTCCAGCTTTTGTATGCAAAAAAATGAGGAAGTAGAATTCTTACATTTTATCAGTAAATTATAATTCCGTGAATTGGAAGTCACTTTCATCATTTCATGACTAACCTTTCAAAATAAAAAGGTGACTGGAGCAATAGGGTTTTCTAGCTCAATGATGTTGGTTAGGTACCTAACCTCTAAAAATAAGGTAAGACCTGCAATACAAGCTAACCAAACATATTGATTGTTGTTTGTAAAATAGGTAGGTTAAATTAGGAGTTGCAATTCCACATCAATTTTATATATGAATTCTATCGACTTTATAGGATCCCAAATTATAGTAGCCAAACAAGTCCTAAGAGTGAACAACAAAAGGGCACTATATATTAAAAGAAAAAAAAATATGGATGATAAGTGGAAGAGTTGTTTTCACATGTTGCTAATGAGAACTATCGTTTCAATATATAAAACTAACGAATTAACCCTTCTCTCTCTCATGGGAATATGAAGGGTCCTGTTGGAATGGGAAAGTTATTTACAGTTGACCACCCCTCTCTCATACAAGAATACGAGCCTTACTGATTTTAAGAATTAATCCGTTTACATTCCTCCATTTGGGAATTGAATGGGATTGATTGGATGAAAATATGAAAAAAACATTACTGCTGGAAAAAAAAAAGATCGGACAATAGTGTGTTCTTATGAAAAAAAAAATAATAATAATAGAACCTTTATAACGCTTATAATGCTTATAACGCTTGTTAGTGTTATATAAGTGTAGACTATATATATGTTTTTGAAACTTTATAACAGTAAAACGTTGTCATAACCATTTATAAGCGATATAAAATCATTTTTTCCGTAGTGAACAGTGTAATGTCGTTAACCACAAAAAACTAAGGCCTCGTTTGGTTCGCATAATGGAAGAGAAAATAAATCAATTCTTTGGCATTTTCTTTCCTTTGTAAAATTACAATTCCTATTGATTTTCCTTTCCGATGTTTGGAAAATTCAAAAAAATTAGAAAGAAAAATGAATAATTCAATGTGGGAAAGTGATTCCTTGCTTGGATGCATGGAATTACTTTTTCTCCTAATTTTTCTTCCATTGGGAATCATTTTCTTTTCTTCCTCAATTCATTTGACATCCAAACATACGAAAGTAATCACATTCCTTTTCCAATCCGATGATTCTGCAAGCCAAATGGGACCTAAATGCTTCTTCATTCCTTCTGTGAAAAAATTACCAAGTCGAATGAAATATGCTAAATGATTTAATAAAGTTGATGCTAAAAGCAACCTTTGACAAATTAAACTACGAGAGAAAAGTAACATAAAATTTTTTTGAGAGCTTTTATAGAAAAATATTGAAATATAACACTCTGACTAGGAATTGCTCTCTAAACCGGTAAACAAGCAACCGAAGATGCATCACTTTCCTTCTAGTAATTCGGATACTGATAGCATGTATATCTATATCACTTTCCTTCTAGAAATTTGGATATGGCAGTTACATAGAGACGAGATGTATTTGGATTCCCAACTCAAGATAGACTCTTGAATATTAAAAGGAAATATGGTTACAGATGGCAGCTATATACATATATAGTCCAGTCGCAGACAAGAGCAATAATTGGAATCCCAACTCAAGGGAGATGAAAATAATCTATTTATATGTATTTTATTTCATAAACTAGTGTCTAGATATCAGAGAACAATTTTGATGTAATGGAATAAAAAGGAATATAACACGTTTGTCTTGAAATGCTTGTTCTCTTATCAAAGTTAAGACCGAGCACCAAAGAACAGCTGCACTACCGATTTTAGAATGAAAGTGGTAGCACATCATAATAGATTTTATGTGCGGATAATCTGGATTCGAGTTTGATCATGTAACCCTTCGCCTCCAACCCAAGATTCCCAGTATTAGATTATGAAGTTGTTATTATATACCAATTTACTTTTTAAATTGATTTAAATAGTTTACTAAATGGATTTAAATAATTCCTATACCAAATATCTATCATCCTAATTCTAAATTAAACATTTATATATATATATATATATATATATATATATATATATATATATATATATATATATATATATATATATATATATATATATATATAGAGGAAGGATAGGCATTCCCACACTTTTTGCATCCCCATGTTCACATCCGTTGGATGTGCTTTAAGTCATCTAATCTTAACCATTGGTAAATCAACGGTCAAGATTAGATGACTTAAAGCACCATCCAAAGGTGTAAATAGGAGGAATGCTTTGGGATGCAAAAAATGTGGGGATCTTGATCCTTCCTCATATAGAGGAAGGATAGGCATCCCCACACTTTTTGCATCCCCATGTTCACATCCGTTGGATGTGCTTTAAGTCATCTAATCTTAACCATTGGTAAATCAACGGCCAAGATTAGATGACTTAAAGCACCATCCAATGATGTAAATAGGAGGGATGCTTGGGGATACAAAAAATGTGGGGATCTTGATCCTTCCTCATATAGAGGAAGGATAGGCATCCCCACACTTTTTGCATCCCCATATTCACATCCGTTGGATGTGCTTTAAGTCATCTAATCTTAACCATTGGTAAATCAACGGTCAAGATTAGATGACTTAAAGCACCATCCAATGGTGTAAATAGGAGGGATGCTTGGGGATGCAAAAAATGTGGGGATCTTGATCCTTCCTCATATAAAGGAAGGATAGGCATCCCCACACTTTCTTATATATATATATATATATATATATAAACCGATTCTTGATAAGAAGTAAGACCATTCCTTATGTTGGTTATCCTATTTCTACTATTTAGATAAAGCCTTAGAATAGTTAATTCACTTATATCCTATTATTTAATTCCTCAAATTAACTAACCTAAGCTCATAATTTATTTCCCTAATAAAATTCTCCTAATAAACACTCTAAGTAAGCCCTTAAGCAAACTTCCCAACAACTATCCTGTTAGGGTTATATACTAAAAGCATCACTTTTGTAGTAACCTTATTTCCTTAAATTTTGAATGAGAATCATATGGACAAATGTTTGCATATTGTATTTGTTGCAAGTGTTAATGCAAATGTCTGATATTCTATATTATAGATAATATGTTGTGTGGTGTCACACAGAAGATCATATTATCAGTTTTCTATGGAGTATATAAATAGTTCACAACCTAGATGGACTTGGACAATTTATTGGAAAGGTTGTAGTGTAATCTGGTATTAGTCTATCTTGACTATAGGTTTACACTAGTACACTTTGTGTGTATTGAACATGACCACTTGAGGTTGTTCTCTTTGTACTGACTACATAAGAGAACAAACACCTCTGTTATTATGGATGCTTGTGCTCTTAATCCGGATATAATAACGGACATGTATATGTAGTGTGCATTACTTTGACTCATAAAAGAGTGAGATTCATTATGGATCAACAACCTCTATGAATTGGGTAATAACATTGTATGTATGATGGGCTGTTGATTATAAATGGAATCCATGTCCCGATACATCGGGTTGATGATGTCCTCTTAAGGAGCTCATAAGGATTGTCATGTAAACCCTGCAGGTGGATTATATCCGACATGACAAATAAAGTTGAGCGGTACTACTTAAGGATAAAAGATGTCGAATCAATATAGTTGTCAGTAACTTAATTTGATCGATGGACATACGATATCTTAACATGGGAAGCCAAACGAGCATATAATAAAAGGAGCCCACAAACATAATTTGGGATTAGGGAGGTAGTGCAACAATAGCTCATTAGTGGACCGAGCTATTGTTAATGGGCCTGGATTGTGTGTTCGGGCTGAACACGGGATATCTAGATCCGTTAGGAGGCCTAACCCTAATTTCTCCTCATGGTCCCTGCCGTAGCCTATATATATCCTCTATTCTCTGGCCGCCAGATTATTGATCAAAAATCTGAATTTTTCTCTAAATTCGTGATTCACGTAAGGAGAGAAAGAGAGGGCTGCCAAGGAGAAGAAAAGGTTGGGAGATCGTCGCCCACATGACGTCCAACTCGATGAAGGAATACGTGCAGAAGATCTTGGGGTCGTCCGCTCGAGATTGTCAGGAATTACTTGTCTCCTTTCCGCCGCAGGTATAATTCGTGAACCCTAGTTTCCGCCTATGAAGGGTTAGAACACGTATTAGATCTGTTTAACTTTCTATCGATCAATACGCACACCAAAGGAAGGGTCCTAGGAATCCCCAGTTCCATCATATCCAAGTCTGGCTAATTTCCCCCTCCCTAACTAAGTAACTAAGTTTAACACTAACTAAGCCCCCCTAATTGCATACTACTTTCCTCTTTCCCCTGCTACTTACAAGCTTACACCAAAATGAAACGTCCTTCTCTCCATGCACTGTGCTTGGCACAGTGCACCTGCTTTCCTTGGTATGATCATAGGCCCGACACCGCGACCAGGGGCGGAGCTACCCCTGGCCTAGGTGGGCTATAGTCTGTTCCAAATTTTTGAAAAAGAATTTTTTTTTTTAATTTTTTTAAATATTTTTTTAAGTTGTGTTTTATATTTTTGTTTGAAGTATACAACAATTAAATGTAAATAAATTCTTAAAAAATTGACATTTTAGACGGTGCGATACTAGTGTCCTCGTGTCAATTCAAGCTATACAAAGTTCAGTCCTCCCAAATTTTAGAGGGTAGCTCCACCACTGACCGCGTCCAACCCCACCTAATCCTGGCCGTGACCAACTCTCCCTGCTATAGAGCCAACATGCTCTTTCTCTCCATTTCCTACATACACAGCCCCTTTTCTTCCCATCAACACACGACCCTCCTTTTCGTCTCCTCCCTCAATTGCATGGTGCACCACCGTACCCTATTTCTCAGCTCACTCCCTCTCCTAGCGTCTCCTCCTCCAGTCACGACCATGCCCTCCTGTGCCTCAATGAGCCATAGCCAACGTTCTAGTAGCATGGTCGATCCTGAGCTCATGGAGGTTCGAGATGAACTCTCAAAAATGGAAGAAAAAAAGTTAACTAAAATAAAAAAATATAACAAAAATTTATTGTCACTAAGATTTGAACTAAGGATCTCTATAGTATGTAAAGCTTGCATAATAACCACAACACAACTTTTGAGGTTATATGTGGCTCATAGTACATCTTTATCTATTTTAAATATATGTTCATATTGGCATCCTTATAACTTTTGGGTAATGGACCGTCCAGCCTTCCCTGGACCAGGGCCGTCCATGTCTAGTACTCTCTCGACCCCATCTCGTTCACTTTGTATTCCTACCGCCCAACTCCACTCGAGGGACTGACGTCTCCGGCCACGGACACCACCTCCTGTGCTCGCCATGCGCGTGGAGAACTCCTTCTTGTTAGCACTAGCTATCTTCAGCGATCCTTACATGTGGCAAACCAGACCCCGCTGCTCGCCGTGGCTGCCGCCGCTTGTCAGGAGGAGGAGGAGATCCGGTTGCTGCCGCTGCTCGTTAGGAGGAGTGGAGAGGAGGAGGGTCTAAAAGGGGAGAATTTTGGAGAGAAGTGAAAATATATGGACTCGATTTGGATATGAGGAGAGGAAGCGTGCTGATAAAAAACTGTAATGTTTAGTAACGACGAAAATGGTCCGTCGCTATTCCGTCACCGTGCATATTCTGATGCAGTAGCGACGTAATAGCGACGAATTAAAAATGATTTATAAAAAACAATTATGTCGCTAATCAGTTGTAAATCCGTCGCTACCAAACGAATAGTCTAGTTCCACCGCTACATTTCTTCGCTAATTCATAGTAATTTTGTAGTACAATATAGATGTTGCACATGCTAAAGATGTTCACAAAGTAGAAAAACAGTAGTTCCATATCACAAATGCTTCTAAAGAGAAACAAAGAGAAGTCGTCACCGATATCATTATAAGACTTCCCAACATATATCATTATTTAGACGCTTTAATTAGGAAAAACAAAGTGAAGGATTCCCCCTAGCAACATCGATCGATCTTACAGGACATTGGAACGGATATCATTTGTCACCGCAGTGGCACATGCACACTTGACCAAAAGAGGCAGCAGATTCACATGCACCCCTAAAATAGTTCTCCCGGTTGCACTGCTCTGAGCATTCATGTTCGCGTAAAAAGGAGATGCATACGCCTTTAAAGCCTCCGCTCTGCGTAGGAGTACAACTTTCCTCCGCACTTGTTCCAATACCTTGGATAAAGAAGAAGATACTAAATGAGAAAATGAAGTCAAAAAAAAAAAGGCTATCGATAATGCAATGTTTAATTGTAACATATCATCATATAATGGCCTAAATGCTGGTTATTTAGCACTAGCTAGGGAGAGAATAGAGAAGAAAGTTAGAGAGAAGAACCATATGACACAATGAGCAGAAAGAGCATGATAGCTCGTAATTCTGACTGTCCCATGTCTGATTCCTAAACACAGTTGCAAACAAAGAGAGAGAAGAAGAAGGATGGACGAGTACTACTTTAAAGAAGATTGGAGAGCTTTTATAGAAAAAAAATACTGAAATAACATTCGACTACGGAATTGCACTCTAAAGCGGTAAATTAAGAAGCAACCAAAGATAATCGTCCATATTTTCCATAGCGAACAAAAGTAGGAAAAGGGTCGATTGTCGTTAACTATAAAAAAAGATACTATGCCCAGTAAGAGACGAGCAGTATTTCGATCCGCCCACTCACGACAATCTGGATATCAGCCAACAATTTTGATACAATGTGATCAAATGAATATAACACGCTTGTCTTGAAATGCTTGTTCTGTTAGCAACCTGTGATCGAGAACCAAATGATAGATATGTTGTTCGAGCCACTACCAATTCGAGAGTGAAAGTGATATGTATCCCGTCATAACAGATTTTGTGACCGGTTTATCTAGGTTCTAGTCTGGCCGAGATGCAGTCTGGGTGACACTAGATCGATCGTCTCTCAAAGGTAGCTCGTTTTCTTCCGTTGCGCTTTAGGTCACACTTCTGGTAGAATCCACAACAGATTTTAGACACTAAATTGAGATTCAACACGAAATATCACCCGCAAACAGATAGACTATAACAGCACACGATCTAAACCTTAGAGGATATGCTACGGTCGTTGCACTCTATAACCTAAGTGGATCTTGGAAGAATCACTTCATTTGGTGAAGTTCTCCTACAAACGAGCATTCAAATGACACTATTTGAGGCATTGTCTGGGAGAAATTACCGAACACTATTAGCTTAGGATGATGTGGATGAGGTCTATAACTTTGTTGGGGACACAGTTATCGAATAGGAGTTGATCCGATATGATCCGAACAGATGTTGATTAATCTGATATTATATTTGAGTTGGTCCATATAACCCACTTTTATCTGTTATATATGAGACTACAATTTCTATACAACTTTCTTTCTATGATTATCAAATTTGAGCACACATGCAACTAGATACAAAATACAATCGAACAGGACAAAATAGCCGCTATACGTAATGACTAGTGAAAGAGTAGAGAAGAAATTAAAGTTGAGAAGAACCATATGATGCAATGAGCAAAAACAGGAGGATACTTTGTGCTTGAGAGTGACACTTTTTTCTTCTTCTCGATGGAAAGAGATGAGATTAATGATATCCCACAAATTTTATAAATAGTGTCGCAATACATAGAGTATATGGGACAATATGGTATATCCATATAGAACAAACACGTGCCGGAGTCACTGGAGGATGATAGAGTGGGCTGAAGTCCGATGTAAAATAATTTTTTTACTAGGTATATTCATTAGTAATTCGGTATAAGTTAATTTTTTTTACTAGGTATGTTCACTGGATTAGACTTAGTCCGAAAAAATTTAAATTCATGGCTCCGCCTTTGGTTAGTGTAATCCTGCAATGAGTGCGATGTAGATTAACTAAGACACCTAATTCAAAAATACACAAACGAAAAGCAAGTAACTTGAGAACATTGGAGGAATTTATGTCGGGCTGTCGACATATTAATCCAGCTATTGTAGGGAACCGTTCTGCCAGATATGATAAATATTTTTCAAGATTGGTAGCCTTTTTCCCTGGTTGTTGTCGGAACACATTTCACATGATTTATGTTGTACAATGCTAAAGATGTTCACAAAGTAGAAAATAGTTGGTTCAGTATCTTATTTTGAAAAGGATATTGTTATTTGTACCTCCAGAATATTCTTCCAAATCATTCTTCCTTATGTGGCTGGCTGTTAACGTGACGGTTAATGTGACAGATTACATGATAAATTTTAAAATTAACATTAATATTAATATTAATATCTTTAGGTAAATAATTTTTTGGGATAAAATTTATCATGCCAAAAACCATATTAGATGTCACATAATACTATTAATATGCCACGTACTTCAGTGTCACATAGGAATGAATGATTTGGAGGACATTTTAGAGGTATGAATAGTATTATTTTTTTGAAAAATAACAACGGCTTACTCGTAAACTAACAATACGTACGCCGCCACAACAAATGCTTCTAAATAAAAACAACTGGAAATTGCTGAGAAGCCCAATTTCAGGGTGAACTTTTATGAAATGCCCACCCGCTGGATGGATTTTATGAAATACCCAGAATTAAGTATTTCCACGTTAAATGTTTCAAGATTCTCTTTAGATGTTCTGTATTTACAAAATTTGCCATTTTCATAGTTCCAAAAATACCCCTTCGCGCAAATTTGGTCATATATATATATAATTTTGAATTCGCAAACTCAGATTTGGATTGGGAAATTCGTATTCTTCTTCTTCTTCACGAGAAATTTGAAATCCATTGATATCATCTTTATCAGAGTTCACAAAATCGTTCGTAGTTCACTGTGGTTTTCGTCAGTTGAACATCGATCATCCTTCATCATCATCGATCATCATCATCATCATCATCTTCGTGGTTTCCGGCGATTAGGTCAATTGTGGAGAGAAGATCTTCTTCTTTTCTTTTTATAGATCTTAAAACAAGGTGAGAGTTCAGATCTGTAGAAATTCATCCATCAGCTTCGTATATCTCGAAATTTATGCTGAATTTGAATTTGTTATGAAGATTATTAACTGAGAAACTGTTAGAGTGATATTTAATCTTGTTATTTTTTTGCGAATATGTCGCCTAATATGACGGAGAATTGTCATTTGTCATAGAGAAATAGCATTATCCGTTATAAGTTACAGGCAGATAATAATCATTCTCCGTTATATTTAGACGGAGAATGACATTCACCGTGTTAGATGCACGGAGAATGGTCATTTCTAGGTCAAAATACAGAGAAAATGTCATTCTCCGTGTAAAAATACACGGAGAATGACATTCTCTCTGTATTTTGACACGGAGAATGATCATTCTCCGTCTTAGAATCACGGAGAATGGCCATTTCTAGGTCAAAATACACGGAGAATGACATTCTAGGTGTGTATTAACACGGAGAATGACTATTCTCCGTGTGCTTTAGACGGAGAATGTCATTCCCCGTTTGCTTTAGACGGAGAATGAGCATTCTAAGTTAGTTCCGAACGGAGAATATTTATTCTCCGTTATTTTTAGACGGAGAATAATCATTATTAGACGAGAATTTTATTGTTCTATTTGTGATCTCTTATGTTTTTATGTTATCAGGGGGGAATGTGTGGAATCAAGTTGTTTAGTTAACATTTGTTTCAAGGGAGACATAGTTTCCTGCCGTGTCACACATGAAAGTACCGTGGATTTTTTAAAGAATAAAGTGTGCGATCGATGGACTTCTTTGGATCCACTTTCCTTCCATTTCAGGTTTTTGCACTCTGATGGGACTGAACTGTATGTTGAAAGTGATTTTTGGCTTCGCTCATTGGTTGGTGGTTTTAACGATACTCATGATGTGAGTTTTGATCTATTTGTGGAGTAAATATACTCTCCATGTTCTTCATCAACATCTTTTCCTTGTCAAAGCTTTCACATGGGACCTTCGTCTTCCTCTTCTAGTTCTTTGAGTAGATGTTCTCCTACTGTAAAGGACAAACGAATAGTACAATTTTATTAGGGCTCAACTGAGACAGTAAAGAAGAGGAAATCGAATATGTGGCCTGGATCAATTACTGGTGTTGGTCAGATTTTTCTAAATGGTGTTGAAGAAGTTAGAAAGGTATATTTTGAATCTCGTCATCCATTCCACATTTTGAAATCTGAGCCGGGGAGGTATACTGTTTGCTGCAAGAATTACAAGACACATGCTTGTTTGTGGTGCTTCCATGATATATCTATTTCGAAAGATAATCAAATTTTTGAGGTGAAGAGATATGTGGGAGAACATAATTGTGGAGCTGGCTATATGGATAAAGGTAATCTGGTTGTTCCAGCAAAGTTTGTGAAAAGGTTGGTTAGTGACATTGTTCGGATGCATCCTAAAAAAACTGCAAAATCTGTTGTCGATGATTTCAAGGTTGACTACGGTTTATCTGTTACATATGGACAGACATACCACGAAATTAGGCTGGTGCACCAAGAAATGTACGGAGATGATGTTAGATCTTACAGTGACTTGTGTTGGTATGTCAACAAGGTAAAGGAAACCAATAATGGTTCCGTTATCGACTTCCAGAAAGATGATTCATCAATGAGGTTTGAGCGGCTTTTTCTTTCATATGGGGCTTGCGTAGAAGGCTTTCAATATTGTCGTCTGATGCTATATTTGGATGCTACTTTCCTTACAGGGAGGTTTAGAGGATGTTTGATGTCTGCTACAGCGAAGAATGGTAACCAACAGTTCTACCCTCTTGCATACGGTATAGTCTCAGGCGAAGATGGTGACAATTCGGAATGGTTCCTTAGAAATCTAAAGAATATTGTTGGATGTAGTAGGCGTATTATTTTTCTTTTGGATCAAGGCACCGGCCTAGTTTCTGAAGTCCCTAAAGTGTATCCTAATGATTACCATAGCTATTGCTATTATCACATGAAGAATAACATACCGCTGAAAGAGAAAGAAAATGAAAGAGTGTATCCGCATGTACTTGGAAGCTTGGAGGCAAGCAGTATATGCTCTAACTCCAGGTGTGTTAATGAGACAGATATATGCACATTTTCTATGTATTTACCTAAATTTAACCCGGAGAATGACCATTCTCCGTGTCAGTAAGACGGAGAATAGTCATTATCCGTATGTATTACACGGATAATGACCATTCTCCGTCCTGTATAGAACGGAGAATATCATTCTCCGTTAGCTTTGAACGAAGAATGGTATTATCCGTCTTGTATAGTACGGAGAATGTTCATTCTCCGTTTCCATCACACGGAGAATGTTCATTATCCGTCCTGCATAGAACGGAGAATATCATTCTCCGTTAGCTTTGAACGGAGAATGATATTATCTGTCTTGCATAGTACGGATAATGTTCATTCTCCGTTTCCATCACACGGAAAATGGTCATTATCCGTCTTGCATAGAACGGAGAATGTATTTTTTCGTTAGTTTTTGAACGGAGAATGACTATTATCCTTATTTTAAACACGGAGAATGCACTTATTTTTTATAATTTTATGAATTGACCTAATTCTTTATTAATTATTTGTTTTTCTGTATAAAGGTGGGTATAGACAAGCAATCAAGAAGATTTATGATCTGAATTGTGATCATGTTGTGAATTGGATGAATAAACAAAACCTGAATACTGGTCAAACGCATTCTTCCTGAGATGTAGATACGGTGAGGTTGCTTCTAGTTGTGCAGAGTCAATCAATGCATGGATAAAGGCTGAGAAGAAATTGCCTATATCAGCAATTGTAAATGTCATCCGTGTGGAGATGATGAAGATGATTTCGGATCGCCACAAGGATGCAATTGGTTTGAATAGCAAATTGACTCCATACGCTGAGGATATGCTGAAGCAGCTTACAGATGATGGCATGTGTTATAGGGTATATCGGTCCGGTGATTTCGAATTTGAGGTGATCACAGATACTTCCTCCCATATGGTGAATCTTCTTGATTGTCATTGTAGTTGTCGTAGATGGAAGGTATATGGATTCCCATGCAGCCATGCAATACAATGCATCAGAGTTGGTTCAGATAAATCTGTTTACGACTTTGTGGAGCAGTATTGGACATCAGATTATTACCGGAAGTTATATTCATGTGCTATTCGTCCAGTTCCAGATTCTGAAAAACAGTTTGAAAATAATTCCACTGATGTTGTTCTACCTCCTGTTCCGAAACGTGGTCCTGGACGACCAAAGGCGGACCGTTATAAGAGCAAATATGAGAACAAGGGAAAAAAGAAGAGAAAGATCAGGTGCCAGAATTGTTTTGAATTATACAATCACAACCGCACCACTTGTCCTCTGCCTCCACGTGCTGCTACGGTGGTCGAGGGGGCAGCGCCCCCTCGTTAATACATACACATATATTCCTTCTTTTATATAATTGTTTTTTGAATACATATCTTACATTTTTTGATATCAATGGCAATAGTTTGAACTCTGCATATCTGATGTTTCACATATATATTAACAGCATAAGAACTTATTATCCGTTATACTATCTGATTTTATAATGCATTGAATGACCATTCTCCGTGATTTAACACGGAGAATGATCATTCCAAGCATTACATTTATATGTTAAAAACATATAACCATAAAAATGACTATTCTCCGTGTTCAATTAACGAACATTTTTAGTTTATGTTTTCTATATTTTTTTAACACAGAATCAAACAACAGAACTTTAACAAAACAGATTTACATATAGAACAATGTATATATTTAACTACACAGAAAATTTCATTCTCCGTATATTTTAACACGGAGAATGACCATTTTTCGTGTATCTAACACGGAGAATGATCATTCTCCGTGTTAGATACACAGAGAATGTTCATTTCTAGGTCAAAATACAAGGAGAATGTCATTCTCCGTGTGTATTAACACGGAGAATGACCATTCTCCTTGTATTTTAATAAGGAGAATGACATTCTCCGTATTAGAAACACGAAGAATGGTCATTCTCCGAGTTAATACACACGAAGAATGACATTCTCCGTGTATTTTGACCTGGAGAATGGTCATTCTCCGTGTTAGAATCACGGAGAATGGCCATTTCTAGGTCAAAATACAATGATCATTCTCCGTGTATATTAACACGGATAATGATCATTCTCCGTGTTAGATACACGGAGAATGGCCATTTATAGGTCAAAATACAATGAGAATGTCATTCTCCGTGTAATTTTACACGGAGAATGACATTCTCCGTGTTAGAAACACAGAGAATGGTCATTTCTAGGTCAAAATACACAGAAAATATCATTTTTCGTATATTTTAACACGGAGAATGACATTCTCCGTGTGTTTTAACACGGATAATGACCATTCTCCGTGAATTTTAATATGGAGAATGACCATTCTAAGACAGATAGAATGACATTCTCCGTGTTAGAAACACGGAGAATGGTCATTTCTAGGTCAAAATACAAAGAAAATATCATTCTCCGTGTATTTTAACATGGAGAATGATCATTCTCCGTGTATTTTAACACACGAAGAATGACATTACAAAGGACAACGAATACATTACAAAAGAAACCTGACAGACAGAATATATATAAATTCCGCTTCAGTTACATTCACAGGACTACATCTCATGAGCAAAACAAAAGGTTCTTCATCTCTTCATCAGGGCAAGAAGTAGAGGATTACATTTGATGTCCAAAAGGAGTGAAACATAAAGCTAAAGACAGATAGAAATACCAAGACAAAATACGGACATTTATGGGAACCCGCGGATCCTAGCTGTGTCGAGGCATATACCATTCCCTCAACCATTTCGCATATGAAGGATATATTTGATCAAGGTCCTCGGCTGGGGCAGGAAGGTCAGAACTTCCAGTACTACTACTCTCAGGCTTGTGCTCCTCCTTTACAGCAGCTTCAATCTTTGGAGTAATTTCCTCCCCGATGGACGCCAGCTCTTCTTCCTCAATTTTTGGTACCACCTCCTCCTTGACGAACGGTGACTCTTGTTTGATGAAAGGAGGTAGCATCTCCTCCTTCACCACGGTCTCAGCCTTCGGCATAGATGCTGCAAGAGTCAAGGACAGAAAGAAAGTCAGACTTCTGTGGGCGCATAATGATGCCCACAGAAATATATTGCCTTAGGCGCAAGCGCCCGGGCAGAAGAAAAGTTCGAGCATCATAAATTAACGCTCGAGACTTTATTTTTTGAAGCATGCACTCACCCAGAATCGGGTCCTGGACTGTCGAGGACACTGCCGCAGGAGGAGAGTCACTCGGCACAGCCCCCTTGCCCTTCGCGGATCTCTTGGCGACCTTGGGAGACATGGTTCTTAAAGAAAGAAGACGAAGAGTTTTCTAAAAAATTCAAAGAGAAGGGAATAATGAAATTTCTCTCTCCTTCAGGGCTTATTTATAGGCACGGGCCACTTCCTATGCGCTCACTTGTTATATGCGTCCATGCGTCCATTGTAGGAACGAAATAGTAAAGCGTAATACTCTAGAGGGGGGGTGAATAGAGTTGGCAGCGGAATAATGCTATTTAAAAAAATGTTAGCAGCACAATCACATAATATTAATCACAACTAAAATAATGTAAAGGCAAAGTTAAGAGAGCAAACGTAAAGACAGCGATGTATACTGGTATCCCTCTATTGAGGACTAATCCAGTCGGTAGAACTCTTGCTACCAGTTGAATCCACTATTGGAAAAACCGCAAGTTTTCTTACGAAGTCCTTGCAACTTCTACAACGCGAACTTTGATACGAAGAACTCATCCAACATCAAATGTGAAGAGGTATTCTTCAATCAAGCCTTCTGATTACAATCTCTCAGAAACTTCTAGACCGTATCACACTGGCAAATCGACTAGAGGATTGTAACTGGCTTGGGATCTGAAATTGAAAGCTCTAGAAAACTCTTTGGAAGACTGAAAGCTTTAGATAGAGAGAAGATTGAAAGTGAATGAGTGAGTTAAAATGATCAAAATCCTTCTCTATTTATAGGAGTTCCAAAGACAGACTTCTGACAGAATTCGGGCAGAATTCGGGCAGAACTCTTTGAGAAAATCTCGATCAAATCCGCAACTGCAGGAGGACCAAGTACCAAGGATTCAAAATCACAACGGCCACCAACCGAACTCTGGCCGAACTCTGGCCGAACTCGGCCCGAGTTCTGTCAGGGTTTAGTTAGGATTTTAAAAAGTTTTTTGGTGATTTTTGAAAACCTTTTTGAAAACCTTTTTGTAAACCTTTTTGAGAGGTCATTTTAAAAATATTTTGAACTCATTTAAGGGTAGCCTATTTGCCAGTACGACTCGGTGTACAACATATTCCTAGACTCAAATAAAATGAAAAATATATTGCATAAGAAATTACAGACTCGAACAGGCAAACAGATCTTCGGTCTTGAATTTAGTGGATAGCCATTCTTGATCATGTCCAAGAGTCCGAGATGTCCCGACTAGCTTCGTATATCCAGACAGAGTTTGATCAATTATTAAAATCAGGTTGACCATATGACCAATGGGCCAACAATCTCCTCCATTTTGATAATTGACAAACTATGAATGATATAACATTAAGCTTGTTCAAAATATCAAAAAGTAGAATTGTTCATATCCTATATTATCTTAAAAAAATGTTAGATCTTTAATTTTCTCCCCCTTTGTCACTTAGCAAAATAATTGCAAAAGAGAAGGCTCCCCCGCAATCAATACATAAGTAACAAATAGTGAGAAAACACATGAAAGAAATAAGGCATAAAACTAGAGAAATATCACAGGCATGTATTGTCTCAGAACAGAAAAGCATAGTATCATAGGCAAGTTATTTCACAGGCAGTTTTAATGAAAGAAGCAATATAAAAAGATAGTGCTATCATAAACTGAAACTGAAACATAGTGCTAAAAATAAACTGGAATGCCATAAACTACGCATAATCATGTCCATGAAAAATAACAGAGTACTGAAGCAAACTAAAAAGTGCTGATAATAATCAAAAAGTACTGATAATAACTTGGAATGTCGGAACATTTCCAAGTGTACAATAAAATATCACTCAAAATCATATAGTCACATCTCCTCATCATCATCCTCATCATCATCATCAGCTCGACCAGCATGTCCTGAAGGACCAGCTCCAGAGGTACCAGCGCCAGAAGGATGAGGAGGGGCGCCAGCATAGAACTCACCAACAAAGTCACGAGGTGGAGCACGGTCAGGACGGTACCAATCATAGGCGTTATCGGACTGGAAGTAGGCATGAACAACCTCATCCTCACAGCGGTAACCAGAGAAAGCTAGATCTCTAGGGATGGAACCGGCTGAATGACCAGTCTGGGCGAAACAAAGATCAGCTAAAGAGTTTGCCATCGCCTGATAAAGGGTGACGTCGCAGAACTCACGCTCGCGAGCCATGTCCGTCATCGAGACGTGTAAAGCAGATAAATGCTGATGTATGCCCTCAAATGTCATGGCATACTGATGAGGTGGTGGAGGAGGTGCAGTAGGAGGAGCAGGAGGTGGAGCTGAAGCAGTCATGCTTCGACGAGATAACTGAAGAAACTTGGGCTCAGGGTCCTGAGTACAAGTCGACAGATCGATATCGAAGCGCTGAAAGATGCGTGGGAGAATCATTGCGTAAGAGAGATTTCTATCTCTTGCACGACAACGACCCATCATCTGAATAATGGTCTTAGGGGCAGAAAAAGGAATCCCTTAAGAATGTGATATATGGCGGACAGTTCAAGAGAAGTCACATCATCCTTGGAAGTGGATTTTGAAAGGATAGTGGAATAGATGATGCGATGCAATTCATAGTTAAACAAGTTCAAGTTATTAGCCTTAAACTTTCCAGAGCGTACTCTATCAGGTGCACAGAGTTTCGCTTTGAAACTGGCGAGTGTCGTGCCTTCGGGGAAATCAAATTAAGTGATGTCAACTAGCGGTTCGCCTTCGTTAGGGATACCAAGGATCTCCGCTAAGAGGTCATCATCGAAATTGATATCAATACCTCCAACACGAGTGCTCGCATCAAAAGTGTTTAATATGAGATTGCAATAAAATAATCTAATGGCATTAGTTGCTATAGGAAAACAGAGTTTAACAAAAAGATGTAACCCTAATGCCTCAAAGAAATGGCGGTGGTCAGGAAATATAGTCTATTTGACTAGAGCGCCTGTGCATATGGATCTCATGGAGAAGTCTCCATACCACAGTAGGGCTTGGTCTAGGGTTTGGAAGAAAAACCCATCGAACGTACCGTCGCTCGTTTGGACCGACAAGAAGAGAGAATCCGTATGCGGATGCGAAGATGACCCTTCCTCAATGGGGGTCGTCTTCTTCCTCTTTGAAGGATTGAATTTTGGTGCCATTTGTGCAAATTGAAGTAAAAATGCACTAATTGAAAAGTGGAGAAGGATGTGGTTATACCTCCGGAAATCAAAGTATGTCGAAGAGAACGACGAACACCGCACGAATCCCAATTTTGGAATAATTTCACCACTTGGATTGGAAGATAGAAGATGGTGAAGAACTAGGGTTTGGTGCTCCTCCGCGGCTGCTGCTGCTGTTTAGATGTAGTTTGGAAGCAATGAAGAAGACAGGCTCTCGGTCTTTGGCTATTTAACCTGAAACCCTCAACCGAACTCGGGCCGAATTCGGTCAGAGCTCTGGCCGAATTCGCCTAGGGTTCTTTATAGTTGATTTTTGCCATTCTTTTTCATTGTCTCATTTCAAATATTTAATTCAAAGATTAGTTATTTTAGCCTTCAATTAACTTAATTAATATTATTTTATGAATTAAATGTCGTTACACAGCGACTGTCTCAGATTAGCTGTAGGAGTACTGTCCCAGCTGGTGGAGGTTCACCGGGGAACTCTTAAGTACCGCTTCGCTTCAACCGTAGTTGTGGTGATAGACAGACTCTTTATTGGCTTGTCTCTAACACAGTTTTTGCGTATTGAGATATAATCATAAAACAAAATTAATTAATATTATTGACGTCCAAAATTCCTAATTCTCGACGTAAATAATTGAAACGATCTTCCGCTAGAGGTTTAGTGAAGATGTCAGCTAGTTGATTTTTAGTATCTATGTACACAAGGTCTATATCTCCATTTTGATGATGATCTCTAAGAAAATGATATCGAATCTCGATATGTTTAGTACGAGAGTGACATAATGGATTCTTAGTCAAATTAATAGTGCTCGTGTTATCACAGAAAATGGAAATATGTGTGTAAAATAAATCATAGTCTTCTAGGGTTTGTTTCATCCACAAAATTTGAGCACAACAACGTCCTGCGGCGATGTACTCAGCCTCTGTTGTTGATAGGGCTACAGAATTTTGCTTTTTACTAAACCATGAGACTAAAGCCTTGCCTAAGAAATAACATATGCCACTGGTACTTTTTCTATCAACCTTGCATCCGACAAAATCTGCATCCGAATAACCAGTAAGGTCAAAGGACTTAGTTTTGGGATACCACAAGCCAACAGAAGAAGTGCCCTTAAGGTATCGAAAGATACGCTTAACTGCGGACAGATGTGATTCCTTTGGGTTAGCTTGAAAACGTGCATACAGGCAAACACTAAACATTATATCTGGACGACTAGCAGTTAAATAAAGTAAACTACCAATCATACCTCGATACTTACGTGTGTCGACTGGCTTGCCTTGTTCATCTGAATCAAACTTTGTTGAAGTTGCCATTGGAGTGCCAATAGATTTGACATTGTCCAGATCGGACTTCTTTAGCAAATCTTTTGTGTACTTGGCTTGATTTATGAATGTCCCATTGTTAGTTTGTTTGATTTGCAATCCGAGAAAGAATTTCAGCTCTCCCATCATGCTCATCTCAAACTCATTCTGCATACACTTAGAAAATTCTTGACAGAGAGATTCATCAGTGGATCCAAATATAATATCATCAATATAGATTTGTATTAACAGAAGCTTGCCATTAAAAGACTTAATAAACAGTGTAGTATCAACCTTCCCTTTTGAAAAGCCGTTGTCAAGTAGAAAAGAGCTTAGACGATCATACCAAGCACGAGGGGCTTGTTTTAAACCGTATAAGGCTTTCTTCAACTTGAAAACATGATCAGAATTTTTGAAATCCGTGAAACCTGGAGGTTGTGCTACAAAAACTTCTTCTTTTATAAAACTATTTAAAAAAGCACTCTTGACATCCATTTGAAATAGTTTAAAATCATGAAAATATGCAAATGCACATAACATGCGAATGGATTCTAATCTCGTAACTGGGGCATAAGTCTCATCGTAGTCGATATCTTCTTCTTGATTGTATCCTTGAGCTACGAGTCGAGCCTTATTACGAGTCACTAAACCATCCTCATTTAGTTTATTTCGGAATACCCAACGGGTGCCAATGACCGGATGATCAATAGGCCTGGGAACAAGTTCCCAAACTTGATTCCGTTCAAATTGGTTTAATTCCTCTTGCATAGCATCTATCCAAAAGTTATTACTACATGCTTCATCAATGGATTTGGGTTCTAGCTGTGAAATAAAAGCAACACTAGAAACAATATCTCTACTGGATGTATGAGTACTTACACCTTTGGTAATATCACCAATTACCAAATTTTTTGGATGATCAGCTGTAAATTTTAACCTTTTCGGTAGACTCTGAAGGTAGCTGGTTCCTGGATCTTCTCTAGGAGGTTTAGCTAGTGCAGAGCTTGGTTGAGAATCAGCTGATCTTGAGCTTGATGCAGGCAGATCTTCATCACTGTCATCGAGAGTCATTTGATTCATTTCATCAAAGGTGACGTTGATTGATTCTTCGATGATCATTGTTCGTTTATTGAAGACTCTGTATCCTTTGCTCTTGGCCGCATAACCTAAAAATATACCTTCATCGGCCTTTTCGTCAAACTTTCCCAAGTTGTCTTTTTGTATTAAGAATAAAGCATTTACAACCAAATATTCTAAAGTAAGAAACTGAAGGAATTCTATCAAACCATAACTCAAATGGAGTCTTCTTCGATTTGGGTCGAATTAGAACTCTATTGAGAACAAAGCAAGCTGTATTGACAGCTTCAGCCCAGAAATATTTGGGTAGACTAAACTGGTTTAACATCACTCTGGCCATTTCGGTTAGAGTTCTGTTCTTACGTTCCACAACTCCATTTTGTTGTGGAGTCCTAGGGCAGGAGAACTCGTGTATGAAATCGTGTGTGTCACAAAATTGCTCAAAATCAGCATTCTCGAATTTGCCTCCATGATCGCTTCTGATTCGAGTGATCATGTAACCTTTTTTATTCTGAACTTTCTTGCAAAAGGTGACAAATTCGGATAATACATCATTCTTGCGTGTCAAGAAGTATACCCACGTGTATCTAGAGAAATCATCTACAATTACAAAAGCATAAAGTTTACCTCCGAGGCTAGCAACTCTGCTAGGACCAAATAAGTCCATATGAAGCAATTGTAGAGGTCTAGTAGTACATACTGCGTTTACTGACTTGAATGTGGATCTGGTAGCTTTGTTCTTTTCACATTGACTGCATATCGAATCCTTCTTGAATGTTATGTCCGGTAAACCGCGTACTAGCTTCTTTGTGGATAATCTTAAGATTGTATCCATATTTACATGACCGAGTCTCATATGCCACAGATAACTCTTATCGCTTTTAGCCATTAAGCATCTACCTGAAATGTTAGTTTCTTTCAACAAATAGAAAACATAAATGTTGTCTTCCCTGATACCTTCAAAGATAGTACTACCAGTTGAGCTATCAACTATAGTACATTTGTCTTTGCCAAAGTTGATGCCATAACCATGATCAGCCAAATGACTTATGCTGAGTAGATTATGTTTCAACTCGGTAACCAGAAAAACATCTTTAATCACAGGATAGGGAGACTTACCAACATCACCGATACCAATGATATTATACCCTTTCAAGTTATTACCGAAGGAAACATAACCTTCCTTCTTCTTCTTCGACAGTGTTGCAAATAATATAGCGTCACCGGTCATATGCCGTGAACAACCGCTGTCGAGGATCCATTTGCTTTTAGCATGTGAAGGGTGTTCCACCTACAAAACAGTTTGCAGATGAAACTTTTGGTACCCATTTCTTGTAGGGTCCTGAATTGTTAGATTTTGGTATCCATGCATAAATGTTTAAATCAACAAGCTTTCTCATTCTACATGCAGATGAAATATGACCAATGAGGCCACAATAATGACATTGTGCATGTCGAGTGTTGAAAGCTGAGTGGTGTGCATGGTTGGTAGGTTTGGGTTTTCTAGTATAGAAGAATGCATGCCTATAATCCTATTTGGACTTAACCTTTTGGGGTAAAGGTTTGATAGGGTTAGGTCTGACAGTGTTTGGCTTGGGAATGTTCCGATTTTTCGGTAAGTGACACGTGTTAGGATAGGAAGCAGCAAGCTCAGGCTGTTTTTCTAACCTAATTTCCAATATTTTGGAAGTGTCATACAGCTTAGTATAATCAGAAGTAAGTGTTTCTATTCTGATTTGTGCACATCGAAGACTTTTCTTCTCTATAGAAAGTTCTTTCTTGAGTTGGTCAATAATTTTGTCTTTCTCTTCAGATGACTTGGTAGTCTCGTGTAATAAGAGCTTTATATTAGAAAGCTCACCAGACTCACTAACATTATTTCTAACCTCAGCTAGTAGGTCGGTAAGTCTACCTATTTTACCTTTGTACTCTTTGAGTACCTTCTTAGAGGTCTGATACTTGCTACGCAGTTTCCTGTAATTAGTCATCAGTTCACTGAAGGCATCTCCTAATTGCTCAAAGGTGAAGTCATCATAAGTATCAACTACAGGTTCAGTAGGTACCTGATCGGATGCCATAAAGCATACGTTTGCAGCGTCTTCTGATTGTTCGTCTTCTGAGTCGCTGGCTTCACTTTTATGCCATATGCTGGTGTTGGCATACTTCTGTGATGTTGATCTTTTCAGGTTTCCTTTTTCATACCTGTTGCTCTTCTTGCTTGATGATGAGTTTGTAGGACAATCCTTCTTCATGTGTCCCTTCTTCTTGCAGCCGTAGCAGACAGCATCATCTTGATACCAGTTGTTGCTGCTGTTGTTTTCTTTGGCTCTCTTCTCATATCTCATGAATCTTTTAAATTTCCTTGCTAGGAGTGCTTGATCTTCAGCATCAGATTCACTGTTGTCTGAGTCACCTTCAGCAGCTTTTCTGTGCTGAACCTTGAAAGCGATCGTCTTCTCCTTTGGTGCAGGCTCTTCAAAATCTTGTAGCTCCAGTTCATGAGTGAGTAGCTTACCCATGAGTACTTCGAGGGACATAGTTGTGAGATCGTTCCCTTCAATGATTGTCGGAGCCTTTGGAATCCAGTTCTTGGTGAGAGCTCGCAAGAGTTTGGAAATCTTTTTATGGTTACTGTAATCTTTGCCTAGGGAGGACAAAGGATTTACAATATCCAAGAACCTCTCGAACATCTGAGTAACTGTTTCGTTGGGCTTCATCTTGAACACCTCATACTCTTGAGTAAGTCTGCTGACCTTTGATTCTTTGACTTGAGTCGTGCCTTCATGTGTGACTTCAAGTAGCTTCCACACTTCATTAGCCGTTGTGCAGATAGACACCCTGTTAAATTCAGTTCTGTCTAAAGCACAAAAAAGAGCATTAATGGCACGTGCGTCAAGACTGGCCCTTTTCTTTTCTTCCTCTGTATATCTGCTATGGGATTTTTCAACTAAAACTCCATCAACATTTATAGGAGGTGGCTTTTGATAGCCATCAAGAACAATGGACCATAAATCAAAGTCAAGTGATTTCAAGAAGAAACTCATCCGTATTTTCCAATAGGTATAGTTCGTACCATCAAACAGTGGGGGTCTGTTTGTGGCCTGGCCTTCACTTGTGAATTTCACAGTGGCCATGTGTTGTGCTGTGATCTATATAACAGTTAATTAAAATGAATAAAAAATTGCACTGTTACCTTGCTTTACCTGTAACACCCGCTTTGATACCAATTGTAGGAACGAAATAGTAAAGCGTAATACTCTAGAGGGGGGGTGAATAGAGTTGGCAGCGAAATAATGCTATTTAAAAAAATGTTAGCAGCACAATCACAGAATATTAATCACAACTAAAATAATGTAAAGGTAAAGTTAAGAGAGCAAACGCAAAGACAGCGATGTATACTGGTATCCCTCTGTTGAGGACTAATCCAGTCGGTAGAACTCTTGCTACCAGTTGAATCCACTATTGGAAAAACTGCAAGTTTTCTTACGAAGTCCTTGCAACTTCTACAACGCGAGCTTTGATACGAAGAACTCGTCCAACTTCAAATGTGAAGAGTATTCTTCAATCAAGCCTTCTGATTACAATCTCTCAGAAACTTCTAGACCGTACCGCACTGACAAATCGACTAGAGGATTGTAACTGGCTTGGGATCTGAAATTGAAAGCTCTAGAAAACTCTTTGGAAGACTGAAAGCTTTAGATAGAGAGAAGATTGAAAGTGAATGAGTGAGTTGAAATGATCGAAATCCTTCTCTATTTATAGGAGTTCCAAAGACAGACTTCTGGCAGAATTCGGGCAGAATTCGGGCAGAACTCTTTGAGAAAATCTCGGTCAAATCCGCAACTGCAGGAGGACCAAGTACCAAGGATTCAAAATCACAACGGCCACCAACCGAACTCTGGCCGAACTCAGCTCGAGTTCTGTCAGGGTTTAGTTAGGGTTTTAAAAAGCTTTTTGGTAATTTTTGAAAACCTTTTTGAAAACCTTTTTGTAAACCTTTTTGAGAGGTCATTTTGAAAACATTTTGAACTCATTTAAGGGTAGCCTATTTGCCAGTACGACTCGGTGTACAATATATTCCTAGACTCAAATAAAATAAAAAATACATTACATAAGAAATTACAGACTCGAACAGACAAACAGATCTTCGATCTTGAATTCAGTGGATAGCCATTCTTGATCATGTCCAAGAGTCCGAGATGTCCCGACTAGCTTCGTATATCCAGACAGAGTTTGATCAATTATTAAAATCATGTTGACCATATGACCAATGGGCCAACACCCATTGCGTTGTATGCGCCCACAATGGCCTATGCGCCCACGTGAAGAATCAGCTTCCTACATACTATGCTAACACGGAAAATGGTCATTTCTAGGTCAAAATACACATAAAATGTCATTCTTCGTATATTTTAACACAGAGAATGACATTCTCCGTGTGTATTAACACGGAGAATGACCATTCTCCGTGAATTTTAACACGGAGAATGACATTCTCCGTATTAGAAACACGGAGAATGGTCATTCTCCGTGTCGAAATACACGGAGAATGTCATTCTCCGTGTATTTTTACACGGAGAATGACATTCTCCGTGTTTATTAACACGGAGAATGACCATTCTCCGTGAATTTTAATACGGAGAATGACATTCTCCGTGTTAGTAACACGGAGAATGGTCATTCTCCGTGTCAAATTACACGGAGAATATCATTCTCCGTATATTTTTACACAGAGAATGACATTTTCTGTGTATTTTAACACAGAGAATGACATTCTCCTTGGTTGAATAGCGGAGAATGGCCATTTCTAAGTCAAAATACACGGAGAATGACATTCTAGGTTTGTATTAACACGGAGAATGAAATTCTCCGTGCATTTTAACACAGAATCAAACAACAGAACTTTAACAAAACAGATTTACATATAGAACAATGTAAATTAGTCGAAAAATTGAGTTTCATTAAAAAGGACAACAAATACATTACAAAAGAAACCTGACAAACAGAATATATATAAGGAATTTTTAGCCAATTTACATTGTTGTTTACATTGTAATTTCTTTTATGATACAAAAGGAATTGCACACTCACTTCTAAGCAAAAGCTTAGCCAAAGTTAACCTGCTCTTTACAATAATATTGTGAACTACTTTGTTTGTTTTCTTTTGGAAATCAAAGGGAGCTTTCGACAAGTTTTCAATATAATATATAACGTATAGCAGGCAGCTGGGTGATAGTTGCTGTGGGCAATCTTTACAAATCTTGAGCTCTTTTCTTTCATATTCCTGAATTACCGGGCTTTTCTCCCTCATCAATGCAATCTTCTTTATTACAATCGGCTCGATTTTACTCTTTATATATTCTGCATCCTTGATTCCCTTAGCGCCCGTATTTTTACGCAAGGAGTTGTAGTGTGTCCAAACATAGGAGCTGAAGTTGAATGACAGCAGTGTATAGTGTTTATTTTCTTCACGGAAGAGTGGCACGAATAGCCATTCGATGTCATCCTCCAACTCCATGATAAAATCTTCTATATCAACTTTGAAATTGTAAATGGCTCCATCTGCTGGTTTGTCTACATCGACAAATAAAGCGGTACGCTGTTTTCCAAAAAACAAAAAAACAAAAAATAATATCATGAGTTAGTTTTTTACAACCCTATTAGTAGGTGTACACATTAATATTTATTTTTCAGTTTTGATTCTTACCAATGAATGGGGCATCATGATTGCAGACCATTTACATTGTGCACCCTGCGAGCTTGAATGAATGGTACGTCTTGTCTCGGCTTGTATTTCATTCATAATCTTTATCATCAAGTTCATTACATTAGCCTCTATTTCTTCCTCATTTAATATGTCTTGTAGTTCTTTAGCATTTAATAACAAGGTAACATCATTGTTTCTTCTTCTTATTTTACACTCTTCTGGAGCAGTTGGAAAGTATTCGTATATATTTTCACTGCACATAAATTTAGTTTCAATTATGTTAATAAAATAGTCTAATGATATAATTGAAAAAAGTCACTCCAATAGAGAGAATGATCATTCTCCGTTATGAATCGGATGGAGAATGACCATTCTCCGTAAATTTACACGGAGAATAATCATTCTCCGTTATGAATAGGACGGAGAATGACCATTCTCCGTCCAAATTACACGGAGAATGACCATTCTCCGTTGTGAACGGGACGGAGAATGATCATTCTCCGTTCAAATGACACGGAGAATGATCATTCTCCGTTATGAATTGGACGCAGCACTACACCAAAACACACAATTTGTAACACAATTTTTTTACATTTAGTAATGGTTATTACTGTGACAAGCTTGTCACGGTAATAAATGTTACAATGATTGAAAAGTGTTACTAAAATTCAAAATTTATATTTTATTTTATCAAAAAAATTTAGTTTTTCCCAACAAAATATTAGTAGCAGCAGCAAACATCCCTTTCCCTCTCTTCTTTTTTTTCTCAAATCCCGTAGCCCTAATTTTCCCCCCTCCCCCTCTCAAATTTTTCCCTCCGCCGCTCTCTAATCCTCTTTCTCCTCCAGTCGCCGCTCCTCTTCATCCTCCC
The DNA here is from genome assembly GCA_029216955.1 of Iris pallida. Taxonomy (NCBI): domain Eukaryota; kingdom Viridiplantae; phylum Streptophyta; class Magnoliopsida; order Asparagales; family Iridaceae; genus Iris; species Iris pallida. The sequence goes on from JANAVB010026500.1 coordinate 491,733, forward strand.
GTCGACGCTCCTTCATGCTTCCTCCTGTCAACATGCGGTCATGATGACAAGAACGGAAAGGAGCGCAAGTCCCAGCCCCTCTCCCTCCAACTCCTATTAAGCCGAGTGCCTCGCCGGCCAAACCATTGACACTATCGGTGACATTGTCGACCCCAACCTCTTCCACCACAACCTATCCTCCGCCAACAGTGCCCTACAGGGCCTCTTCCGCCTGCTTGGCGATGGCCTTAATGATCTTCCCCAGCGCCCCCAGCGCCCCGACGGCGGACGAGCCCACCAATCCTCCACCAAAGCGAACACATGAAGAAGATCCTCTCTGTTCGACTTTGTATGTGTTTATAATCCATAATGAATGTGTCTTGCCTTGTTTCTTCTTTTTTCTAATTTTTACTCAAGGTCTGAGCACTACTTTAAGAGTTTAATGTGAATATGATTTATGGAACTCCTAACAATCTTCAATTAGTTTCCTACGCACAAGTATTCACATGTTTTCCATCTTTGTAACATTACAAGAACTGGAGGCTTTGGATAGTGCATAGTCTGGGATTAAAGTTTTCCTAAAGCACAAGCTTTACTTATTTGATTTTTGATTTACTTACTCATGCTTTTGATTCCCAGGCTTGGTGTTAGAAGAAGTAAAGGTACGAATAGCTGTTTGTGATAATGATAAACAGATGTATTGGTAAGTTAATTTTCCTTGATACCTTCGATCAAAGTATATCATATACACCCTCTGAAAGATCGGATAGCCTTTTATTTTCTCATAGACTTTGATTTATTTTGTTCCAGCAGTAGATGCTAAACATCAATTGTTGATTATACATTTTGTCAATCCACAACCAAAGTTCAGTTTCTATGCTATGTCCATAGACAGGAACATCGCTGCAACTCAACAACTTATTAACACAAATCTTTCTTGTCAGACTTGGGGGTGTTATTAACTTCAACATTTAATCTCGATCACACTTTTAATATTTTTGTACAATACTTGGATGAATTTCAAAAACTAGGATACTAGAGCAACCTAGAATCAAACCGCATAAATCTTAACTCTTACCAAACCTTAATTTGCATCTTTTGATATCTTTTTTCTTTTCCTTTTAGATTTTGATGTTTGTGGTCCAGATATATGAATCCTTCCTTGGTGCTTTCATAGGTGTGCCATCTGTGTCAGTTTTAGCTTTGCTTCGTTGTGATACTGTACAGAGACACCACCATGGTTGTACTTATACTGGTAGAGTCATGCTCTATCTTTTAATCCTAGTTATGGATTTATATTTGCTGCACCACCTCTAGATTCTTTTGGACTCCACCAAACTTGTGTCATTCTGTCCCACTCCTATTTGAATGGTGTCTGAAAGTTACATCTTATGTATTATTATAATATCCAATTGGGATTGGGATTAGCTTTGATCTTGTTTAGTTACTTGGTGTTTGCAATGATTCATTTGAAGATTTTTAGTATCAATTGACTAACTAAAATTTTGAGATCCTATGATGACTTACAAGTCTGAGGTAAAAATAACTGTTTTTAATATTGAAGTGACATGAGGAATTTGGAGATGAATTATGTTCTTCCCCATGAGGAATTTGGAGATGTTTAACTTCTTCATCATCTAGATTAGATTCAGGTTTTTCGATCAGTTCTTGGTATTCTAACTTGTAAATCTTCTCTGAAATGTGGAAGCCTCCTGTCCTGTATTGCAGGTGAATGATTTGATTGTAGTTGCAGCTATACGTGATGCTTTATTTTGCATTCCATGGATTATGTAAGACATGCATACATCTAGACCTCAAAATTATAAATTTATTTGCTATTTTTTTCTTCAATATTTTGTTGCATTGACTAACTTAATGATATTGATGATATAAACTGTACAAACTCTACAGGGATTTCTAGATTTGGACTTCAATCCACTCTCTAAAACCTATGACAAATGATATGATCACAACATATGGCTATAATAATACTAGACTTTTACTAGGAAGCAAGGACAATACTCCCGAAGAGCCCAAAGTAAGATACTAAATGAAACTGCCCATGCATATAACATAATGAAGTAAAATTCATGCTATAGATACAACAACAAAGCCACTATCACAATTTCCTAACGTCGGAGTAAAATGTTATAGTCTAGTTACTGCAATATTGACACCTATTCGTATTTTCTGTTATCTATTTGTGGCCTTAACATTTTCGATACACTTTAAAATTTAATAATAGCCCACAAAATGTATTTAAAAATTCAATGTACTACACTATCGATACTTTCTTAAACATCTGTGGAAAATGACAAACAATCCATAAACATACGAGTGTCCCTCTCTCTTGTCATGATTTGCTTGAACTACACCTACACCTACAACTGCAATATTACTTTTGAGAGAAATGAGAAAATTCAACTTGGATGGATATATATATTGCCGCTTCTTCTTAATTGGATCCACAACTCTTGCATGGGAAGAACGCAAGAATCTGGAATGGAGCAGACATTAATATACTTTATGTAAAATTAAGTAGGAGGAAAATAAGCATCAGCAGATATCTCCTTTAATATTCTGTTCCAACATCCACTTACAAGCACAACATATTTTAAAAAAAACATTTACAAATTGAAGAGCAATGAAAAAGACCCATACAATCCTAGATTTGTAGGTTTACACTTTTACATTGTTCTTTTTTGGAGAAATCTTCCTGTAAATGGTTTTGCTAGTTCTTTACCTGTATCTTGTGTATATTACACATTTTGCATCTAATTTTGTTAAATTAAAACATGAGATGGTCATGTTTTTCCCTTCTTCTCATGCTATTTGAAGGTTTAGCCTGCTGAGTCTTTCATATGGTCTTACTATTTTCCACGTAGTTTGGATATTTATTTTCTTATTTCCATCATTATGCTGTCACCCTTTGTAGGAAAATATGGGATGCTTTATCTGGTGATGAATTGCACTCGTTTGAACCCTATTTTGTTACTTTAAGGTAGCTGCCTCTTTTTATTTAGGATTAACACTGGACATATTTATTTCAACCAAAGGAACTTTGATATAGTCTTCGTCATGACCAATAGCCTCACAGAGATGCCTACATTGTCATAAAACCGAATTAACGGAAAGAGTGTACTGTTTCTTATATATCTGCATAACATTAATTGTTTCATATTGAGATGTTAACATTGTTTCATATTGAGATGTAGAGTTGATTATATCAAATTTTCATTACAAGTCTTTTTCTTGGCAAGTTGTACTAATACTAAAATTGTATTGCAAATACGTCAGTCAATGGTAACCATCAGCCAGCCAAAAATTCAGATTTTGGTGAATTAAAACCCAAATGAATTGTCGATCAATTTCTTAAGGTACTAGGTGTAATTCCCGCTATCTACAATTTGTTTTTTTATTTTTACAACGTCTCTCGGTTCCTTTCTTATCACCAACTAGCTACTGAGCTATCAAGGCCACTAATGTTTGGAATTAAACTAGCATGGTTTCCAACCACTTAAAGCTCCAACATTAACATATTTTTTATGACAACTTCTAGACACAAATCCAGTTTGTTGAGGAATTCCTAGCAAGTAGTATCCACTTGTTAAATGAAAACATGTTAACAACAGAGCCTTCGCCCATAATATTTTTTTTGCCTAGAGAACTCCACATCTCCTTTCTAACATTAACATATAATGCATTGGAACAGTCTTGGCCCAAGTTGTCTCTCCATATTTTATAAATTTATGAGTTTTGGTTCATGTGCATTCTTCTTCATTCTGTTGTGGAAGTTATTTGTACATACATAGAATAATGTGCACATCTCTAGTTGTCAGTTTCTGTAATTGTCAGTTATCTGCATTTGTTTTAGTCCTAGAGTATGACCCCAACAGGAATTTGTGGTGTTCTAACTTTTATCATTTTATGTTTCTCTTAGCCATGAAAATATGTAAAAACTGATTCAAGATAGTAATCAATTCTTTCCAAGAGATTATGTTGTTCTAGTAGACTGCTATTTGAGTAACCTACAACTTCTTTTTCTTGCAGATAACTAAATGATTTTGCTGGCATTTCGTTTCTTACGTGCAAAGACTCTATAAGAACCAACTCATGTTGATTTGGAAACTCCTTATACCAAGGTCTGGTTACAACCTTATACAGATATAACTTGACTGCAGATTATGAATTATATTTTGTCAAATTGAACCTCATAGCCTCTAAAGTGTCAGCCTTTTAATTGTGTCCGTATGCATGAATGTCTTAATGAATGTGTCGGTTCAAGAGGACCTACCAAGGATTTTGTAAACGATCTTTGGTTGTTGTACAATATGATAACTAAGAACCCATTTTTACATTTTTTTCACTACAATCAAATTTGGAACAACACAGTTAGTTAATAGGGATGAACACAAGATTTGTCCCTTGAACTAGTATCAGATTTTATTAGTTGGATGGTTTAAACTGTCCTTTGTTGCATCCAATCCCAATTTTTTTGAATAAAGACTTTGTTGTTGTTTGGAAATACAACATGGATTTGGATGGCATTGCAAACATGACAGGACGATTTGGCTGGTATTGGACTACCACATGTCTTGCCCAAGTATTTGGTTTATATCTAGGAGGAAGTAAGAACAAGAAGAAATCTACTTTAAGATAATACTAGCTATTCAGTTTTATGTTTAGTTTTCTAAGTTGAGATGCATCAATAGTAAACGAGAAAAAAAGTACTGTGAAACCCCAACATCCAGTCCTATATCGGATATGGGATGAGAGTTTTATTGGTTTATGTTCTTGGGACTCATGTAGACAACCAAGTTAACCATTTGGCAAGTGGTGATGCATATGAGGCCCATGCACGGGGCATGTCCAGGTGGGTCTGTCTGTGTGACAATGTTTGACAAATGGTATCAGAGCAACCTAGTGGATTAGTTTTTCACTGGGATGCAATTGATCCATTTCACCAGGATGCAATTGATCCATCTTCGGCTGCGACGAGAACATCGTGTTTTGAGTCAGGTAGATTGAACCCCAACATTTTGTCCCACCGTCCCACGTCAGGTATGTATGAGATTTTGAGTGGTTTATGTATGCATTCTCTTGAGTACATCCAGGATTAACCAATTGGCATTTGGGTCAAGTGATGATGTGAGGCCCATGCACGGGTCACGTCTGGGCAGACATGTGGGCCAAGGCATGACAAGTACAGACTTTTCTAACTTTATGGTCCTTTTCCTGGCAACTGACTGTACATTTCAGCCATAGTTCATTCGCTCAAGTGGTTATGCATGAAGCAAGATCATAGTTCATGGCTTCAAGTTTCTCGTATATGAAGTGGGAAGGGGATTTTCAACCCAAAAACACTAGGATGCATCATGCAACATGGAATTAAATTCTGGTTTCTTAAGACTTAGCTTGGACCATTGTCCATGGACTAAGGATCAAGTAAAGTTAGTAAGCCTATCTACCAACTAAATAGGAAAAAAGGCCTATATGCAGATGCAGCATGTAACATATTTCTGTATCAATCAAATTCTGATCTTTCTATATTCTCAGGTCAGAAGCTTAATCTGTTGCAAGATGACGGGTAAAGTGCATTTAAACCCTCCTTAGAGTTGCCTCGTTCGCAAAATAAGACCTTTTAGAAAACTTAAGCAGTTTGCACCTCCCGCAAAATCGTTTTTGCTCGGAAAGCCCCTTTCCGTCAAAATGACGTTAGAAGTCGCCGTTAGAGCCCATATTTTGGGAAAAAAATGTGCACTACCCAAAATACCCCTAATGCTTACTTGTGGCTACTGCTGGCTCTCTTTCATTCTCAATATATATGAATGTTTGTTTGAAACATAAAACCTAAACTTTATATTTTCTATTTTTTGACCGGTTGGTTGGAAGAAAAAATAATATTTAATTTTTTTTATATTCTTTTTTTTTTTTTACTTATTTGCTCTCGTTTAATGTATTGAAGCTTTTTTACCTACAGATCTCAAATCCAACTGCAATTTTTTTTTTTATATTCCATTCTTTTTTTACTTATTTGCTCTCATTTAATGTTTGAAGCTTCTTTTACTTATTCCTTTTTTTCTCAAGACGTCCAAATAGAAATTATGGAAGAACAATTTATTGCTATTGTGGATTAATTAGCCCATTGAAAACTTGATTGACACCAACAAATCCTGGAAGATGATTCTACGAGAGTGCAAATTTTCCAACAAATTCTTGTGATTTTTTACTATAGAAGGATGAGAAACCGGACCATGCTTCGACATACATGTTTTGCAATTTATTTTTGGATTTTTGACACGTTTAGTAATATTTAAGTTATTTGTTTAAGTAATACATGTGATGAAAATAAATTTGTACCAAGATTTACAATTTTAGTTAGAATTAATAAATAAATAAATAAATAAATACGATAATAGTCATGACTAATAAATTATTAAGTAAGACTATAATGATGATTATAATGATGATTACTAAATTATTAATTAAAATTATTATAATATATAAAATATTAACTATAATTATAATTATGATTAAATTATGATTAATTAATATTATAATACAATTGTAATTAATAAATTATTAACTAAGATTATAATTATTAATTAAGATTATAATTATTATAAAATATTAAATAATATAATATTAGTTACAGTTATCTAGCTCCAAATACGGTTTACCAAACAAGCCCTAAGTTAAATGGCTGGATAGTTCAGGACTAACCGGACATTTGTTAAAAAAATTTCTTTTTTCCAGAAAAAATTTAAGATGAAAACCTACTATTTAGATTATAAACATTTATTTTCGAAAATGATGTCAAGCATGAGAATTCTATCTTTTTAGGAACGGGAGGTTATTTTAATAATCTTTTTAATATTTTGTTTTTGTTTCCATTTTTTTAGTTCTTATTTCATTTTTTTTCATTTTTTTAATAATCTTTTCTAGTTTTTTAAGAGTGACTTTTATTTTCAAATTTGTATAGTTTTTGTTTTTGTCTTTTTTCATTGTTTAAGATTTATCCTCATTTTTTGGTTTTTTGGAATATTTTTTCTATTTTTTATTTTTTTCCATATTTTAATAGTACTTTTTTTGTTTTTTATTTGGTATTTTTTTTCCAGTTTTTCATCATTTCTATTTTTTAAGAATTGATTTTTTTTGTATTTATCAGTTTTGTTTTTCCCAAAAATATTTATATATTTGTTAAATAAAAAATATTTTATGACAAAATAATTTTAAATAATATTTATCCACTTTTTTGACGGAGCTAACCGTTTTTAACAAGTTAATATTAATTAAAATAATTTTAAAAAATAATTTTACTAGCAAAGACCATTTTTTCTTTGTTAATATTTATCCACTTTTTAACAAGTATTTTTGCGTAACCGTTTTTAACAAAATAATTTTAGAACTAACCGTTTTTAACAAGTTAATATTAGATAGCCCAGGGGTAAAATGGTCAAAACAACCCCATTTTAACACCCGTTAACAGAAAAGTTAGCGGAGGGGGTGATTTGAGCATTTTCGTAATCTTTTGGGTTTTTTCGGATCATCGAGTCTTTATTTGTATTTTCGTGACATCTAAGGAGGGTTTAAATGCACTTTACCCCAAGATGACGGAGAAACAAAAAAGAAAACGTGAGTCACTTCCTTAATAACCTGAACTTCTTTACAGAATGTGTTTGCAATCTGTATTTAAATATGGATGCTAATAATGATCTTTTAGATGTCTTCTCAATCTTGATATTAGACCTGGAAGTTCGTATCCTTCTTCTTATGCATCCCTAATCAAACAGCACATGATTTTATTACTTTCAATATGAAGCTCAGAAGCAACCTCCAAGGTAAAAAAAGAAGAAGAAGATCTTTAGCATAGGGAGATCGCTCAACTTGAAGGTTTCACTAACATAGACACCTGCTGTCAATCCGTCCTTCAAAAATGATTAACTCTTCAAATAGTTCTCCACTTGTAGGATAGTTATAGTGAGTAATTTAATGAAAAAAAGGTTCATTTCATCAATCTTAATATAATTCAAGATTTCATATTTTTACTTAGATTTCGTCCTTCCATTCTTATAGTAAAAAAATGGAGTTAAAATGGTTTTGTGATAAGGGGCTATTGCCTTACTTATCCACTAGAAGAAGGCAGTCTTTAGAAAAGCTGATGGGAAAGGGCGTCATGTGAATAGTACAAAGTGTTGGCATCTATTAAATGGCATCTCTTTGACTAGTGGTATTATCACTATGAATCTGAATAGTATTCACCTTGGACTCCAGTAAGTTGGTATAACTTTGTGCTTCAGAAGTTGGAAGCCAAAAGCAAGATTGCTTGGGTAATCTTGCAAGCAATTGTAATATAGGTAATTCACTGAGGTCGAAACAAATATTGTTTTGCACCTTGAAAGTTCCCTCATATGCCAGATAGTAAGCTGTGGTGATTGTGTGTGTTTTGAGGAAGGGTGTCTACCATGTCCACATCATTATAGGTTCTAGTTTATTTATCTCCTAACTAATATTAATGCTTAGTGGTAGGGAAGGGGCATGAAAAATTGAAAGTATTTCTTTTATAGGTTATTCTGACTTGCAAGACTTGCAAGACTGCTACTTGCAAGACTGCTACATTTGAAAAATTGAAAGTATTCTGACTTGCAAGACTGCTTAGTGATGCTCTGGCCAACCATTCAGATCTCGAGAAGGATAAGTCATGGAGAGGGTCACAACAGGCGGCAACGTTGATGCAGCAAGTCCGGTGTAAGTCATGGAGAAGGTCTCAGTACGGCCCTTTGCTTATTGTGAAATGTGTATTCATGATGTGTTATTGAATTTATATAGATTTTTGCTGGGCATGTAAAATTAACTTTTATTGAATTTAAATATTATTGTTGAACTTATAATATTAATTGGAGTGGTTTAATTATTTGTTATTGGAAAGCTGGTTAAATACATGTGCATGACAAATATATTCAAATTATTTTAATTTTTTTGTCAAAAAAATGACTTTACTAACGGTAATAACCGTTACAAAAGTGGACAATTGGTAACGGAAGAGCATATTTTTGTGACGGATATTACCGTTATGAATATAAATTTCGTAACGGTTATTGTCGTTATGAAGGTAAATTTTGTCACGGTAATTACCGTGACAAAATTTATTTTCGTAACGGTTATTACCGTGACGAAAATCGTTGCGAAAATTAGCAACGGTCAATTCGTCACGGTTATTACTGTGACGAAAATTATTTGTCACGGTAATAACCGTTGGCAATCGCCTATTTTGATGTAGTGCAGAATGACCATTCTCCGTCCAAATTATACGGAGAATGACCATTCTCCGTTTTGAACGGGACGGATAATGATCATTCTCCGTTCAAATGACACGGAGAATGATCATTCTCCGTTCAAATGACACGGAGAATGATCATTCTCCGTTGTGAATTGGATAGAAATTTGTTCAAGTTTAGAATACTTATGTTGGAGACATCCTTCTTGGGTATACGATGCTCTTGTATAGATCCTTCAGCTCATTGTCTGCTTGCTTCCAAAGTCTGAGTTTTGGACATTGCATCAAAATTTTTCCCTCTTTCACTAGCTTGGCTGTTTCAGCAGATTCTTCTTCAAGTTCTTCAGTTACTGCCATCTTCTTTTTATCTTCTACCTTCTCGGGACTGGAAGGAGCTTTTCTTTTCCTACCAGCAGCTACATTCTTACTTGTTGTAGCATCAGCTGTTTTCTTCTTTCCTAAGGTGGTAAAATCATCATCTGCTAGAGCATTTGATTGTTTTTTAATTCTTCCTGGTTCTCTTGCTCTTGTGTGATGTTTTTGAGGAACTGGTTGAGTCTCCCCAAGCTGCAATGCTGTAGCCATTGCTTCGAGGTTAGCAATTGTATCGTTTTTCTTTTTGACTTCGTCATTCAATGATACAACTTCCTCTAGAAGTTTGTTGTTATCATTAACGAGCCTTTCATTCTCCTTTCTGAGATTCTCTGTTATTTTTACTGATATAAAACAAACAACAACAAGAGGTATGATGTCAATATTATATAATCTTCTTTTTAAAAACAATGAAAAATATTATTATCCGTTTACTTTAATCCGAAGAATGTCTATTCTCCGTGTCAAAACCTACGGAGAATGACCATTCTCTGTTAGATTTACAAGGAGAATGGGCATTCTCCGTGTAAGTTATACGGAGAATGGGCATTCTCCGTATAACTTACACGGAGAATGACTATTCTCCGTGTTAAGATACATGGGGAATAACCATTCTCCGTGGGTTTGATACGGAGAATGTAGAACACGGAGAATGACAATTTTCTGTATCAATATACACGGAGAATAATCATTCTCCGTGTTACTTACACGAAGAATTGTCATTCTCCGTGTTGCTTACACGGAGAATGATCATTTTCCGTGTCAAAAACACATGGAGAATGTCATTTCTAGGTCAAAATGCACGGAGTATGTCATTCTCCGTGTATTTTAACAAGGAGAATGATCATTCTCCGTGTATTTAACACGGAGAATAACATTCTCCGTGTTAGAAATACGGAGAATGGTCATTTCTAGGTCAAAATACACAGAAAATGTCATTCTCCGTGTATTTTATAGACGGAGAATGATTATTCTCTATTTACTTTGGACACGGAGAATGTTCATTCTCCGTGATTTAACACACATAATTACAACTTAAAAATTTGAAAAAGAGAATATTTTAGCTTTTAGAAGTAGCTCCTCAACATGTTGACGAAGCTTCTCATTATCAGCAATAAGCTCTGATTTCTGCTTTCTCAGGGAGTCTAGTTCCTGTTCTGACCCATCCTTAACAATGTCAACTGAAGGTTGTCGGGCCCCCTCTGCCTCTAGTTCTTCAACTCTTCTGCGGAGTTTCTCATTATCAGCAATAAGGATAGATTTCTCGTTCCTTATAGAGTCTAACTCCTTTTCCAACCCATCATTAACGAGCTCCACAGCACGTTGTTGGGCTACATCTGCCTCTAATTTTTGTACTCTTTCGTGGAGTTGCTCATTCTCAGCGATAAGCTGAGATTTCTCCTCCAAGACACGCAACACATCTTCGTTCTCAGCTGTGTTTATTGCTGGTGCTTGGGCTTCCGTTTGTGGTTCTTCTTCATTACCAGCATTATTCGCACCTTCTATACGATGTTGCTCTTCTGGGACTTCGCCTTCTTTAACAGTCACTGTAACAAAATTTTTGAATATCAATTCTGATTCCGTCTGAGCCCCTTGATAGTCATGTTTGAGGAATATCGATATTCTATTCCCATCCCATGTATAGAATCTCGGGTATGCACTTATTGGTCTGCACTTCCTTTCTAACAGTTGACTGTGCTCTGCAAACCAATACAAGAAATATATCATACAACCTTCAATCTTCTTGTACGATATCTCAATATCCCCATCTTCAGTTTTTATAACAGCCCTCTTTATGCTGTCCATGACGTACGCCAAAATAATACGTGGCCAACATATGTTTTTTATAACATCTATGCTCTCAACCAGAGCGAAGAACTTGTACGGCAAGTTCGACCCACCCATTCTGGTGAAGAATGCTGTTTGGCACAAGTTGAATACTATTAACTTGGCCAACTCATCAGGTCTTGCATTTCTGTCTTCCAACAGCTCAAAGAACCTTTTTCTGACTTCTACATTTGAGACTTCTGCATGTTTTTCCTTGGAATTTGTCAGCAATCTTTTGAAGTTTTCTGTACACATGCTGAATGAGTCTGATGGTGGGGGGGGTCTTCTGTTTTTCAGTGATGATTTTTAGATATTTCTCATCAATTTCACTGTCATCATTCATTGGCAGACCGAAAATGGTTGCCATCTCTTCGGCAGTTGGTGCTACCTTGACACTGTTGCTCAATTGGAAGTATCCAGTGCCATCTTCTTCCAAGTAAGTCGTCCTATCAGGTTCTCCAGACCTTTTGTGACTTTAGATAGTTCTGCCTTTTTGACCTTGGATTTGTAGAATACATCTACGAAATTGTAGAATCCAATATTCTTCGAGGATTCAATAACTGCATCAGGCAAATGGCCACACTTTTCCTTCACCTCATCCATAAGAGAGAGTATTGGGGTGAATGTTGCACGGAAAACTCTTTCTTCTTTGTTCCTGACAGTTTTTTTCCTAAAAAAACAACAATTAGGTTTACGTCAACATTTTTCTTTATTATAACACGGAGAATGACCATTCTCCGCTATTCAACCACGGAGAATGATCATTCTCCATATCAAAATACACAGAGAATATTTGACCCGGAGAATGGTCATTTTCCGTGTAAATCACACGGAGAATGACATTCTTCGTGTATTTTAACATGGCGAACGATCATTCTCCGTGTTAGATACACGGAGAACGGCCATTTTTAGGTCAAAATACACAGAAAATGTCATTCTCCGTGTAAAAATACACGAAGAATGACATTCTCCATGTATTTTTGACACGAATAATGATCATTCTCCGTGTTAGAGACACGGAGAATGGTCATTTCTAGGTCAAAATACAATGATCATTCTCCGTATAAATTAACACGGATAATGATCATTCTCCGTGTCAAAAATATACGGAGAATGTCATTTCTAGGTCAAAATACACAGAAAATGTCATTCTCCGTGTATTTTATAGACGGAGAATGATCATTCTCCGTTTACTTTGACACGGAGAATGACATTCTCCGTGTCAAAATACACGGAGAATGGCCATTTCTAGGTCAATATACACAGAAAATGTCATTCTCCGTGTAAAAATACACGGAGAATGACATTCTCCGTGTAGTGTGACACGGAGAATGATCATTCTCCGTGTTAAAATACACGGAGAATGGCCATTTCTAGGTCAAAATACACAGAGAATGACATTCTAGGTGTGTATTAACACGGAGAATGACATTCTCCGTGTATTTTAGCACGGAGAATAACATTCTCCGTATTAGAAACACGGAGAATGGTCATTTCTAGGTCAAAATACACCGAAAATATCATTCTCCGTGTATTTTATAGACGGAGAATGATCATTCTCCGTTTATTTTGACATGGAGAATGACATTCTCCGTGTCAAAATACACGGAGAATGGTCATTTCTAGGTCAAAATACACAAAAAATGTCATTCTCCGTGTCACAATACACGGAGAATCCTATTATCCGTGTTAATCTACACGGAGAATGATCATTCTCATTTTTCGTGTCAATATAAACGGAGAATGAACAGGACTCAAAGTTTTACCTTTTTTTCCCTTCTTCTTGATCTTCTTCTTCTTCTCCTGCTTCTTTTTGTTCTTGTTGTTTTTGTTGTTCTCCGTGTTCTTGTTCTTCTACTTCTTCTTGCACTTCTTTTTCTTTTGTAGCTTTTCGTTTATGAGCAATCCTCTTAACACCCTTCATTTCTTTCTTTTGTTTTTCAACAACTACTTCTTCTCCGTCTTTTCTAACTCGGTCTACATCGATTGATAATGATTGCGACATTGTGTGAAACTTGCGAATGGAGATTCGCTGGCGATTTTTGTAGGATTTTTCTAAGATTTTTGGAGGAGATGACCTAAAATCGAAAGCGAACAGAGTATGGAAGAGGAGGGAGCGATCGAAACATTTTTTTGAAGAGTTGCTGGGTTTATATGAAATTTTCCCTCTTCTGGAATCGAAACGTTTTTTTTTGAAGAGTTGCTGGGTTTGTGGATATTCTTAATAAATTAGAAGGACAAAAAGGTCATGCCGTCCTCTTTTATATATTTTTTAGATAATGCTGGACACGCCATGAAAGTTTCTTTTGCGGTGGATTTTTCATAAAACTTTTTAAATTTTTGGGCATTTCATAAATTTTTCCTAAAAACAAATAGACCAAGTCATCATTTTTTAAGATAATGCTGGACACGCCGCCACAACAAATGCTTCTAAATAAAAACAAACAGACCAAGTCATCACCGATCTTATTACAAAGACATGCATCCAAACAAATATCATTTTACAGACGCTTTAAGAAAAGACAAAAAAAAAAGTGAAGGATTCCACCGATCTTTTTACAAAACATTGAAAAGAATATCATTTTTCAGCGCAATGGCACACGCACACGTTGGAAAAAATATAGCCAGAAGATTCACATGTACCCATAAAATAGTTCTCCCGCTTGCACTGCTCCGAGCATTCATTGTCGCGAATAACAACCGTATTAGATGTCACATAATACTATTAATATTAGATGTCACATAATACAATTAATATGCCACGTACTTCAGCTGTCACATAGGAATGAATGATTTGGAGGAACATTTTAGAGGTATAAATAGTATTATTTTTTTGAAAAATAACAACCACTTACTTGTAAACTAACAATACGTACGCCACCACAACAAATGCTTCTAAATAAAAACAAATAGACCAAGTCATCACCGATCTTATTACAAAGACATGCATCCAAACAAATATCATTTTACAGACGCTTTAAGAAAAAGACAAAAAAAAAAAACGAAGTGAAGGATTCCACCGATCTTTTTACAAAACATTGAAAAGAATATCATTTTTCAGCGCAATGGCACACGCACACGTTGGAAAAAATATAGCCAGAAGATTCACATGTACCCATAAAATAGTTCTCCCGCTTGCACTGCTCCGAGCATTCATTGTCGCGAATAATGAGGAGGCATACGCCGGAAAAGCCTCCGCTCAGCGCCGGAGGACACGCTTCCTCCGCACTTGTTCCAATGCCTTGGATAAGAAGATATATACAGACTAGATTGAGAAAATTAGGTAAAAGAAAGCTAGTGCAACGTTTAATTATGGAAAACTGCTACGTTGTCCGTAGATTTAGACCGCAGTCCTAATCCCTGGACATGTGTCGTTCCTCCAGTGAAGGGGGGCTATAGAAAAAAAGGAATGGGTCCGATGTGGTACAGGAGGGCTAGTGGGAGGGGACCCGCGGACCACGTGTAGTTCCTCAAGGGGGTGGGGGGGGGGGGGGGGGGGGGGGCACCGGGCGGGGCGGCAGAAAAATCGGAATGGTCCGTGGTGGGGTGGAGGTTTGTGTGTGTGTGTGTGTGTGTGTGTGTGGGGGGGGGGGGGGGGGGGGGGGGGGGGGGGGCACATCGGCGTGCGATTATCCCGCGGTCAAAAAAGAAAATGATATTTGTCCGCGGTTTGTGACCGGCATGACCACTCACATGGCAACCCTCCATGCTATCACCGGACACCACCCTCTTAAAATCTGCGATAGAGGGTCAATGGAATGTCGTCACGTGGCATACGTCACGCGAGGGGTCACAAACCACGAGCAATGTAACAACATAGTTATACGAAAATGCCAGTAAATTATAACATATCATATAATGGCCTAAATGCCGGTAACTAGCTAGGGAAGGAATAGAGAAGAAAGTTGAGATAATAACCATTTGACACGATGAGCAGAAAGAGCATGATCATAGCTCGTAATCCTGAGTGTCCCATGTCTGATTCCTAAACACAGTTGCAAACAAAGAGAGAGAGAGAGAGAGAGGAAGGATGGGCGAGTACTACTTTAAAGAAGATTGGAGAGCTTTTATAGAAAAATATTAACAAGATAATAGTCCATATTTTCCATATTAACTAAATTTAAGTAAGAGAAGGGTCGTCTTAATGATAATACAAAGTTCAATGGCTTGTTCATTCGGCTTTCAAACCGGCAAACAAGCAAGTAAAGATATATACCACTTTCCTTCTACTAATTGAATGGATACTGATATATATATATATATATATATATATATATATATATATATATATATATATATATATATATATATATATATATATATATATATATTTTTAATATATATATATATATATATATATATATATATATATATATATATATATATATATATATATATATATATATATATGCAAATGACCTCTAGCCTACTGGTTAAGAGTGATGCATGCGACCCAAGTGGTCGGGAGTTCGAGCCTCAGTGGGCTTTAAAAAAAAAAAAAAAAAAAAAAAAAAAAAAAAAAAAAAAAAAAATATATATATATATATATATATATATATATATATATATATATTTCACTTTCCTTTTAGAAATTTGGATATGGCAGCAATATAGAGACGAGCAGCAGTATTTGGATTCCCAACTCAAGAGATACTCTTGAATATTATTTAAAGAAAATATAGTTACAGATGGCAGTAATGTACTTACATAGTCCAGTCAGAGACAAAGAGCAGTATTTGGAATCCAAACTCAAGGGCTACTCATGAAAATAATTCATTTATATGTATTTTATTTCATACACTAGTGTCTATATATCAGGCAACAATTTGATAGAATGGTATAAGAAGGAATATAATGTTGGGTTTTGGCCTCTTTTGTTTAGAACTTTAGTCCCACATCGGCTAGGCCAAAACAACTGAAAATTGCTGAGAAACCCAATTTCGGGGTGGACTTTTATGAAAAACCCACCCGCTGGATGAGTTTTATGAAATATCCAGAATTAAGTATTTTCACGTTAAATATTTCAAGATTCCTTTTAGATGCTCTGTATTTACAAAATTAATACCATAACTACCCCTCCGCACAAAACTCAGATTTGGATTGCGATTCTCGTCGTCGTCGTCTTCTTCTTCTTCAAGAGAGAGATCTGAATTCCATTGCTCTCATTTTCAGCAGAGATCGCAAAGTTCGTTCGTAGTTCACCTTGTTTTTTTTTTCAGTCGAACTCCGATCATCACACATCTTCTTCTTCTTCTTCTTCTTCTTCTTCTTCTTTTCCGACAATTAGGTCAATTATGGAGAGAATATCTTCTTCTTCTTTTCCATAAGAGTTAGCATCGTTTTGAAAGAAGAACGAAAACTCTTGAATCTTTATTCATGTCAAATTTCTTCCCACAAAACAAAAAAATAAAAAATTAGATTTCTGTCAACTGTTCTCCGTCGATATCTCACGAAGAATAGTCATTCTCATGCATTTTAACAAGGAGAATGCCATTCTTCGTGTTGAATGTCATTTTCCGTGTTACTAACACGGAGAATGGCATTCTTCGTGTTTCTAACACGGAGAATGGCCATTTTTTCTGTGTTTTAATATTTGAATGACCATTTTCCGTGTAAATTAACACGGAGAATGCCATTCTCCGTGTAATTTAGAACGGAGAATGCCATTCTCCGTACTAAATTATACGGAGAATGGTCATTAATACTGAGAATAACCATTCTCCGTGTAAATTAACACGGAGAATGGCATTCTCCGTTTTATTTAACACGGAGAATGCCATTCTCCGTGTTAATTTACACGAAGAATGGTTATTCTCCTGCGTTTTAACACTGGAATGACCATTTTTCGTGCCAAATTATACGGAGAATGGCCATTCTCCGTTTTATTTAACACGGAGAATGGCATTCTCCGTTTTATTTAACACGAAGAATGACAATTTTCGTGTTTCTACCACGGAGAATGGTCATTCTCCTGCGTTTTAACACTGGAATGACCATTCTCCGTGTTAGAAACACGGAGAATGTCATTCTCCGTTTTATTTAACACAGAGAATGGTATTCTCCATTTTATTTAACACGGAGAATGGCATTCTCCTGCGTTTTAATACTGGAATGTTCATTCTCCGTGCTAAATTACACGGAGAATGGCCATTCTCTGTGTAAATTAAGACGGAGAATGGCCATTCTCCGTATAAATTAAGACGGAGAATGGCCATTCACCGTATAATTTAGCACGGAGAATGGCCATTCTCCATGTTAGTAACACGAAGAATGGCCATTCTCTGTGTTAGTAACACGGAGAATGGCATTCTCCGTCTTAATTTACATGGAGAATGGCCATTCTCTGTGTTAGTAACACGGAGAATGACATTCTCCGTCTTAATTTACACGGAGAATGGTCATTCTCATGCGAAATTAACATTCTTCGTGTTCTAACACGGAGAATGCCCATTCTCCTGCATTTTATGGTCAGTTGAAACTTTGGAGGGCCATAACTTTTGACTCGGAGGTCAAAACGAGGTCCCATTTGTCGCAAAATGAGCGTATCGTCGAGGAGCCAAAAAGTTATCGCTTAACCGTTAGACGGCCTTCCAAAATTTTAGAATCGCAAAAAAATGATGTTTGGACCTTCGTTTTAGCACTTTTGCCGTTTGTCTCGGTCTTTCCGAAATTTTCCGACGAGATTTTGAAGATTTTTGAGGAGAAAACCTAGATTCGAAAGTGAGCAGCGTATGAAAGAAGATGAAGTATCGAAACATTTTTTTAAGTGCAGTTTCGTGGGTGTTTTCAATAAATTAAAAGGAAGGGCAAAACGGTCATTCGGAACCCGCTTTGGATAAGTTTCTCTAATTCTGGGCACACGATGAAAGTTTTTTTAGCGGTGGATTTTTCATGAAACTTTTTTAGTTTTTGGGCATTTCATAAATTTTCCCCCAAAATAAATGTCTCTATATATTAGCTTTCCTATTTTAGAGATGCACATGTGGTGTGGAGGTGCACATGGGTGTGCCATGTGGGGTTATTTTTCTAATGAAAAAAGGCTAAATCAACAATAAAGCATTCATGCTTTTTGTTCTTGAGAAATTCATTTCCATGGGAGCTAAGCCCCGTAGGGGCTTAGCGACTCGGACTCGGACTCGGACTCGGGCTCATGAGGCGCGCACAGGTTGCGCCGGGTGCCACAGGTTGCGCGACCAGGGTGCACGCCAGGTTGCGCACAGGTTGCGCACAGGTTGCGCATAGGTTGCACCGAGTGCGCTGGCTGCGCTGGTTGCGCAGTGGCACAGGTTGCGCAGTGTGCGTAGTTGGCGCAAGTGGCTCAGTGCACATAGTGCAAGGAGCGCAGGGTGCGTGCAGTTGGCGCAACTTACAGCAGAACGTGCGTTTGCATGTTCTGGGCGGTTGCTAGATGTTCGGGGTGGTTTTTACCACGTCCCTAACTAATTTATGGCAACCGAACAGTTGCTGCAGGGCCAATATAAGGCATCCTCTCTCTCTCAAGGCTGAGATACAAGTAAGAAAAGCCACCACAGAAAGTTTACGAAGTGTTTTTTAGCACAAGTAAACAGAGAATTCAGAAGTGTTTGCGAATTCCAGCAGCCTTCGAGAGAGAGAGGAAAGGCGCCGCACCAGCGTTGCTTTTGCACGGAGTTCGTGTCCATCCGAGGAGTCAGAAGAGCAGGAGTGTTCCAAGTTCTCCGACGAACTTGCTGGTTCCTGGAAGCTGTTCGGGTAGGACGAATAAAGCTTTGAGCAACGGTGATTATTCACCCCAGCAGGAGTTCTTCCATCTTTTGCCAGTCATCTTCTTCATTGCTGCCAGTAATTCTGATTGTATCTTCTTTTTAGAAGTACTACGATCGATTGCTGTTGATTACGAAATTTTTTTAGATTCTCGTAATTCAGGATCACCTTCCTTGAAGTATTGATTTGGAACATTGTTTTTACAATTGTTTCATTTTCTCAGTTTTTCCATCGAAAAATTGTGCCCCAGCAATAACAATCTCAAAGCTTTATTGTTACGATGGAAAACTTTAATGCTTCACTCCTCAATACTGACTTTTGTAAGTTAGAAAAGTTTGATGGAGAGCATTATCAAGTCTGGAAGAGGAAGGTTTATCTCACTCTTCAACTCAGAGACGTTGATCATGTGCTTCTTGAAGAGGAACCTACTGTTCCAGATACTGGGTCTGCTGCCGCAATCAAAGCAGCTACTAAACTTCAGGCCAAACGAAGAAGGAAGAATAGTTGCAGGTTGCTTATCCTGAATGCTATGGAGGATTCCCTAGCAGAATCCTACAGTAAGAAAGCAATTGCCAGAGACATATGGGAGTCTCTGGAGAAACTGTACGAAGAAGACAAGAACAGGAGCAAAATATTTGTGGTTGAAAAATATCACAAATGGCTCTTTGAGGACGAGAAGTCCATGCTGTCGCAGGTAAAAGAATTTCTAAAGCTGCGACAGAAGTTGGAAGACGAGGCGATGCCCCTCCCCGACAAGTTTGTTGTTGGAGGGATTGTCTCAAATCTCCCCGCTGGGTGGAGTAAGTTCTATGCAAACATGCATAGGAAGAAGCTTGAGATCAGCCTTGAAGATCTTTTGTAGGAAATCTATGTTGAGGACCAGATGCGGGCTCAACTGAAGGTGGACGCACTGTCCAAGCAATTGGCTAACGCCAATCTGGTTCATACCAAGAAACCAAGGGGAAAGCAGGCGGCTTCCCACAGCAAGAAGAAGGATCCTAACAATCTGAACATGAAGGGGACTTCCTTCAAGCGAAAGAAGGCAAAGTCTCAGATGCCTTGTTTCAGGTGTGGCAAGAAGGGCCACTTCAAGAATGAATGCAAAGCAAAGACCAAGCAATCAGAGCAAGGAGAGCCTAGTAAGGTATCTATGATCACTGACGTTGTTGCTATGATTGCGCAGGTTGATGCGTTAAGGACTGACTCTGACTGGTGGATAGACACTGGAGCCTCCTGCCATGTCTGCTCCGGTAAGGAGTGGTTCACCACCTACACACCTACTTCTGAAGTGGTTATGATGGCGAACCAGGCACAAGCTGAAGTGCTCGGGATCGGGACGGTGGTGTTGAAGCTGACTTCGGGGAAGTCTCTGACGCTTCAAGGCGTGAAGCACGTACATGCTATCGCCAAGAACCTGATCTCAGGAGGCCTACTCTGCAACGCAGGCCTCAGGATGGACATCAATGCTGGCCAGATGGTGATGTCTATCAATGAAACATATTTCGGAAAAGCTTTTTATACCGAAGGAATGTTCAAAATTCAGCTTGTAAATCAGTCCAATGTAATTAATGTGATTAATGAAATCACTCCTTCTGCTTATACTCTTGAGTTGTGGCATAATAGGCTAGGACATGTTCATTGTAAACGAATAAACAGAATGTCTAGTCTAGGACTTATCTCCAAGTGTGGGGGTAAGGTAGAGAAATGTGAAGTTTGTGCTCAAACAAAGATCACAAGGAAACCCTTTCCTCGGGTTAATCGAAGTACAGATCTTCTGGAGTTGGTAAACTCCGATATCTGTGATTTCAAACAGTTCTCTACAAAGGCCGGGATGAAGTATTTCATAACCTTCATCGATGACTTCTCAAAGTATGTGTTCGTCTACTTGCTGAAGGCTAAAGACGAAGCATTCGAGAAGTTCAAGGAGTTCAGAGCCGAAGCTGAGCGGCAGACTGGACAACTCAAAAGGATAAGAAGTGATCGAGGTAGGGAGTACAGGTCTCATAAATTCGCATCGTTCTGCAAAGAACATGGAACTGTCAATGAGACTACGGCTCCGTACTCTCCTCAATCAAATGGAGTAGCAGAGAGGAAGAACAGAACATTAACAGAAATGATTAACTTAATGTTGTTGACTGCTGGCCTTCCTAAGTGCTACTGGGGAGAAGCTGCATTGACGGCCACTTTTATTCTAAATAGAGTGCCTCATGCAACTTCAGACATTACTCCTCATGAACTTTGCTTCAAGGTCAGACCTAACTTGAATGTCATTCGAGTGTGGGGGTGTCTGGCGTATGTCAAGCTTTCAGATCTGAAGATTTAGAAGCTTGGGACAAGGACTACTAAGACGATCTTCTTGGGGTATGCCGAGAAGAGTGATGCTCGAAGATTTCTTGATATTGAGTCAAATCATATCATTGAATCTCGCGACGCAGAATATTTTGAAGACAAATTTTCAAGGCACAAGAATATTGTTCTTACGGATGTTCCGAAGAACAATGAGGGTGCGCAGGAAACTGAAGTCTTCAATGAAGATGTGGTCCAAGAAGATGTTGTTGTTGAAACAATGATTGAACCAGAACAAGCTGAGCCGTCAGCTAAGCGTATGAGGAGGCCGAAGGATTTCGGAAGTGACTTTGTCACCTATCATGTGGAAGCTGATCCGCTTACCTATGATGAGACGATGAAGACCAGAGATGCAATTTTCTGGAAGGAGGCGATTGACAATAAAATTGATTTTATTACCTCAAATAACACTTGGGTGTTAGTTGATCTTCCTGAAGGAGCAAAACCCATTGGATGCAAATGGATCTTCAAGAAGATGATGAAAGCAGACGGAACTATTGACAAGTTCAAGGCTAGGTTGGTAGCCAAGGGGTTTTCTCAGAAGCAGGGGATTGACTATTTTGACACGTATGCTCAGTAGCCCGGATGACCACCATCAGAATGTTGATTGCTCTCGCAGCAATACATAAGATGGTGATACATCAGATGGATGTGAAAACGGCTTTTCTAAATGGCGAGCTGACCGAAGAGATTTACATGCAACAGCCAAAGGGATTTGTCATCAGGGGTCTTGAAGACAATGTCTGCAAGTTAATAAAATCTTTGTACGATCTTAAAATGACTCCCAAGATGTGGCATGAGAAATTTGACAAAGTTATAAGATCAAATGGCTACATGGTCAGCGATACGGACAAGTGTGTTTACACGAAGTTCGCTGATGGAAGAGGTGTAATCGTTTGTCTGTACGTGGACGATATGCTTATCCTAGGTACGGATATAGTGTGTCACGGAGACAAAGAAATTCATCTCAAGCAAGTTCAGTATGAAGGACTTGGAGGAAGCTGATGTGATCTTAGGGATCAAGATCATCTGGACAGACACTGGACTAGCGCTGTCACAGTCTCATTATATTGAGAAAATGATCACTCGTTATGGGTATCGGGATCTTCCAGGGATCGATACGCCGTATAGGTATGATCTGAAGCTGAAGCCTAATTCAGGGAAAAGCGTCAGGCAGCTGGAGTATGCAAGCGTAATCGAAAGTTTGATGTATGCTACTACTGTCACAAGGCCTGACATAGCTTTCGCCGTGGGAATGCTGAGTCGTTTCACGGGCAATCCAGGTGCTGAACACTGGAAAGCTGTGAAACGGATTATGAGATATCTCAAGAAGACTCAGACATATGCATTGTACTACAGCGGATATCCGCCGGTAGTAGAAGGCTTCAGTGATGCCAGCTGGTGCTCAGAGGTGGAGAGCGAGAGGTCCACAGGTGGATTCATTTTCACAATGGATGAAGCTACTATATCGTGGAAGTCGAAGAAGCAGACTATGCTCTTGCGGTCATCCATGGAATCTGAGTTCTTTGCACTTGATACCGCAGTCGAGGAAGCAGAATGGCTTCGGGAGCTCATGTATTATCTTCCAGTGGTTGGGGCACATATACCGGCGATACCGATATACTGCGATAACCAGGCGACTGCGGCGGTGGCATCAAATGACCTCTTCAACGGGAAGAAAAGGACTGTGCGGTTGAAGCACAGGACAGTACACGATCTTATCAAGAGTGGTGTTATTGCAGTGATTGATGTTCGGAGTCAGGAGAACCTGGCGGATTCGTTCACCAAGGGCCTCAAGCGCCAGCTGGTCGATGACACAGCTTGTAAAATGGGCTTGAAGGCATTCTGATATCGATTATTGTATTCCTACCATAAAGTTTTATGCTAATAGTTCAAAGAGAAATCTACTAGGCATCTACCTTTTGGTTGAAGGGAGGACCACTAATCGGAAGAATATCAGGAATGGTGGATACATGTTCTATTGGGCATGGAGAGGTTACGGACCTATAACCACTGTTGTCTACTGTTGTTTTCTGCAAAAAACGGTTCCTGTGGGAAGGTTAGCTTAATTGCCTTAATGAGTTCTCAGGCAGAGTGAATGCCTGGTGTGCTTTACAGGAAGCACGGTAGAGCAGCACTACAAGGAGTGAAACTCCATGCTACAGTGGGGTGACTCCACGATGAGGTTCCTATATGTGGGGTACTGCCCAGGAATAGGATAAAGCCTCGGCTTTGCAGGCCAAGTCACAGCGGTGTAGCACCGCAAATAGGAAGTTAGCCTAATGCTGTATGTTAAAATAAAAAGGGGTGTAGTCAGCACTACAAAGAGGAGAAGTTGCTCATGTTACAGTGGCACGGCACCACGATGAGGTACCCGGTTAGGGATAAAGCCTCGGCCTTGCAAACCATGTCGTTGCGGCGTAACACCGTAAGGGAGCCTAAGGCTTCATGCTGGGTAGTTTGGCACTACAAAGAGGCGGTTGCCTCATGCTACAGTAGTATGACACTACGATGAGGTTCCCGGTACGGGGTAAGGCCTCGGCTTTAAGCCATGTCATAGCGGCGTAGCACCGTAAGGGAAGCGCGAAGCGCTTCATGCCATGTCTCTTTATAATGAACTCACCTATAGTGTATGGACAAAGAGATATCAGGCCGTCTCTTGAGGGTAAACTTGTAGACGCCCAAAATTATACACTGAAACCAGGCTGGCACAGGGCCTTTAATGTGTAGCCAGAAGCACATATAACTACATTATGTGAGTGGGAAGAATTTCAGCTATGATGCAGAATTCAAGGCTTAGTCTATTCTTGTATTATAGTCTGTTGTTTGACCCATGTAGGAAGATTCAAGTCGTCAGCGACATCTCTCCTAATGCATGATGGACAGTTACTGTAGGGAACACTTTTACCCATATATATAGAGATATGTGGGAGATTGTTGGGTTTTGGCCTCCTTTGTTTAGAACTTTAGTCCCACATCGGCTAGGCCAAAACAAATGTATCTCTATATATTAGCTTTCCTATTTTAGAGATGCACATGTGGTGTGGAGGTGCACATGGGTGTGCCATGTGGGATTATTTTTCTAATGGAAAAAAAGGCTAAATCAACAATAAAAGCATTCATGCTTTTTGCTCTTGGGAAATTTATTTCCATGGGAGCTAAGCCCCGTAGGGGCTTAGCGACTCGGACTCGGACTCGGGCTCATGGGCTCATGAGACGTAATGTAGCATTTTGTTGGTGCACTTTACACTTAGCACGTCAGCATCGTCGCTAGGCGCATAGTACGCTTTAGTTGCGCTCGTTGCGCGAGCCACTTGTGCTGCCACGTTGCGCGCCACAGGTTGCACGACCAGGGTGCGCGCCAGGTTGCACGCCAGGTTGCGCGACCAGGGTGCGCGCCAGGTTGTGCGCCAGGTTGCGCATAGGTTACGCACAGGTTGTGCCGGGTGAGATGGTTGCGCAGTGGCGCAGGTTGCGCATTGGCACAGTGCGCGCAGTTGGCGCAGGTTGGCGCAAGTGGCTCAGTGCACAGAGTACAAGGAGCGCAGGGTGCACGCAGTTGGCGCAACTTACAGCAGAACGTGCATTTGCATGTTCTGGGCGGTTGCTACATGTTCGGGGTAGTTTTTACCATGTTCCTAACTTTGTGGCAATCGAACAGTTGCTGCAGGGCCTATATAGGGCATCCTCTCTCTCTCAAGGCTGAGATACAAGTAAGAAAAGCCACCACAGAAAGTTTACGAAGTGTTTTTAGCACAAGTAAACAGAGAATTCAGAAGTGTTTGCGAATTCCAGCAGCCTTCGAGAGAGAGAGAAAAGGCGCCACACCAGCATTGCTTTTGCACGGGAGTTCGTGTCCATCCGAGGAGTCAGAAGAGCAGGAGTGTTCCAAGTTCTCCGACGAACTTGTTGGTTCCTGGAAGCTGTTCGTGTAGGGCGAATAAAGCTTTGAGCAGCGGTGATTATTCACCCCAGCAGGAGTTCTTCCATCTTTTGCCAGTCATCTTCTTCATTGCTGCCAGTAATTCTGATTGTATCTTCTTTTTAGAAGTACTACGATCGATTGCTGTTGATTACGAAATCTTTTGGATTCTCGTAATTCAGGATCACCTTTCTTGAAGTGTTGATTTGGAACATTGTTTTTACAATTGTTTCATTTTCTCAGTTTTTCCATCGAAAAATTGTGCCCCGGCAATAACATATAATACTTTTTGTTTTTATAGCAATTTAAGATCCAGCACCAGAAGACAGCTGGGTTATTTCGGCTTCCATAGTGGAAGTAATAGCACATTATCATAAATTCTGTAAACGATTTACCTAATTTCTAGTTTGATCGAGATGCAGTCTTGGTGATAGTCTTGGTGATAGTAGATCGGCTCACATAGGTAGCTCATTTTCTTCCGTTCAGATTAGGACATGTTGGAATTATTCAATAATTAATGGGCCACACATGTAAATTAATTGTGTTTGGACTATCTAAATAATTAAGCCAAATTAAAGTGGTCTATTTAAAAATTGGCTTAAGGGTATAATTGTCATGGAATTAATGTGTAAATACCGGAGATAATTCTAATTTGATGAGGGGCCAAATTAGAAATATTAAAACATATAAATATATGTATTCATTAGGGTTATGGTCCCCAACTTATACGGCCACCAAAAGAGAGGTTTTCTCTTTTTCTCTTCTGCATCCCTATCAACAGAAAGAGAGGGATAAATGATTCAGATTCTTCTTTGTCATTAAGGGTCGTAGCAAGTTGGAAGATCGAACCCAACAAAGAGACGTTCGCTTCAAGATCTATCAAGTCTAGCAATGGATTCAGGTACGCTTCCGTAATTTAATTTATGTTCTTCATCTCATGAATCGACAGGGCGCATTAAATATCTAACAAGTGGTATCAGAGCCTTCATGTTTGATTTATGAGATTGAAGTTTCAGAATCAATTTTTTGTTATTGTTCAGAAATCATAGATCCTTCATTCTAATTTTAATTTAGGGTTCCAATGGTTCATAAAATAATATTTCTTGATACACGAATAAAATTTTGTTCCGGCCAGATCATGCTGGACATGTATCCAAATGATACATCCATAATTAATGGACTAGGATGGCACTTATGTTTGTGTTGTTTGATCAAAATTGTGGTAGTACTACACATGGTGGGTTATAATTTATGGTGGAATATAATTTATATATTTCCTTAGTATTGTACTAGATGGCTAAATAAAGAGAAAAACTATTGGGATCTTGTCTTCTACTTCTGAGTTGTTTTCGTACATAAACAACTGTTCCAACATGTTTGCACATCATAATTTATTTATTTATTTATTGCATACATAGTTGGAATGTTAGGCAGATATTTAAGCAAATATGAGATGGGTCAGTGGGTAGCAGCCAAACTACTTAAGTAATTAATAGAGAACAAAGAATTATATGCTCTTTGTAGGAGATAATTTGGAGATCATAAGGTATTCCGACTCCGATTTTGTTGGATGCCAACACAGCAGAAGATCCACATCAGGTCATGCTGACTAATAGATATATTTTGGATGAGTGTCAAACATGCATCATAATTTCTTTACATGGCAGCAAGGTTTATAACATGCTGTGGGACATCTATTCAGGGAATATGGTTGCAAAATTTTGTCACAAGGCTGCGCCTACAGTATGGTGTTGAAAGACCACATAAAATTATGGTGTTGTGACAATAAATCAGCACTATTGTATTCCAATAACAACAGAAACTTATATAGTCAAAGGATATTGACATAAAGTTCTAGTTGTGAAAGAAAGAATTCAGAATGGTTATAGTGTCCATATAGCACATTAGGAAAAACTCCATGTTAGCGGATCCGCTCACAAAAGCATTATCACCCAGGGTCTTTCATGAGCATACTGCTTATATGGGTGTGATCTTAATTAAGAATTTGGCAATACAGTGGGAGTTTGTATTTTATGTGTTTGGGTGCTATTTGTTTTTGGACACATTTATGTATTAAAGTATTTTGGATATTTATCTGATCAAATATATGGAAATTCAGTTCATTTTTTCATTATCACTACAAAATAATGGTAATTTAGCGACTAACCTGACGACTAACATGAATGAGTCGCTAAGTTAGCGACTAACTAGCAACTAAAAGTCAAGTAATTGAAAATTTTGTTTAAGGAACGAAATAGTTAATCGCCAGGCCATCGCTAATTTGTTGATATTTTTCTAAAATTATTGAGCGACTGAAATTTGCGTTGCTGCGTAGTCAATATCTACATTTTCCTAGCAACTAAAAGTTTAGTTGCTGCGAATTTTTTTCCCCCAAAACTCAATAGCCATTTTGAGTCTCCCCCCCCCCCCCCCAAAACCTAATATTCCCCCTCCCCCAAAAACCGTAGGCATTCTCCCTCCTCCTCACAGCTTTTCCCTCCTCCTCACAACTCAACCGCGCCTACATCCGACCCCTCCTCGCCCCGCCGCCCACATCCTCTCCTCGCCCCGCCGCCCACATCCTTTTCAACTCAACCGCCGCTGCTTCCTCCTCCTCCTCCCTCTCCTCGCCCCGCCGCCGACATCCAACCCCCTTCTTGCCGCTGCTTCCTCTCCTCCCTCCTCCTCCAGACTTCGCCGCTTCCTCCTCCTCCTTCCCCCGAAAGCCGCCGCCTCCTCCTCCCCCCAAAGTCGCTTCCTCCGTCCAAAGTCGACGTCGACTCTGAAGCCGTTGCCATCTCCATCTCCTCCTCGAAGTCGGTGTCATCTCCTACTCATCGACTCCATCCGCCTCCTCCTTATTGCTAGTATATTCTTTTAAGTTGTTTTAGTTTGAACTTTTTTCAATGCATCTATTTTTCTTAAGTTATTTTGGTCTGGAATCAATTTAGGGTTTGTGTTTGTATTTTGTGTGATTCTTCTAAATTATTTTTTGGAAGAATTTTAGAGAGAGCATGCTTCAGAGGAAAATATTGTTTCATATCAGGTATCGTGCATTAATAATTTTAGATATTTTGAATCTTTGATAGTATAAAAATTGCCTTGTACATGCATCTAGAGGGAATGCTACAATGCTTAATTAGATGTCGAAAGGCTGTGTAATTGTGGTGCTAAATCCAGTAAAAATAAAAAGAAAGTATTAGTCATCAGAAAAAATGCTCACTGGTTGAAGAAAATAACATAGTTAACACGAATTAGCAATATAAAGTGGCTAAACAAAACCTACGGAAGAAAAAAAAAACCCTACAAACTAGAAAAAATTCTATACTGGATACTCCATTTATCTAAACTAGCTCTGAGAGAACAAGATTGTGTACAAATAAAAGAATCAGGTAATAACCAAGGTTGGAGAACTTTTAAAACAAATTTATTTCTAATTAACTTTTAAACCAATGAAATTGCAAAATTACCTCTAGCAACTTTTATGTATATTGGGAAATATAGTCTTGTATGGTTAATAAGTCAGTCTTTTATGTGTGAAAGTTGGTAGACTACTTGAACATCTAGGCGGTTACTTATCAAACCAGGTAGAAGATGAGAAACTTATGAGTTGTATTTTGTTAGGGTTTGTGTTGTATATTTAGAAAAAAATTGCATTGTGTTGGAGTTGCCAAAAAGTCTAGACTTATGGCTAGGATTGAGAGTATCTTTTCCTTCTTTTGTTATGCCTAAAAAATGTTAGAGAACACTTGATATGTGGTTTATGAGCATAACAAGTAATTTTATGAGCAAAACAAGTAACGTCAGACATAAGAAAATATGTAAGCACAACATGTAGCCAAAAGTATTTACTTAGCAATATGGAGAGTATTTTTAAATATGATCTACAAATCATATTTGATATCTGATCCATATTCTTTTTGAATGTATATATGGTGCAGAATCATATTCACGAGTAAAAGCAATGAGTCGATACTTAGTTGACCGTTCATGGATGTACAATCGACGACATGAGAGCAAGATTGGCTTGAGTGATGATTTCAAGGCGGGCGTTGAGGAATTTCTCAAATACGCCAGTAGCCAACCAGATTTCATGGATGGTAGACTCATCAAGTGTCCTTGTGTCAAATGTCATAATATTCCATTCAGAGAGGTGGATCTTGTGAGAGAGCATCTCTACAAGAAGGGTTTCGTAAAAACTACAAGGAGTGGACGGCTCAAGGAGAACCTTTGTTCTCGAAAATCAGTCCTCCTTTGATACGGAGGTCAGAGAGTCGCCGCCTGGAGATCACCTCGAATATCGCAGCGAAACCTAGCACAAGAGATGATATTTACTGGCGGGCCTACTTTTAATCCGGAGGATCCGAATACTGATGCAAAGGAATTCTATGATATGTTCAAGGATGCCGATACACCGATATATCGAACTGTGATACTCATTCTGTCCTGTCTGTGGTGATGCGGCTGTTGAACATCAAGTCTGATTTCAACTTGCCGCAAGAATGCTACGACAGGATCATCCAGTTTGTCAGAGAGTTGTTGCCAAAAGGATCAAAGGATTTGCCTGAAAATTTTTACAAGTCGAAGATGATGATAAGAAAACTTGGATTAGGCTATGAAAAGATAGATTGTTGTCGAAACGGCTGCATGCTATATTATAAAGAGAACAAGTATAAAGACAAATGCACTTTCTGTAATGCGGACCGGTACAAGCCAATTCGGGGCAAAGGAAAGTCAATTGTCCAAAAAGTTGGTCCCTACAGGTATATGCAGTTCTTGCCTCTCACAAAAAGGCTGCAGAGGATGTATATGTCAGCAAATACAGCACAACACATGACATGGCATAGCAAGGAACGACAGATGGATGAAGGAGAATTATCTCACCCTTCTGATGGAGAGGCATGGAAACATTTTGATCAGTGCTATCCAGAATTTGCTGCGGAGCCTAGAAATGTCGATTGGCGCTATGTTCTGATGGATTTACTTTTCGGACAGTCAGGATCTCAGTACTCTTGCTGGCCAGTAATTTTGACCCCTTATAATTTACCACCATGGATGTGCATGAAGACGCCTTACATGTTCTTGACACTTATTATACCTGGTCCTAAAAATCCAAAGAAGAACATCGATATCTACATGCAGCCATTGGTGGATGAGTTGAAACAATTATGGGAATTCGGTGTCCGTACGTACGATATATCGAAGAAACAAAACTTCCAGATGAAAGCGACACTTATGTGGACTATCAACGATTTTCCAGCATATGGAATGTTATCTGGATGGAGTACTCATGGGACTAAGTCCTGTCCGATATGCATGGGAAACAGTAAGGCGTTTCGTCTTCAGCATGGAGGAAAGGCATGCTTTTTTGACTGTCACCGTCAGTTCCTTCCCATGTCGCATCCGTGGAGGAGGAACAAAGATGCCTTCAGAGCTGGTAAACAAGAACTATCTCCTCCCCCATTGAGACTGACAGGAGATCAGGTTTGGGAAGAGGTAGAGGATCTCGACAGTGATGGAAGATCCGAGATCAGAGTATCATTTCGACGGTTTTGGACATAGCCACAACTGGACGAAGCGGAGTATCTTCTGGGACTTACCTTATTGGAAGGACAATCTCATAAGACATAATCTTGATGTCATGCATATCGAAAAAAATGTATTCGACAACATCTTCAATACGGTAATGGATATCAAGGAAAAACGAAAGACAATCCCAAAGCAAGAAAGGACTTAGAAAATATTTACAAGCGCCCAGAGTTGAATCTAAGCGAAGTAGCAATAATACATTGGTCAAGCCTCCAGCACCATTCGCATTGGGTAGGGAAGATAAATTAATAATATGCAATTGGATAACGAAGTTGAGATTTCCTGACGGCTATGTGTCCAATCTGGCGAGATGTGTTGATCTTAATGAACGCAAACTGACAGGAATGAAGAGTCATGATTGTCATGTGTTCATGGAAAGGTTACTACCAATTGCTTTCAGAGAGATGTTGCCACCTCACATATGGACTCCGCTTGCCGAATTATCTATATTCTTTAGAGATTTGTGCTCAAGCAAGTTGACGGTGCAACATATGATTGAACTTGAGGAGAAAATTGTATTGACATTATGCAAGTTAGAGAAGGTGTTTCCTCCAGGGTTTTTTGATAGTATGGAGCACTTGCCAATTCATCTTCCATACGAAGCACGTGTCGGTGCCCGTACACTATCGATGGATGTACCCATTTGAGAGGTATAAATTAATTATCTTGAGTCTGATTTTCTAGCATTTCATATTCTAATATTTCTAATCGATTATGATTTCCTTTTTCCAGATATCACCACCTAAAGAAGAAGGTGGGTAATAAGGCTCATGTAGAGGCTTCGATATGCGAAGCATATATCATTGAGGAGGTTTCAAACTTTTGTTCCATTTATTTTGATACTCATGTCAGAACAAATCAAAATAGAGCCCCAAGGAATGACGAAGGTGGGGATGATGCACCGATTAGTGATATCCTATCTATATTCAATGTAAGGGGCAAGCCTACAAGTGCTACTAAAATACGGTGGTTGGAAGACGATGAGCTTGAAGCTGCTCATCGATATGTATTGTTAAATAGCGCGCATAGAAGAAATGAAAGATATTGAGAAGTAAGTGACACAACTTTACTAGCGTGTTTACTATACATGTATAGTTAGCAAAGAAGTATCATAACTTTGTTTTTTTTATCACAGTACTTTTAGAGCCGAAGTACAAATGGAAAGACCTAATATTGATGATGATGAACTTGCTAGAGAGGTTGATAGAAAATTTCCGTCGTGGTTCCATGATTATGTAAGAATATTAAAACGTGATCATTGTTAATTCTTCGTTACAAATAAGGATATAATATACCTACAATCTGTGATGTTTCAGGTTTTTCGTCCTGGCATAAACTTACATAATGAGGGGCTTCGAGCACTAGCCATTGGACCAAGTAAGAAGGCAAAGTGTTGGGATGGATACACGATTAATGGTTTCAAGTTTAGAACAACTGATAAGCCTATCAACCACTCGTTTGTCGATGAAGATGGCAATTTTACCAAGAGTTCTGGAGTGTGTGTAAGGGGCTCAATCTACGATGCGGATCCAGAACATGATTATTATGGTGTACTAAGAGATGTTATAGAGCTGGAATACCCGCAGTTGATTTCTTTTGATACGAACATTGTGTTGTTTAAATGTGATTGGTTCGATACAACACCTAAGCAAGGATGGAAAATTGACAAACAATTTGGATTTGTTGATATAAAGCATGGTAGAAGATATGGAGGATTCGAACCTTTTGTGTTGGCAAGTCAAACAATTCAAGTATACTTCACAAGTTATCCTAGTCGACGGCGCAATACCCGGGACTGGTGGGCTGTATGCAAGACTAAAGCTAGAAACACTTATAATGTCGAAGAGCTGGCATATCAGGAGGATGAAGTGGCCATTCCTCAACTTTCATATATCAATTCGGCCGTAGTTGATGATATGCAAGTTGAAGTTACTGATGAGGAGGTTAGAGTTGATGAAGAGGTTTTATAGAGAGAACTGATGATATGGAGGTATCAGAAGAGGAAGAAGATTTGGAAGATGAAGAGAAGAGAAGAAAATGAAGAGAGAAGATGATGATTCGGGAGATGAAGAGGAAGAAGAGGACGATGATGAAATCGATTTGTAACCTTTATGGTATTTGGCCAAAAAAAGGTAAAGGCTCTATCCTATCTGACTTGCATTTGATTACCATTGGATATTTGAATTCTCTCATTGATAATCATGTCTAATTTATTAATGCATTTTTTCATATTATAGTGGTATCATTGGACCACGATGCCCTTTTAACAAGGATCTCGATTTGGACTATGATGTTGACAGTGACAAAGAATGGTAAGTGAAACTGTGTTCATAGTTCTGATTTCTCAAGTGCATATTCCATTGGGTTCTCAAGTGCCGATGCAGCCATTTCCATATGGCTAAGCAAACAAGCAAATATCTTCTGCTTTAGTCCATCGATGGCCTCCAGTGAACCAACCACCCATGTCCTGCCTCGTTTTCCTGCACACTGACTCTAACCTACATTCCTGATAGAGCCTTTAGAAAGAAGCCACTAGAATCATGTACAGGAGTGCATGAAAACACTATTATTCTGGTAATGTAGGGATCATAATTTTCTTGGGATATCACATGTTTAGGGCTTACAATCTCAAGCCTCCAAAAACTGGTTAACTGCTGATATGAGGATAAGCACATGCAATTCATGTGCTGAACGAATTTAGGCTGATTGAATATGTTTTAGTAGTTGAGATTTGAAGATCATGGAGGAATAGTCGAATAGGTACACCTAATTTTGGGATGGTTATTTGGTGCACAGAAAATATTGATTCTTATGGTATTTAGTTGAAGTAGCCACTAGAACTAGTGGTAGATATAAAGCATCCTGTGTTGAGGGTATGAAAAGAATATGGCATTTGCTAATGTTTGAGAGTAGCTTGGCCTTTATTAGCAGAATGAAAAGAAAGGATTCATGTAGCCCACTCCAAATTTTTAGGCTAAATGCTTTATTGTTGTTCACTCGTGGTTGACTCTCATAACAAATTAGTATTTACAGTAAAAATAATAACTTGTTAAAAAAATAAAATCAGTCAAAAATTAAAATAAGCAAAAAAAACTAATTCTCACTCTATAGCTGCCTAACACTCCCTATCAATTTTTTTACTTTCTTCTTATTTATTTTATATTTTTATCATTTTATATTAAAAAAAAGTTGACTTTAAGGAATAATGTTCAAATATATCTTGGATACTAATCAGTCTTATGAATATAATTCCATATGTTTAGGATTATTTTCTAGTCATTGTCCGAAACTTAATCTGTTTTATGTGCCCAAGGATTATGTATATAATGTAGTGTCTGCTTCTAGTTGGACGCACTGTATCAGTGATCCTATCGGTGTCGATTGGTTCGGGACAGACTAAAATTGAACAAAGACAAAAATCTAACCACATGAACCAGGTAGGTAGGTATTGCCTGAATAGAAGATTTGGCAAGTGTTATCTTTTGCACCATGGAGAGCCTACAAGATTTCCATCCTGCAATCAGCTACTGAATCAGCTTCTTAATAGGGTCAAAATCCAAGCAATTTAGAGTGCGAGGCTTTCCTTTATGGCCAAACAATTTGATATATTTGAAGATGACCCTTACAAATTAACTTATGAAAAATGAGGGCGCCGTTAACATCCTGGCCGCTTATGAAAGAACAATTCACTACAAGAAAAATCCCCTTTTACAACGTTCCATCTACAACACTTCCTAAAAATGTTGTAAAAAATGGGGATCTTCTACAACCTTTATTGTAAAAACGTTGTAGAATACATGTGCAAACAAC
Source organism: Iris pallida (assembly GCA_029216955.1). Taxonomy (NCBI): domain Eukaryota; kingdom Viridiplantae; phylum Streptophyta; class Magnoliopsida; order Asparagales; family Iridaceae; genus Iris; species Iris pallida. The sequence continues at coordinate 526,598 of JANAVB010026500.1, forward strand.
ATTTTACATTCAAACGTTAAGGCTTCTATAATGGTCATTCACAAAAGTTGTGTATTATTATTTTTAACAACGTTTTATTAACATTGTAACATTTATTTTTGACAACGGTTATTTATTGTTGCCAAAGTTACTAATTTTAACAATGTACTTAAAATATTATAAAAATGTCATGTTCAACAACGTTTAACAATAGTTGTACATTGTTTATATTGCACAATGTGTTTGATGTTGTAAAATTAATTTTATTTTACTACGTTAAGTAAACGTTGTATATGTAATATCATTTTGCAATGTTTATGAAACATTATAAAAGGGTTATATTTAACAACTTTTATAAATTGTTGTAAAATATGTGTTTTTACAATATATAGACAATGTTGTAAATATATCTTTAAAATTTCTAGGATAATATTATTCGAAAAGTTGGTCTTATTAGGTCAATACCTCACTTGGTAGCAGTTCATGGTTAAATGGATATGTCACATGTTGAACCATCCCTTCCACGGCTTCGAAAGACAGACCTAATATATATATTTTGCATCAATCCCTTCCCCCGCTTCTTGCTTGTTATAATATTCTTTCTTGTAAAAATCAGCTCTCCTCCACCTCTAGTTTACTATTTAAAATGCTGCTTTAGCTTAGGGTGTGTCATATTCAATTAATGAATTATTAAAAAATCTAACAAATATTAGAACTTTTAAAGCGTAATCATCGAGATAAATAAGTTTTTTATTTACATGTTTTTACAACTTACTTTGCTTTTACACCCTTGATTGTTAGTCTTTTTTGTTCAATTATCTTTGATAATTGTTTAATGTTTTTATATTATTCTTGTTGGTCCCAACCTTGATTTTCTCATGTTGGTTCAAGAATTATGTTTTGGTATTGGCATATGTATAACTTACTATGCAAATATCTTACTCCCCATAAAGTGTATACAAGGATTGGAGATTTCAGTTCTATCAGTTTGCTCAACTTACTTTTTGGGTTCCCTTTAAGATCTTATAAGGTATCAACTAAATAATATTATGAATTTGTTTAGAAATTTGTTTGAAAACAACTCAAAATTTTGAAATGTGGTAGTTACCGTAGCCGGAGCGGGTGCCTCAGGCCCAAAATTTTAGAATATCTAAATGTCATATATTATATTATCAAAAGACAAATCAGTTAGTCAGAATGAAGAAAAAAAAAATTTCGTGCAATCGCTGTCAAAATTAAATCCTTTCCCCTTCTGTTGCTGATCTAACATTATGATGCTCCAAATTCTTATACCCTTTAGTCGCTGCCAATCCCCTTTTTTCCTTCCGTCGTTGTCAACATCCTCTCTCTCTCTCTCTCTCTCGCTGTCCTGTGGATTTAATTGAACAATAGAACAAGTTACAATTTTTACTTTTTTTATTATTTTCATAAGAATTATTTGAAACATTATTAGTTATTTTTGTTTAGAACATCAATTTTTTTGCTTGGAATATCTTCAGGATATATATTTGTTAATTATTTTTCTTAAATTTTGTGTTGATAATACTATTTATTGTTGTCCATAAAAAAAATTGTATGAGCATTAAGCTTTGAGGGCATAACTTTTAGGGGGCGTTTGGTATGCGGAATACTATATAGCCGGGAATTCTATATTCCCAAGAATCAAATTCCAAGGAATTAAATTTTCTGGAAAATTACATTCCATGTTTGGGTTTGGTGACTATAAACATTCCCAGAAAAAATGATAAAAAAAACTAAAAAAAAAAAAAAAATGAAGAAAAAACCAAAAACGAAAAAACGTCAAAAAGGAAAGGAAAAAAAAAAGTAAAAAAGAAAAAAAAACGATTCAAAACGAAAAAAAACCCGAACAAAATATAAAAAATAAAAAGACAAAAAGGCAAAAAAAAGACTAAAACGACAAAAATAAAAAAGAAACCAAAAAAAAAAAAAATGATAAAAAAGACCAAAAAATAACGAAAGCGACAAAATGATAGAAAACAACAAAAACGATAAAAAGATCAAAAAATGACAAAAACAAAAAAAAAATATAGAAAAATAAAAATAACCACAAAAAGAACAAAGACAACAAAAAACGACAAAAAGGACAATTGTTTTTACAAAAAAGACAAAAAAAAACTACTACAAAAACGGCAAAAAAGACAACAAAAAAAATAAAAAACGACAAAAAAAACAACAAAAAAATGACAAAATGTCAAAAAAACTACTAAATAACAAAAAAACGACAAAAGACAACAAAAAAAACAAAAGACGTAAAAAAAAACGAAAAAAAGATTAAAAAGGACGAAAAAAACGACAAAAAAAAAGAGACCAAAATGACAAAAAGCAACAAAACGACAAAGAAATGACAAAAAACGACTTAAAAAGACAAAAGAGCGACAAATCGAAAAAAAAAACAAAAAATGACCAAACAACAAAAAACGACAAAAAAACAAAAAAAGGCAAAAACCAACAAAACGATAAAAATGGACAAAAACCGGGTAAAAAGAGAAAATGATAAAAAACGACAAAAGATAACAAAAAAGATAACAAATGGCAAAAAAGAGACAAAAAATAACAAAAAAGAAACAGAAAACTACTAAAAATGACAAAAAAGCCAAAAACGACAAAAAACCGGTAAAAATGACAAAATAGTGACAAAAGAGAAAAATGACAAAAAAATCAAAAAAGGACAAAAGGACTAAAAATGACAAAAAGCGAAAAAAAACCGATAAAAACTGACAAAAATGACCAAAAAAACGACAAAAAACGAAAAAAAAAAAACAACAAAAAGGGCAGAAAAGGGCAAAAAAAGAAAAAAATGTTCAAAATGATCAAAAAAGTAGAAAAAAGTTCAAACAAATTTTTTTTTTGCCCGGGCAAAAGAAAAATACCCACCTATTCTTAAGGATAGGATTCTCATGTTTTATGGATAAACTATTTACCCGGGTATTTTTAACTCCAGGGAATAAATTTTTCATAGCCCAAACAAACATGGTAATAGATTCCCACCCTAAATTTTTCCGGGAATAAAAAAAAAATACCGCGTACCAAACATGGTATTAGAGTTTGTCTCATGACTCAAAATTTAAAGTCCGACATTGGTAGCTACCTTTTGTAATTTCAACAAATGATAGCTGCCAATCCAGCATCTTTCCCTCTAATACAATTAAAATCTAATGATAGTTGGCTTTGAAGCAAAGCGTTATCTCTTTTGATATTAGGAATCCTTATTGACTATTATCGATAGTTTAGATTCATTTTCAAAAAATTTTATTGTATGTATATATTAAATATTTGTGGTATATGGTATGGATGTTTTATTGAGTATCTTGACAGGATACCTTCACAACAAATAGGACCTACAATAGCAGTTTTTCTATAGCGTTCAAGTGTCCCGCTATAGAATGTTATCAATACTAACGTTCTTTCTGCAGTGCTATAAAAATATCATCTATAGCGTTTTTGAATGCTATAGAATCTATAACATCATCTATTGCTATGTTTGTATGTCAAAGCAGATCATGTTCGAATCCTAGGAGAAGCAGTGTAGGTTTTATTTTACATGATAAAAAATAGACTATAGCATATTTGGTGTGAAAGCATACAAATTTATCCACGCCCAACATTTACAAAATCCATAGCCTAGCCCCCTAATATTTCTCTTCCGCGCATAACTATCGGCCCTAAAAAATTTCTCATACACTACAAGAATAGAGGCTTTAGGCCACAAAATCTGGAACGACAAAAAAATTTTAGTCGGCCAAACTAATCTTTAGCGACTAAAAAATTATTGTTGTCGTCTAAAGTCCTCCAAATTTTAAAAAACAATTGTGAACTCTTTAGCGACTATTAATTAGTTTGGATGACTCAAAAAATTCTTTGCAAGAGAAAACTGACTAGGAAAAAAATTCTCGTCTAAAGTAGAGGGGAATGCTAATTTAAGATGACTAAACAAATTATTCTCGCCTAAAGTTGCATTTTCGCCTAAAGTAGGTGGGAATACTAAATTTAAGACGACAAATAAATAAGCGTTACTACAAATTTTTTTATATTCTATTTTGTTTGATTTATTTGTTAGTAATGGATGTAACCGTTACCAATGTATAGTAATTATGTAATTGTGTAAAAGCCACACGAGAGAGAGAGAAATTGCTACAAATTCCTACAGTGTTTTCATCCTTCCCCCTATGTTTTCGTTCCCCCATGTTTTTATGTTTGGTCCTGCCCCCTTTTCAATTATGCCCCAATTTTCGACCAATACCCCCTAATCGCCACTATCTCTCCTCCCTCCTCTCTTGTGGAGCACCACCTTCGTCTCCAACTAATGCTATCATCCAGAACCACTTTCGTTCTCTACGACGCCGACTGGGGCTCTATCAACCTCTCCCTAAACCCTAGCTCCACCATCGACAAGGAATCACAGCAGAAGCTCGAGAATGATGCCAATGTCTTCACCTCCACTAAGGCCCACGACCTCTCCCAGCCCCTCGTCGACGCACAAATCCCCTTCAAGGTCCACATCTAAATTTAGAAAATTACTTGTAAATTAAATTTACAGTCTATAGATCCTCACGAATCATGGTAATATGTCTACTACGGCTGTGTCTATGTATTTGCAAACTACACCAAAATAGACAATTTGTAACACTTTTTTTTAATTCGTAACGGTTATAACCGTTACAAGTTAGTCACAGATTACGGTGACAACAATTAAATAAATGTTACTAAAATAATTATTATATATATATTTTATTTGGTTTATTTTAGTAATATTATTAAATGTTACAAATGAGTAGAAAAAGTACTAAATTTTTACCATATGTGATCACGAAAGGAAAGGGTTTCATTTCCCCCCATTTCCCCCAAAGAAAGGTTTCATTTCCCACCCAAAGTTTTCCATTCCCCGCCACCCCCGCCCGATTTTCGATCAGCACTCCCATAACCCCCACTCATCTCTCTCCTCACTGCTATTCCTTCTTATATCTCTCTATCTCTCTCTTCCTTTGGTCGGGGGAGCACCACTATCGTCCCTCCCTATTTGACCGCTACCATAATTTTCATCGGTGATTCGTCATCCTCCTCTGAATCTAGGGTTATGAATCCATCAACCTCTTCCTCCGTTCATGGATTCAAGCCGATGACATGGTGTGGGGAAAGGTGAAGTCCCACCCCTGGTGGCCGGGCCTCATCTACAACGAGGCCTCTGCAACCCCGTCGTTGTGCAGGACCCGTTAGGAGAACCACGTGGGCATCGTACTACTTCTGGTTCGACCCCTACCTCATCTCCTTCTCCCCCAACCTTCCCGACAAATCTAAGCAGACCAACCATAGGAGCTTCATCATCGCCGTCGAGGAGACCATTGACGAGTATGCAAAGAGGTATAGTTCCTTATGATCTCATCAAAAGTGTTTGTCAAAATGATTCATAGGAACTTTATACTCACAGGCGTTCGTTAGTCTCGGCACGCTGGCAGTACTTTGGCTCATGCTTTCCAGCTCCTTCTCAATCTGCCTTCGACTCTAGCCTCGGCCACCGATGGGTACAATTTTAGTACGTAGGTCCAGTATTTGTGCCCCCTATTTCTTATTTATGTTTGGGATAAGTTTGGCTATATCAAGTCTCATGCCCATCTGTGTTTTGGAAATTGGGATACTTTGGAATCTAGAAATGGACTGTCTGATATGCGTGTATCATTTTGATACATCTTTGATCTGGATATGGTTCTTTGCAGACATGAGTTTGTGCGGCCAAGTGTCTGACTAATTACTGCTTTTAAGCTTCTGCATCTTTAGTCACTCATTTTAATATCTCCTAGGTTTATCTTAGTATCTTTATCGATGTAAATGTTCAAGGCGGTTGCTTTCTGGACCATGTGAACTGTATCTACAGTATATTTTTTACGGGACTGGTCATTAGACCTGTTTTTAATTATTTTATTCATTAGTATGTCTATTAGAAATGAGCAAGCCTGATTGTGGTGTGAAATTAGTGTGTGTTTATGCGTGATTGATATCTCAACAGTAAGGTTTTGTTTTTCATTTTGACTTTGGGGTTGGGGTTGTTAATTGTTCCTTTGTTGTATATGCAAAAGAAAGCTTTTTTGTTAAGCAATGATGCCGGTCACCATTTCTTTTCTTGAACTGTAACCAACTTGCTCACCTTCAATAGATGTTTTGGACATTGTTTTGCTATTTTCTTTAAGTGGGACACTGAAAGTTTACTTTTCTAAGTAAACATTTCTGTTGTATCGTTTTACACTCTGGTTAAATGGTGTACAGGTTTGAGACTAATATCATTAAAAAATGTTTTCTTTTAATCACTTAGTAAGTCTTATTTGAAAAGTTGTCTAGACCAAAAGTTACAAAGTGTAAACTATTTCTTAAGAGACATTTTTGGATCTTCAATATCGAAATGAACATCATGATCCTTTTTTCTTGGATCTTTATGAATTTGATGCACCAGTCCAATTTCCATATAATTTCAGAAAATAATTTGAAGGTCTCAAAGTTGTAGTTTCATATAATTTTTTTATAATATTTTAAATAAAGTATAATGGCTTTCTGTTATTTTTTCTGTTTTCTGACTAGTTCTGTCATTGCCATTTATTGCTTTCGTGTTAGTTTGAGGACAACCTTATGCGTGCGGTTCAAGAGTGAAGTTGTTGTATGTTGTAAAGTCATGTGATCCCCAAATTTGTGAAGAACCATGTTGTAAGCATTTTTTGACTCATATAAGAAAATTTGAAACACGAATCAGTACCAGCCTCTATCACAGAAAAACCTAATTTGGTTCTAGACTCCTAGGTGATACACTCAGTGGTGCATGACATGCTTATATTAGTCTGTCCTTTTTGATGTGTGCATCCTTTTGATTATATACTTTTATGAATGTAACAGTCCCAGCTCTAGAACCCTCTGTTGGGGTTAATTTAACCCTATCCTAATTCCTTTCTCATTGTAGGAAAATGTTCGACGATGTGTCTGCATTATATATGACCCTGCAAGGTCCAATCAAGGTGTTTTGGCTCTCAGGGCATTGAAGCTCTCTGATACCTTTATGGATCTTTACCGCAAAACAATTTTACTGGAGAGAAGTATGAGCTTATCTTCTACCTATCTGTTATGTAGGATCAGTGCCTATAATGTTCTCATGCTTCTGGCATTTGTTCAGGTTAAGGGAAAAGAAACTATCTTGGGTTGATATTTTTGAGGAAATCCCTGTAAGTTCTTTACTGTCTCCTCAAACTGCAACTTGAGTTAATTTACTTGTAAATTGCACTTTAAAGTTTGAAAGTAGGAGATGCAACTGTGTATTGATTAATTTATGATAACTACCAGATCATATCTTGTAGCTATTCATTCTTGTTCATGCTCTTCCATATTCTCCAAATATACAGATAAAAGTTTCTAATTCTGTACTAATCAGTGCATTCATGAAAGAACTGGAGCCAAGTCCCTTGTTGCACAGGTGTTGTATTTTCAGTCAACTTCCACCAGAATTGTCATGTCAATTTTAACTGATAATATTTGTTTTTTCTTTATCTTATATGTGTTTATGTTTCCTTGCAGTGTGATTATGATCGCCTAAAATTATCAACTACTCCGTTTATGGAGAGGAATGTGGAGTTCCTAATTGAATGCATGGAAGATCTGTCTTCTGAACAGAATAAGGTTGTTTTTCAAATATGTTCTTTTGACATTTTCGACATTGATCTCGATCTCACTCTGTTAACATTCCTATTTCCAATTCCAATATTATTATCGAAACCTTTCAAGACAACAATCACAACAACAAGCTTGGCTACAAAAACGAAGGTAACTGTGCAATTATTATTTAGTGGACAAGCTCTCTATTTCTACGCCTAGTAAAGAATTGGTTTCTAGTTTTAATTTTTAGTTATTGTATCTAAGTTTTGTTGATAGAATTCTAATGTCTTATCTTATGTGCTATCTCTGTGGAGGGTTGTCCTGCTGTTGTACTGCAATAATTCTCTTTCTCCTGAGATCTCTGTTGTTTTTACGTTTCCGTACGCCATCTTTTCTTTCCCTCAAACTTAAATGTTTATGTGATGTACTGTTTCGATCATTTTGTTGGAATGTTGTTTTTTCCTCTGTTGTTATGGCATTTCTTTTTCACCATAGTTTTTTGAAATGTCATTCCTTTTTGCTCTTCGTCTTGTGTCATATATTAGTGCAATTCTAAATTGCTGTTGCAGACAGATAGGACAACGACACCTATTTTGGTATGTCCTAGTGTATTTTGGAGTGTGCATTGTGTGTCTGTTGTGTGCCTGATACACGTCCGACACGGCACGGCCAAGATATTTGTAGTGTCCATGCTGGGTAAATTGTATCAGCCTGCTTCTTGTTTATACTTTCTAGGCAGGGGTAGTTTGGAGGGTTCTTCTTGCTTGCCTAAGCTTAAACTGTACAACTCGAAAAAGTAGGGCTACCTACCTGCCTACTGGCCTTTTAGGTTTTATTGCAATGCCTTATCTTGCTCGTAGAGTACTTCTGTCTAGGAATTGGCATTAATATAGAGGGTTGACAACTTCCACTTGCTCCATAGCCAATCATATTATGGGAGAAAGCTTCAATGATACGCTGATGTGAGCTACCGCTTCTGCTTAGAATTAACTCGACAATAGCCCTATCATGACATTAAAGTTGTCACATCGAAGGGTAATTTTATGCCATTACTATTGTAGAGATTTGCATAGGCCTTCAGTACCCAACTCAAAAGTGGGATATTGTTGAGTCCATAAATTCTCATTTGAGGGTGGATAATGTTGATATACTTAAGATTTGTGTATAAAGTAATTTTCATACTTAATGCTTTGGTCAAAATTGGATTCAAACTGGTCTAGCTGTCCTTTTGTTTCTTTGATTTCTTTTTGCTTTCTTGTAGTATTTGCTGGTATATAATTGAGTTATTCTTATTGTAGGGCTGAGAACATGGCAAGGAAAGGCTGGGGAAGAACCATTGCCTGAGGAAGATCCAACAAATCCCATTTTCAAGCCTCTACCGAGCCATCACGCTTGGATACCTATCTCATAACAATTCAAATATCTAATTACTGCAACCAAGTCAATGGGTTTGTTTTCCATATCTTCTTTCACCATATATTTTATTATTTCATGTTACTTTATTCTTTCTATTACACGTAAATGTTATACATTAATCCCATTTTGAATATTTTGATGTTTCTTTTGATGTTTTATTCTTCCTACTCGACTGACATATTGGCACTATAGTTTTTTTTTTACTACCTCTCGAAGTTAATATTCTCCTAGTTTCTTGCATATCAAGGATATCTATTCGCTAGTTTGTGGCCTTAAATACCAATACCCTGATTCATTGCTTTTCTTTGTTCTTTTTGCATATACAATATCAAAAAAATACAATTTTTTTCCTTCTATAAACGAGAAACATAGTAGGTGAAGTGGACATGTTATAAGGGCGTGTTTGGTTGCAAGCAAGTGGGATGAAGTGCAAAAAGTGACTTCATAAAGTCCAGTTTTTTTCCTTCTGAAATTGATTTGTTTGGTTTCAATAATTATCTCCTTGAAAGTGTTAATTCCGTCACTTTACCAGTAGGTAGAGTGAAACTGGAATCTCTTAAAATGTAAGATTGTGCACATGTCAATCATTGAAAAGTAATATTTAAAAATAATAATTATTCCCACTTTTATCCCACATCAAGCTTGCAAAGAGGATGTGAGATCCTAGTTTTTGAGGGGATGAGTTACTTTATGTCACATCCAAAAGCGAATTTCTGCTTGTAACCAAAC